>VDFB02353493.1:187015793-187255009 GCA_007258455.2 Sequoia sempervirens | reverse complement strand
AGCTACAACAACACTGAAAGCAGTCTCACAATACATTGGAAGCTACAACTTATATGGTAAATGCGTAGGATGTTGCAATTTTTTGGAGTTGTGAAGCCAATAGTGTAACAAGTAGAAAGAGTATGGAGAAAAAATGTGAAGCTATAGGTTCAAATCAATGTTTTAGAAGATCCAAAAATGCTTAGAAGATCAAGAATTGCTAAGAAGATCAAGAACTGCTAAGATCAAGAACTACTAAGAAGATGGATCAATTGTGAAACATAGCCATTTGAAGATGAAATGGGAGGGAAAGAGTTGTTCGAAGGTCAAAAGGAAGGCACAAGGGTGTTATGTTTCATCGCCAATGGAGAACATAATACCTTCTTAATACCTTCTTAGATTCCAGAGGTAGAAATCTTGTCAAGATGGCAGCATGCCATGCAAACATTTACATATTGCACATGGATCCCCTACAAAAATTCCCCCATTGACACTAGAAACAAGCACCAAGTGGACGGGGTATGGAATGAGCACATAGAATTACTTAGTCAGATTTTATTTTCCTAAGGTGTAGGTTGTAAGAGGGGAACTTGCAAGAGGGGTGCAAATTCACTCCTATACATTTTTCCCCCACTTTAGTGAACATGAGTGTCAATGAGTGTTCGGTAAAGTAGATTGAAAAAGTTTAGAAATGTACATTTGAACCTTCAAGGAAGCAAATCATAGTCTAGCAAGTGTGAAAGCATAGGGAAAGAATATAACTCCATATGTACTCTCTCCTAAGGAGGTTCAAACAAATCACTCCAGAGGCCCATAGACCAATGATGGAAACATCCTGGAAGATGTAAGTGCTTCATAGGCCCTTGGACCTGCAAATAAGGTTTCCTCAGGTACTGTCTCCTAAAGGAAACCTAGTGTGAGGGGACTCCGCATTGTCGGATTGGAAAGTTGATTCATAGGTGCACCTATGAAGCAACATGTTAATCCATAGACAAAACATGTTAAAGAAAAAGAGTAGCCACACAGGTAGAAAAGTAGATAGTCATGCAAATAGTAAAAAATTGAAGCAGAAAATTTCAAAGGGGTACCTTGGGAACCCTTCAAAAGAAGAGGGGCCTAGTCAAGGGATACGTTGTTTGAAATAGATAAGGATATTTTTCATAAATCAATTCAGCATCAATGAATCCTTTTGAAATATTTTCACTTCATCAAGGAATTTGAAAGGAAGAAGGTCCCCTTGCAAGGGAAAGGTCAAAACTTCCCCTGCAGAATAAGATGCTCCCTCCTTGGAGGAATTTTTTTCAAATTATTTCTTTACGAATCCATGATGAAGGAAAAATATTCTGCTAGAGGTCCTTGTTGAGGAATGCAAATTTTGAAAAATATTTTGGAAATATTTTCAAGTAAATATTTGTTGGCCACTAAATGCATTTTCTAAAAATCAAATTGACATGATATATCCCCCTTAGGATGGTGTGTGATGAGCACAAAGGAACATGACATCCTACGGAGAGAAAAGCATGAATGAAAAAGTGATTTTTTGGCTCGCAAAACATAATAAGATGAAACTATGGTAATGTTGTCACACATGTGAGGGACAACACATGAGCACCACAACATCACAAAACATGCATGAAAGATAAACACAAAGAAAGAAGACACAATAACATCATGAACAAGGGACAAGGGCAGTCTTATATTTTTTGGTTAGATCTTCTCATAAATATAGATAAATAGATATAATAGTATATAAATGAAATAGCATAAACCCCCTACTATATTAGGCCATATGAAGAAAGGCATGCGAAGAAAAAATGAAAATAAAAAATTGGGTCAACATGGAAGTGAGGCCTAAATGCACCCAACACTTTACATCGTCCCTAATTTTTGAAATTCAATACACAATAGAGGAAGAATGATGTGACAAATAGAGGAAGTTTTATGATACAAAAATAATCTTGTATCCAAGCACCTAATAGGGTGACAAGGGTCATCCAGGAACACATAACACAAGTAGAGGGCAGCACAAACACACACACAATCTAATCTATAGATAAAGAATAGGCACCCCCTAGTCCTCATCAACCAAGAGCTCATCATTCTCCTAGTCTAGATCATCATAAAGGGAAGGAAGATGAGCCTACAAGGGTGAAATATCAAGGCGGGAACCCTCTGACCCTCCTGCAACAAGAGCCTAGGAAGAAGGACCCTCGAGGTCTTCTCCACTCAGTTCTTGTGGGGTGAAAGTCAACAATTTCATAAAGATCACTGATAGGGTCAGGGCCTCATCCATAGAATTAAACAAGAATTTCACAAGAGTTCCATGCATTAACTCAATGGGTGAAGGAGGTGGCACCCAAGATTCACTGCTAGTCTCACTAAATTACTTGGGAGCAGTGACAAACTCTGGGAACGTTGAGGCTTCCTTCCTCATAAGGACAACACAAGCCAACATAGAACCACCCTCTGAGGAAGGTGAACCCTTCTTCCATCCCCCATTTCTAGCAGGGTCATCCTCCATATTTTGCTTCATTAGAGGATGCGATATCCCCATGGATGAAGTAGATGGTGTGGTGGAAGAGGAGAAAACTGCAATAGACACCACTGAGGTATTCAACAATTCCATGGTTTTGAAAACAATGAGATGTCTGGAAGGGACATCAAAAAGGAAACTCAACTGAAGGAGCAATAAACACCTGCACCCTCTTCAGATGAGAATCATTTACAGTCATGGTGGGAGCTGGAAGAAGAATTAAAACTAAAGAAACTGAAGCAAAAAGGACTAGAGAAGACACAACAGAAGGTGCCAAAGTAGGAACTACCAACTCCTCTTCCATCTTCTATAGGGAAGCCTGCTCAATAGCCTAAGCCTTTCTCTAACACTTGTTCTCACACACAAGATGGTTTCTACTACTCTAGGATCTAGAGACTGGAAGCCAAGATAGGACAAAAGACTCCTATTCGACCATTAGAGTATCCATTGTAGTCATTTTTGGTGGAGGGAGAGACTCCTAGATGGGAACAAGAGGAATAGGTTAAGAAGATTATGGAACAACAATGGGGGGAGCTGACTCTAACACCTTGGCAACAAGAATCTTCCCTTTCATTGGCTGAGAGGCAAAGGTAGTAGGAGGTTGTAGAGGCCGAGACATAGAGGATACCCCACAGGGACCCTTCCCCTTATTGTACGCACCAGTACGAGGTCTCGTGGGTGAGAAAGGAAGGTCAGATACCCAACACTTGGCTTTCCGCCAAGTGGGTACCATTGGAATCCTTATGCAAAAGATGAGTAGTAACCCAAAGCTCCTCTACAAGGAGGGAGGTAGAGGCATGGCCTTGAGCATGGGTAGGCTTTGCTTTTCCCTTTCAAGAGAAAGAGGCAGCTTGTTTTTGCACTATCAGGTGACTCACTTTCAGCTATCCTTTTCCCTCAACTTTGTACTTTACATAATTTTTATAAAGTAGGTCCATTCTAGGAGGAAATTTTTATAATTTTTATAAGGTGGGCCAAAAATGATCCAAGGAATAACCCACATAAGATACCAATGGTTGATATCTAATGCCATTCACAACATGTGTGGCACCTTCGTGAGAGAAATTTAAACATTTTTGAATAAAGGAAACAATTCCATTCATGGAAGCTAGCCACGAGATTCTCAACTTCACCCTGAATGGATCAAATTCTAGAATGACATTGAAAGTTGTATCCATAACCCTAGGTCCTACTAGGAGGGAAAGAGTTATAGATCCATATGACGTAATAGAGAGACCATCATGCATACATATAATAGACTTTTTCTTCTTGTATTTCTCCCTCTATAATAATTTAGCCACAATGGCTCCTCCATAATAACATTATCTTGACTTGTGGGGTTGACTAGGACTCCTATCACAATGTTTCCATTGAGGCAAGTAGGAATGTGTAGGGGAGAGGGCTTGTTATTCAAAGGAAAGTCATGTGAGGTGAAAATCACATCTGGTGAGCCATTCATAGGTTGTGGGGGAGGAGTAGGAGTAAATGAAACCACATTTACATATGTTGAGGCTTTAAGAGAGGCATCAGAAGGATCAATAATCAAGTTCACAGAGTGATATAGAAATGGATCCATATAAATCTGCAACTCACTATTTTCCTTTGTCACTAACTTATTCGTGTTTTACTTCTTTCCACCAATACAGATGGTACCATCATCTATGTGACCTTGTATGTCATGATATAAGTGCATGCAACACCTAGTATCATGCCCATGAACACGATGGTACTAGAAAAAGGAATTTCCATCATACCAATCAAGATAGGGTTCCTTCAAAGGTCAAGGATTTTCTAATGTTATAATATTATCCTTCAATAAATTTTGTAGAACAAAAGAATAAGATTCAAATAATTTTGTAAATTTTCAGTTGCAGCACCTGAGACTATGATCATTAGTCATGACAACTACATTTGCAATAGCCTTACCTTTTCCTAAAATGGAAACTATGGATTTTCCTTCTGAACAAGAGTGCAAGGAGGATCCCCCAAACTGAACCACCATTTGCTAGTACTCCCACAAAGTAGAGCATAGACATGTGAGAAAGAAGGATATTTCATTAATGCAAATTTCTCCTACCAGGCTTGTTGTAGGTTTCCTATGAATACCTTTTTCATGTCCAAGTCTACAATGAATACGATGTTTATGAAAAGAGCGCTTGGTATCATGCAATGAAATCATTTATCTTCTTGTGTTCTCCCTACTTACATTAGATGAGATCCAAGAAGGTCATCTTCAGAATGATGCTAGCCTGGAATTGATGGAGAAACTAATTGGCGAGCTGGTCAAATGAGAATATAGAATTGTTAGAAAAGGAATAGTACCACTCGAGTGTTGCATCCTTGAGAGATCAAGGGAAAAAAAAATTCATTAGAGCAACATGGTGAAATAAATCTGTACACATGGCTTTGAAAGTGGATACATGTATCTTTGGATCCCCTTTACCACCATACTTCTCAAATTTAGGAATCTTCATTTCCTAAGGGAAAGGAGTGCTCAATATTGTCACCAACAATGTACTCTATTAGTAGAAGGGCTGAAAGATAGGCTGGGAGAAGGCTTGAGATAGGTTCGTCAAATAGTTTTTCATTTGGCCCATATTTTGAAGAAGAGAATTCAAAATAGGGTTTGAAGATGGAAAAGGTCTAGTGGAACCTCCCCTAGAACCTCATCCAAAACCACTTTTGGAGCCACTGCTAGAACCACCACCAGGTCCACTAGTGTGGCCCCCATCAAATCCACCACCATGGCCCCCACTGGAGCCACCACCAGCACTCATTCCATCAGATCCCCCACCACCAGGCACAATAGGAGGGGTGAGATTAAAACCAAGGAGTATTCTACTTTCCTTGACAGTGTTAGGTTTTTAAGAAGCTAAGGAAACACTGATCGAGGGGCCTATTTTGGCCATGCATATAGACATGGTAGGAATTGAGACACCTATTTGTCTCTCATAGGTGTCAATCACCTCTCCTCAAGTGGTAACTGATCTAATGTTATACAAAGGGATGATGCTTCAGTTAGATCAGTGAGGCCGCATAAGAACATTATGCTTATCTAATCCTTTCCTAACATGTATCTCACCTCGCTAATAAGCTTAGAAGCTCTCGTCATATTCGATGCCTTCTCTAAATGATTCTCGAGGTCTAAAAAAATTCCTACCTTATGCCAAAAGGTTTTCTGTAGGAATATGTATAGTGTCATCCTCATCTACGAATGAAGTTGTAGGGGACACTAGAGGAGTGGACGCATGAGTGGTCTCATTAATGAAACCCATCTCATTTGTAAAGCCAGTAGTAAGACCAGAAGTGAACATCTTTTCTATTTGTAAGTTCCACGTACTTCTTCTAACCACGTACCTAGAGGTTGTAGACTAGATTGTGATGCTCATAAAACCTCACAACACCTAAGTTTACAATAGTCACCAAGTGCAAGGGAAAAAGTCTCAACACAAAGAAATGAATAGACAATGTTCACGTTGGGTTCACCAAAATGTAGAGGAGGGGGACCAACCACACCAAGGCTCTAGGTCATAGAGAGCCGAGAGTGAAAGGTTTCCCTAATCTACCTCAAGTTAGACAAGTGTTTCAAGTCAAGGATAAAGAATTAAGTGCACTCTCAGTGCTTTTGTCACTCTACTAACCCACGATTTTTAATGGCGTTAAACAAGTAGGCTTCTGGAACCTAAAGTGTACCTTGAATAGCTCTCTGCTAGAGGACAACAATGTAGGTCAGGGATCACAACACGACATGATGGCATCTCACAAGTGCATTCGCATCCATATGGACAAAAAGTGCAAAAGGACACTAAAGATTACAGTGAACCTACTGATAGCTTAGCAGTTGAGGTTTAAAGTGCTAACTAAAATGATAATAGATAGAATAAGAAAAATAAATAGAAAGATGATATAAAAGTGAAAAGAGTGAAGGTAACGAGGATTAACTCGTGAAGAGTATAGTTTTCTAGCAAGCTCCACATGAATGTTTACCTACACATAGCCAAGAGAGGGAAAATGTTGGGGCTATATAGGGGTTTTCTCAAGTCAAACCCCCACTTTGGTGTTTCCACCTCCATGGACAACCAGATAGATAGAGATGTAGAAATACGATAAATAAAATAATGCTGGAATAGAAATGAAACCAAATACTATGAGAGACACTATGCTAATCAAACCCAACATAAAATTAATACGAAAGTGTTACCATCCTCGACCAAAGGCACACAAGGCCAATGAGAGAGGAATTCAAGTCCACAGCTATGGTAGAGTTGACGTAGCCGTAACAACGCCGAAAGTAGTCTCACAAGACACCAAGCTAGAGTATGAAGAAAAAATGTAAAGCTAGAGGATTGAATCAATGTGTAGAAGATCCATAAATGCTTAGAAGATCAATAATTTCTAGGAACATCAAGAACTACTAAGAAAATGGATTAACTATGAAACATAGCCATTTAAAGATGAAATCAGAGGGAAAGAGTCGTTCAAAGGTCAACAGGAAGGAATAGGGGTGTTACATTTCATCGCCAATGGAGAACGTAACACCTCTGTGAATTCTAGATGTAAGAATCTTCTTAGGATGGTAGCGTACCACATAGACGTTCATTCACCACACATGCATCCTGGACAAAAATCCCCTCACTGAGACTAAAAACAAGCACCAAGTGGATGGGGTATGGAATGAGGATGTGGAATTACTTAGTCGGATTTGATTTTTTTAAGGTGGAGGATATAAGAGGGGAATTTGCAAGAGAGGTTCAAATTCACTCCTATATAGCTCCAAATAAGGTTATTGTTGAGACTACTATTGGTAATGACAACAATTTGGGTAGTTCCCATTTTTATCACAATTTTGTTGGTGATGATAAGAATAATTTTGCTAAGAAATGTGATTATGTCATGTATGTTGGATATGCAGTGTATGATGATTATGATGATGTTGGTCTTTACTAATTATTTGAGGCTATGGACATAAATATGTTGCCTCTCATTTAGTCAATCCATCAGGGAGATCATGTTGATATTTTATCACATCTGGCAAGGGGGGAATATTGGTATATGCCAGATTCAAGTGGATATTTCATAGATTATTGACACCTTGTGATTGGTGTGGTAATTACACTTTAATTTCAATATTTTATTACACTCAATGTGCCATTTCAAATATTATTTTCAATGATTGCACCCAATGTTTGTTATTTCAGATAAATTTTAGATATAATTTTCAATGATAATGGCTGCCCCAGATTGATAGTTGGTCAGTATTCATATTGGCCACTAAAGTTTTTCCATTTTTTAAAAATTGAGCAGTTAAAAATACTACATAGTTTTATGATAACACCTTCAAATTAAGGGGGGGATTTTAATGTTTTAATCCTCATGATTTAATTAATTTATAAATTTTGTAAACTAAATTTAGTTTAGATAGTTATCCGACAATTAAATTGTGTTCTGCATATAAAATAAAATGTAAACATTTCTTCAAAATGTAATTTTTTGATATACAATGAAATTTATTTGTGTTCTACCCATCCATAGCCTAACATGGAGAAGGTGTATACTCTAGAGGAATGTTTTATTATATAAATTACTCCCCTATTGATTAGAGCACATGTTCCATGTTCATATTTATTTTTTTAGCATTTAATGTGCAAAGAAGCATTGGGAAGTGATCAAGAAACCAAAAACAACAACAGATCATGTACCTAAGTTTGAGCACACTTGTTTCTGGAAGCTCACTAGGTATGATGGGAAAGGTTTTTTGGTGGACCTAATAGATATTTCTCTATGAAATCTTCATGAAGGACTTGGATATTTAGAATTGTAGGAATTTTGACAAGCCCTTTTGATGAAATAGTGAGGCGTGGAAATATATGCAAAGAAAACAAAAACCCATATAATATTGGAGCCATCTGGACACATCCACAATTTTTGATTAATAGTTGTGGGTGGTTTTCAGTTGATGCAAAGGGAAGAATGATAAGGAATGCATTGAAGGTAAACTACTTGATCTATTTAGACTAAATGGATGTCCAATTCCACTCCATAAAAATGAAAACAACCATGTTTGGTAGCCTTAATCTAGTTTTGATTTACTCTATTGTTACATGTACTTATTCTTTAGTGAACATTTCTATGTATAATTATCCTTCATGATCATCATATGTGATAGGTTAATTTTTAGGTTTTAGGACTCTTGTATTATAATCTTGTAATAATTCAAAAATTAAAATATCTAAAAATATATTAAATAGTTAATAAAAATTACATTATGTGGATTTATTTTATATTGATTGTAAGTTGTGGGTCATTATTTTTAGGGATTTATATTGATGTTCTCTAGAGTAGGAGGGATTTTCACCCCCAAAGCTCCAGGTCATGGGAGTTTCTCAAGGAATGAACTACCCTAAACTATCTCAAATAGTTTGATATGGTGGAAAGGAATAAATAAGGATGCAAAGGAAGGGAAAATAGATATTTTTTTCCCTTGTATTTGTGACAGGTGTTTTATAGAACTAGGTGAGCCAACCATGGAGGTCTTGAACCGTAAACTAGATATCTCATTGTCTATGGATGATAGTGCAAGAATCAAACTTTAGCATGGCATGCTAGAGTCTCAGGGACGCACTAGCATCTTGCATGAACAAGTCTAATAACTAGTCAAAAGAACACATGGCCTACTTATGACCCAAATTTTGAAGTTTCACAGTTTAACAGGGAAATACAAAGATACATAATATAAAAAAAATAAATTTATGAAGATTATTTTAATAGTGAAAATGACAAGGAAAGAGGAAGAATTCCAACTCACATGTATGGTCCAATTCTCTAGGTAGCTCCAAGCAGATGAACTTGCACCTACATACATAGGAACATAAATTGTGTTGGACTATGTTTTAAGTTCTACCTCAATTAGACCCTTTTTTTGGTGTTCCCACATCTATGGATAACCAGAATGCAACAATATGGAGAAATGAAATGAAAGAGAGGATATAAATGATATAAAAAGTAGAGAGAAATGACAACCTGAATGCTACTCTACAAGAAGGTGATGCAAGTAAATGAAAGATCAAAATGTGTCCTTCCCTACTATAAGTGCTCAAGACTAATAGAGGAAAGAAAAGAACTACACCACCATGGAAAGGAGGTAGATCTTCATAAACATGTAGTGAAAATAGCATTCAAGCAAGAAGATGCTATAAAATCAAAGTGAGAATGTTGGTAGCTACAAGAAAGTGTGGTGGAGAACTGATAATTTTGCAAGAATAAAGAATTTAAAGAGAGAGAGAGATATAGAATGAATTAGAGAGCTTTTGAATGTGATCAAATGAGTTGAAATGGATGAAATGGAGGTAAAAGGTCATTTCCCATCGGTCAAGATTTAGTATGTGTTACATTTGCAACAAATAAAGAAGCATAACGTTTCTATAGATTCTCGATGTAGGAATCTTGTCAGGACCACAGCATGACTCGTGGATGTTTGCATTGTGTGCGTGCGTACCAAAAAAAACTCCTTCACGGACACAAAATGATAGGGACATGTTGAAAGATCAAGATGAATGTGGTGAGTTATTGCATTATCAAACTTGTAAGGCCAAAGTGAAGGTAAATTAATGGAAAATTTGCTTAGGTACAAATTTACGCCATTACTTTTTTCCTCCACTTTATTGAACATAGTTTTCACTATGTATGTGAGCTAAAGTAGAAAGAGGTTGAATATAATATACCAAATTCATCAAGGAAGAAGATCTTCGATCTAGTGTACCTTGATGTGAAATAAGGAGCTCCACCAAGATGTGAAGATGACATAGGTCTTCAAACCTATAAAGATAGCTATAATCTGACCACAAGCATGTTAGGCTACAAAAGTTAGGTGAAAAAGATAATCATAATAGACACACATTCATAAGACATAACTTGTTCATATAGAAACAAGACATAGACTGATTAGATAGATAAGCATGTGGTTGCTACAATCTCTATTACAAGACAATCACAAAAAAGGTAGGTCTAGTCAGGCTACCCCCAAACTAGATGACAAGATATAAGATACCTAACACCAAGACACAACTACATGTAATATCAGATAGAATATAGGCATAGTAAGACTACCACCAAGCTAGATGCCAAGATATAAGATTCTTGACACCAAGACACAATGATATACAATATCCAATAGAAGACACACAAGAATTATTTTGAGAAGAAGACTTTCAAGAGGGTTCCCTTCAACATAGAACCCTTCAAGATACCAAGGGACCCTTTCAAAGAAACACTCCAATTGAAAGACATGAAATTTTCCACAAATGATTATATCATCAAGGAATCCTCTTAAAAAATCTTTCGTCAAGGAATCTAGTCGAAAGGGTATGCCTTTTTCAAAGGAAAGTTTTTAGACTCTTTCATATTAGAGAGAGTACTCCTTTTCCAAAGGAAAATTTGTAGAATCTTTCACTACAAAATCCTTTTCGAAGGAATTTTTTTATCAAGGAGTCCTTGTCAAGAGAATGCATCATTTTAGAAAATAAGAAATTTTCAATAAAGGATTCTTTGGCCAAGGAATTTACCTTAATTGAAAATTAGAGAAGCATGATAGCCCCTCCTTAGAATGATGTGTGGTATGAAAAGGAGAACATAACATGCTAAGGAGAGAAAGGGGAGGAAAATATGTTGTGGCATGTAACACATTGCAAGATGTATGGGTATGTGCAAGATCATGATGTGCCAAAAAGTGGTGATATGATGGGTATGTGTAGGGTATGTGGCTAACAACTTTTTTTTACCCAAAATTGATGAAACAAAAAGGGTTTTTAAAGAAGATTCTCATCTTTCCACCAATATAAATTATGCTTTACTTTGAATTTAATAAATAATTATTATTCATTTTCTATTTGAATTATGACTAAAGTCCTGATTGATCAGCTGATTGAAAAACATATATAGCTTTCAAACAGTATCACATTTTTTTAATCTGAAACATGCGTCATATTCTATGCTTCCCATACTATAGGATTAAAAAAAATTTGAATTTCATGAAGTTTTGACCAAGTTAAGGTGGTCAGACATACGAGTTTTTATATTTTTTAAAAGTTGTAATAAAAAATAAATAATTAATTATTTACTTGGAAAAATTATAAAAAAATATGCATCACATCAAGACATTAGTCCTCTACTTATATCTAAAATATTATTAAAAAAATATTATCATTTTATTGTGGTTAGGGTGGTCAGGCAGACACCTACTACCTATTTTTTCCCTGAAATTTAAGTACTACTGCATTGAAATTTCAAATTTTTGCCAAATAGATTTTTATTTTTTAATAAACCTAGTATTTTAGAAACTACATTCAATTTGCTATAGATTCTATTCTTACATATTTTTGAAATAATAGAGATAACTTATTCAATTTTTTACGTCAAGTCACCTAACTCTGATTTTTCTGAATTTTTCGCCACTTAAGGGCCTATTTTTTCCATGATGATCCCGCACATACTCGTATGTATGGTATGTTTTCACACATGTGAGGGAAAACATATGAGAACAACAACATCACAAAGAAAACATAAAAAGATGAAATCAAGAGATAGGGGGATTTAATAATTCAGGGTCAAAGCTAGCCATAAATATAAACAGATAGATATAATATAATATACATATGAACTACCATAAATACTTTAATTTCCCAAAAAATGAAGAACACATAAAGACAAAGTGGAAAATAAAAATTGGGTCAACATGGAAGAAGGCCTAAATGCCCCCAACACTTTGCATCATCTTCAATATCGAAAATCAATGTTATGACACATATAATAATGATGATACAAATAGAGGAAGTGTATTATATATTTTCAATGTCTATAGCCAAGCACCTACAAGGGTAGTGAGGGTCCTCCAAGCAAGATCACAAACACAAAAAGACAAGAACAGAGGAACACAAAAACACAAACAAATCTACGCTACAAAGAGGTACCATCCTAGTCCTCATTGACTAGCAAGTCATCTTGCTCCCAATCTAGATCATTATAGGGAGAGGGTGGACAAGATTGCAAGGATAGGATAGCAATGGTGGTACCCTTTGACTCACCTAAAACAGCATCTAAGGAAGTAGGACCCTCGAGGTCTTCTTCATCGAGTTCCTATGAAGAAAAATTCATCAATCTTGCAAAGATTGAGGATAAATTATGGATGTATTCCACCAAATCAAACATGCACTTTTCAGGGGAAGGGTGAGGCATCCAAGATTCATTATCAAACTTGGGGAGAGTGGTGGTAACTAGCTCTAAGGAAGTGATGGTTACCTTCGTCACAAGGATGACACAAGCCAAAATAGAACTAAAATTTCAATAAGGTGAAACCTTCTTTCGACCTCCATTTGTGATGGTGATAGGGAGGGGGTTGGAGGAATCAATCACATATTCCTACTCTAGGTCTTTCTTGCAAGACCTCCTTGGTGTTTTTCTTCACCACCTTAACCTATAGGACCCTTCTCAAGTTTAGGTACTCCTGGTTCTCCTAGCCAACCCCACTACCATCACCATTCAACCAACCAAGTCATTCTTGGTGCAATAGCCCTAACTCTTCCTTAGCCTTTAATCTACCCTAAAGACTAACTAAATCTCCACAGTTTGAAATTTGATTTGTAGGGGTGTGCAGGTGTGCCAATTCATTGCAATCCATCCAATTTTGGTTCTTGAGTATCCTCCTAGCTCCATTTCTTGGTCCCTTTCATCAAACCCTCATTTAGGGTTAAAAAGGATACTAGTCTAAAAGTGCCAATTAGGCCTCCTTCTCCGAGAAAATTGGTTGACTCTCTCACTTTATCCAAAGAACCCCCAAACTTTCTTTGAGGTTCTTGCTTCAAATGGACACCTCTGAAGGAATTTTGACGTCTTGGGTCTTAACTACTCGTACAATGCCTCCACTTGAAAATGGACAAAAACTAGGGTTTTTAAGCCTTTTCTGGCTGCTTTCAATTTGCTACGTGTTTCTCACACCAGATGGACTAATGGAGTTTCCCCTTGCATACCAATTCTTGGAAAGACTCCCATCTACCTTCTCAAAAAGGAAATT
Organism: Sequoia sempervirens; assembly: GCA_007258455.2. Taxonomy (NCBI): domain Eukaryota; kingdom Viridiplantae; phylum Streptophyta; class Pinopsida; order Cupressales; family Cupressaceae; genus Sequoia; species Sequoia sempervirens. The sequence goes on along the minus strand of VDFB02353493.1, from coordinate 187,241,432 downwards.
CAACAAAATTCAATTTCCCCTACAAGTTATGTGCTCTGCACTCCAGTCTTCCTAGTCGGGCACCTTCTTGGCTTGCCTAGGGCAAGACTTTACCAATAGCTCCTGTGCTCACACAAACCCTAAATCCTACCATATTTACACACATGGAGTCTAGTCACTATTCCCAAAGTTCCGTACAATTTGTATGGTGGGAAAGTGAACTAAATCTCCATTTCCTCAAAACTGCCTGGTTCAGACCAGCAACAGTGTGCAATCAAACTTATTTACAAATAGTGCTTGAAAAATAAACAAGGAAAATAATTAATGGAACACAAAGCTTGTATACTATCAACTCTACATCCTACGTATGAAACAGTAATAAGTTCAATCCATTCAAGCTCTATGTCAAAGCAAAAATCAGAAAATAACACAAAAAACTTATCTTTTTCAATTTCACAAAATTTCACTACAATGCCAATGCAACCAATCCTACTCTCAGGTCAAGGCATACCTTAAATAGGGTTCCTCAATCATTTATGCTCCCTTGGTCGGACATATTAGTTACCTAGTGGCAAAGTTCCAAAATGTGCTGTGGTTTCCAACTTTTGCCAAATTCTAGAAAACTAAGTAAAATGAGTTTATAAACTCACCCATCCTGTCACAACTTCTATCCTAGAGATCAAACACATCCCTAAGCTATCTCCTCAACTCAATGGTCAACATGACCTTCAAAGTAACACATCAAAACAAAAAAAAAAATGCATCCTAAACTTCCTAAATGCCTAGTGTTTCCTAGGTGCTCCTGCACCATTCTCCCCCTCTCTACACAAACACTAAAGAATATGAGGGGAGATCAGTGACACATCAATGCCCTACTTCTTAAACTGAGCTTCATCTACCCATGTAGCCTCATATTCATGTTTGTTCTTCCATTTGATAAGATGCTCCATGTACACCTTATGCCTTGTAGATTTCTTCACTCTTGACTCCAAGATCCTCTCTGCTTGTAGCTTGTCTGGAGTAGGTAAGGCTGTGTTGCTTATATCCTTGAAGATCTCCCTACTGTTTTGATCTAAGTCATTGACTGATCCCTTATATCTGATCAAATCAGCTACATTGAACACTCGAGAGATGCCTAAATCTGTAGGTAGTTCCACCTTGTAGGCATTCTTCCCATATTTGGCTAATACCTTGCATGGTCCCACTCTTTTCATTTGCAATTTGGTTGATGTACCCTTCTACAACCTGGAATTGTTGAGGTGGACCATGGCATAGTCTCCTACTACAAATTGCAAATCTTTTCTTGACAAATCTACCTTATCCTTCAAATTTTGTGTAGCCTCGGTGACTGTCTTCTTTACCTACTCCTGAATCTCTTTCATGGTTTGAGTGAAGTCCTCTACATCTCCACTCCATAGCTCCATAGCTCCAAGATCCCTGAGCTCACATTTTCCTCTTGGGTGCATCCCATACACTATTTCAAAAGGACTCTTCCCTATGGTCTGGTTCACACTGTCATTGTATGCATACTTAGCCTGTGATATCACCAAGTCCCATGTATGTCCATACTCCTTGGTTAGGCACCTTAGAAGGTTACCTAAAACCCTACTAACCACCTCTATTTTCCCATTGGTCTGAGGATGGTAAGCTGATCCAAAAGAGAGATTGGTACCTAATATGCTCCATAGAGTCTTCCAAAAATGACTCATAAACTTCACATCCCTGTCTGAGACAATGCTCAAAGGAAATCCATGGATCCTTACAATTTCCTTGAAGAAAAGATGAGCAGTATAGCTAGCATCATGTGTGGTCTTGCAAGGGATAAAGTGACTCATCTTGCTAAATCTATCTACTACCACATAGACACTATCAAACCCTGTCTTAGTCTTAGGGAGTCCTACAACAAAATCCATGCTAACACACTCCCATGGTTTGTTGGGTATGGGTAGAGGTTGATACAAACCTACATTACTAGCTCCCCCTTTGGATTTCATACAAACTACACACTACTCCACATACCTCCTGACATCCCTTGGCAACTTGGGCCAATAGTAAAACCTTTGCACTAGTTCCATTGTCTTTTTGATGCCAAAATGACCACTAAGACTACCATTGTGCTTCTATTGGATGAGATTCTCTCTCATTGATCCTCTTGGAACACACAACTAATTTCCCTTGAATAACAATCCATTTTGTAATGTATACTTTGAGTATTGACTATGAAAATGATTCTCAAAGTCAGAACATACCTTGTAAGCCTCCGAGAATTCTTCATCTTCACCATAGAGATCCTTGAAACTTTTTATCCCAATGCTCTTTATCTGTATTTCTTGCACTATCAACAACCTCCTACTTAGTGCATCTGCCACCTTGTTCAACTATCCCTTCTTGTGCTTGATGGTGAAAGTAAAAGCTTGGATGTATTCCATCCATTTCAAATGTCTATTGCTCAACTTCTCTTGGGTGTTGATATAGCTAAGTGCCTGATTGTCAATAAAGACCACAAACTCTTTGGGTAGAATATAATGCCTCCACTTCCTAAGTTACTGTACTAAAGCATACAATTCTAGGTCATAGGTAGAATACTTTGTCTTAGCTTCATTGATATTTTCACTAAAGAATGTTATAGGCCTGCCTTCTCGGCTTAGCACTCCTCCTACTGCAACTCCACTAGCCTCACATTCCACAGTAAACAACTTGTCAAAACTAGGTAATAAGAGAATAGGTTGAGTTGCCACTTCTTGTTTTAGTTTCTCAAAACCTTTCTCAGCTTCTTGGGTCCATTTAAACTTAGTCTTTAAGCCACCTTTGATTGTATCTAGGACTGGTGCACATATGCCACTAAAGTTCCTTATGAATTTTCTATAAAATTGAGCCAATCCATGAAAACTTCTTACCTATGCCCCTGTAGTTAGTGTAGGCCAGTTTAGGATAGCTTCCACCTTGCTTGGGTCCATCTTCAATGATCCTTGGGATACTACAAACCCCAAATACACAAGCTCCTATTTGAAGAACTCACATTTCTTTAGGTTGACGAATAACTTCTCTTCTTGCAATCTTCTAAGAACCAACTCCACATGCTTTAAGTGTTCTTCTAATTTCTTACTAAAGATGAGTATATCATCAAGGTATACCACCACAAATATCCCTGTAAAGTCTTTGAGCACCTCATTCATGAGACTCATGAATGTGCTAGGGGCATTAGAGAGGCCAAATGGCATAACTCTCCACTCATACAACCCATCATTTGTCTTAAAAGTTTTCTTCCACTCATCTCCATCCTTGATTCTGATCTGATGGTATCCGCTCTTGAGATCCAACTTGGTGAAGTACTGAGCTCCTCCAAGACAATCCATCAAGTCCTAAATTCTAGGAATAGGGAACCTATACCTGATTGTGATTCTATTTATTGCCCTAGAATCAGTGCATAATCTCCACTTGCCACCTTTCTTGGTTGCTAAGACCACTGGTACTGCACATGGGCTGATGCTCTTCCTAATCAATCCTTGATCCAATAACTCCTGCACTTGTCTAGCTACCTCTAGGTTTTGATCTGGGGTAAGCTTGTAGGCTGCTTTGTTTGGCAATGGAGTCCCTGGTATGAAGTCAATCTAATGATTAATGGCTCTCTTTGGAGGTAAAGTTGCAGGTGTACCATCACTGACTATGTCCTTATACTTCACAAGTAACTTATGGACTACTTATGGTATGTCTATTTTCTTAGTCTGATCTTCCTCCTTAATCTGCATCATAACCACATATCCTTCACCCCCTTGATGTAGGTTGTTAAGGAACTCTTTACCACTGCTCAACAAGAAACTAGGTGTCTTTGATTGTCCTTCTTCCTCATCTGATAGTGACTACAACTTAAATGTCTTCCCATCCTTCTTGAAAGAAATGGTGTTCTCTTTCCCATCATACATGGCACTTATGTCATACTACCATGGTCTGCCCAATAGAAGATGGCATGCATCCATGGGTAACACATCACAAATCAACTTATCCTTGTACCCTCCAATGGAAAATTCCATCGTTACTTGCTCATTGACAAGAACACTCTTCCCTTTGTTCAACCATGTTACTTTGTAGGGGTTAGTGTGGGGTACCTTCTCCAATTTCAGTTTCTTTACTACCGCTTCTGAGATGATGTTATCTGTTGAACCTGAATCCACAATAACCTTACATACTTTCCCAAGTATTTTTCATCTCACTCTAAATAAAGTTCTTTGTTTTGGCTCTTCCTTGACCGGTTGTTTGATCAAAACTCTCCTAAACATCAGATTCTCCCCCATTTCTGATTTAATGTGATATGCACAACAGGACAGTATTTCTCATCAAAACTCTCCTATTGTGCATATGCCACTCTCTTCTTAGTATTTGATGAAGATGCTTTCTCCGGGCACCTCTAAGCTGGATGTCCTACTTGTCCACAATGGTAACACTTCATACTAGCAAAGTAAGAATTACTCCTACCTACTCCTCTTCCTCTATTTGAACCTCCTTGAGGTCCTCTACCTCTTCCATAGCCTCCTCTAGAAGTTATTTCACTTCCATGCTCAGTGATTTTAGACTCTCCCTGATTTCTTTGTTCAGTCCCTCTACCTTGATATCCACCTCTATGTCCCCTTTGATCCCTGCCTTTTCCTCTACTCTTAGAAGCCTGATCTTGTTTCCTCTTGCTTCTTTCCTCAATCTTGATATCCAATTGGTAACATTGGTGTACTGTCTTGGGACTTAGAAGAGTCATCTCCTCTTGAATGTTCCACTTCAAGTCGTTAAGATACCTAGCCACCTTGAGACTTTCATCTTCTGAAACATTAGACCTCATACAAAGTTTTTGAAACTCCTCTGTGTAAGCATTCACATCTTGGTCTCTTTGCTTCAAGCTCTATCTTTTCTTGTGCAACTGAATTTCATCATCATCTGGCATGTATGCTTCTCTCACTTTTGCAACCATACCTTTCCAAGTTGAAATAGGATTCTTGCCTTCCTTTTCCCTCTCTGTTTGAATGAATTTCCACCATGTCAAGGCAGATCCTCTCAATCTTGATTTGGCCACCTTTACCTTATGTGCTTCAGTGACTCCATCACATTCAAAAATGGTTTTACATTCCCTCTATCCAATCCATGACTAGATCAGCTTCCATTTTCCCACTAAATAGTGGTATTCCTTCAAGTGCTTTCCCACTCAAAGGCTTCAATTCCTTCAAGAAAGGCTCTTCTTTCAAAATAGGGTCAGGTTTAGGGATCTTATCTTCCTCTCCAACCTCTTCTTTCTTTGGTACCCTTCCTTCGAACTGCACATCATTCAATGCTTGCTCAAGTTGGTCTATTCTTTCCCTCAATAGCCTATTGTCTTCCTCCTGTCCTTTGACCATCTTGGCCAATTCTGCATTTGTCACCATGATGGTAGAATCACTAGACTCAACCTCTAACATATATTATTCTATCCCAAATCTTTTGCTTTCTCTAATACCAATCTGATAGGGAGGGGGTTGGAGGAATCAATCATAGATTCCTGCTCTACGTCTTGCTTGCAAGACCTCCTTGGTGTTTGCTGCACCACCTTAACCTATAGGACCCTTCTCAAGTTTAGATACCCCTGGTTCTCCTAGCCAACCCCACTACCATCACCATTCAACCAACCAAGCCATTCTTGGTGCAATAGCTCTAACTCTTCCTTAGCCTTTAATCTGCCCTAAAGACTAACAAAATATCCATATTTTGAACTTTGATTTGCAGGGGTGTGGATGTATGCCAATTCATTGCAATCCATCCAATTTTGGTTCTTGAGTATCCTCCTAGCTCCATTTCTTGGTCACTTTCATCAAACCCTCATTTAGGGTTAAAAAGGCTACTAGCCTAAGAGCCCCAATTAGGCCTCCTTCTCTGAGAAAATTGGTTGACTATCTCACTTTCTCGAAAGAACCCCAAAACTTTCTTTGAGGTTCTTGCTTCAAATGGACACCTCTCAAGGAATTTCAAGGTCTTGGATATTAACTGCCCGTACAATGCCTCCACTTGAAAATGGACAAAAATTAGGGTTTTTAAGCCTTTTATGGCTGCTTTCAATCTGCTAAGTGTTTCTCACACCAGATAGACTGATGGAGTTTCCCCTTGCATACCAAGTCTTGGCAAGACTCCCATCTACCTTCTCAAAAAGGAAATTCAACAAAATTCAATCACCCCTGCAAGTTATGTGCTCTGCACTCCAGTCTTCCTAGTTGGGCACCTTCCTGGCTCGCCTAGGGCAAGACTTTACCAACAACTCCTACACTCACACAAACCCTAAATCCTACCATATTTACACACATGGAGTCTAGTCACTATTCCCAAAGGGCTATACAATTTGTACAGTGGGAAAGTGAACTAAATCTCCATTTCCTCAAAACTGCCTGGTTCAGACCATCATCAGTGTGGAATCAAACTTATTTACAAACAGTGCTTGAAAAATGAACAAGGAAAATAATTAATGGAACACAAAGCTTGTATACTATCAACTCTACATCCTATGTATGAAACAGTAATAAGTCCAATCCATTCAAGCTCTATGTCAAAGAAAAAATCAGAAAATAACTCACAAAAAACTATTTTTTTTCAATTTCACAAAATTTCACTACAATGCCAATACAACCAACCCTGCTCTTAGGTCGAGACACACCTTAAATAGGGATCCTCAATCAGTTATTCTCCCTTGGTCGAACATATTAGTTACCTAGTGGCAAAGTTCCAAAATGCACTGTGTTTTCCAACTTTTGCCAAATTTTAGAAAACTAATTAAGATGAGTTTCTAAACTCACCCATCCTGTCACAACTTCTATCCTAGAGATCAAATACATCCCTAAGCTATCTCCTCAACTCAATGGTCAACATGACCTTCAAAGTAACACATCAAAACAAAAAAAAAATGCATCCTAAACTTCCTAAATGCCTAGTGTTTCCTAGGTGCTCCTGCACCAAATGGGGTCATCTTCCAACTTACACTTCAATAGAGGATGTTGAGTCCCCACAAAAGACACAAAAGTGGAAGAAGAAAAAGAAAGAGCCACATCAGACACCACCATTGTATTCAGCATGTCAATGGGTTGTGGAAAGGAGTGATGTCCACTAGGGACAATAAGAGAGGGGGCTCCATAGAGGGGGTGATAAAAAAATACACCCTTTTGGGGTGGGCATCATTAAGACCTGAGGGGGGTAGAAGTAAGATAGAGGTGATGGGAACTTATATAGTAACAATAGAATAAAGCATACCGATAAAAGAAGATGTAGAGATACATGAAACTTTCTCCCCCTCCATCTTATATGAGGAAATGTGCTTCATGGCTAGATCCTTTTTCCTATGCTTTCCCTCACATGCAAGCTAGTTTTTTCAGCTGCAAGCACTAGAAAACATGGCTTGAGAAGAGGTTGGAGGTTCTTGTTTTTCTACAAGAGCATCCTTCAAAACTATTACTAGTGGAAGGGTGGTATCTTGGGTAGGAACAAGAAGAGGAACCACAAGAGCAAAGAAAAGAATAGCAGAAGTATATACATGTGCTTGAGTAGTGGGCCTTTTCTCATTTATTGTCTAAGGGACATGTGGAAGGATGGGAGGAGGTTGCTGAGGCTGAGAAATAGAAGCATTCCCATGGGAACTCTTCCCCTTTCCATACACAGTGGGTTGAGGAACTGTGCATAGAATAGGTAACAAAAAAACTTGATTCATTACTTTTTTCATGCCCTAACCATTGAACTTCTCATACAAGGCACATGAGAGAGAATTGAAGGTGTCGCTACAGGATGATAAGTGGAAGTAGGTGGAGCATAGGAGAGAAAAAGAAGGATCTTGAGAATTAGCAAGCTTAACCTTCCTCTTTGGCTAGGTAGAAGTTTAGACAATGGGAATTTGTCACCCTCAAGGCTCCAAATCATAGGAGATCCCAAAGGAATGAACTACCCTAAACTACCCCAAATAGTTTGACACGTTGAGGGGGAGGATGAAAAGGAAGGGAAAAAAATGTGCCACTTTCCTTCTGCTAAAGACAAGTGTACTCAAAACCAGGTGAGTTGGCCATAGAGGTTTCAGAGTGTAGACCAAACAACTCACTGATTGAGGATGAAAGCATAGGAACCATACTCCAACACGGTGCATCGGCATCTTAGGGATGCGTTGATGTCCTGTACGGAAAAAGGTCTAAAAAACAAATAGAAAACACAAAGGGCCTACTTACAACATGACTCATAGAGTTTTAAAATTTTATAGAGAAAATAAAGAAATTGAAAATTACAACAAGAAGAATACTCAAGACTACTCTAATGAAAAAATGATAAATTAAGGGAAGGAAAAGATACCCACTCCACCCATGCTTCAATTCTTCAACTCTAACCTAAAAAGGATGAACTAGCACCTTCACACATGAAAAATGGTGGGATACCTTTTGAGGTCTACCTCATTCAGAACCCCATTTTATTGCTCCAACCTCCATGGATAGCCAAATATGGAATGCAATAGAGAAATTGATAAAAAAGAGAAGGGAAAAGACATTGTCAAATAGAGTGCAAAGATAGACTAAATGCTACACTGTAGGATACAATGACAAATGAAATAACAAGAGAAATATCACCTTTCCTCCTATTAGCACTCAAGGTTGAGAGGAGAAGTTGACACCACACTGAGAGAATAGACCTTCATTAACTTGCAAAGATGGTGGAGTTGCAACAAGAATGTGCAGTAGAATCCATGTAGACAACATGAATCACCAAGAAGAGAGAAAAACAAAGCTTGAGAGAGTGAGACTGTGGAAGAATGATCAAGAAGGTGCAAGAAGAAATGAGTTTGAATTTCCAAAAATGAGGTAAAAGGTTTATTTTTCATCAGTCAAGGGAGGATAGAAGATGTTACCTTCACAACTAATTGAAGACATAATGGTCCTAATGATTCTAGAGGTGAGAATCGTGTCAAAATGCAAGCACAATGTGAGGACATTTGTGTGGCATGTGCACATCCCTAACAAAAATTCCTCCACTTACACAAAAATACAAAGCCACGTGGAAGGAATAAGTTGACGGTGGTGAGTTTGTATAATTGAACTTATAGTTTCTAAAGTAAAGGTAAAATAAATGGATAATTTTTCTAAGGTGCATATTTGCAACATTACATTTTTCCCCCACTTTAGTGAGCATACATGTTAGCGAATATGTGAGATAAAGTACAAAGAAATTGAAGAGAATATTCCAATAGAATTGAGGAAGTATATCTTCAATCCAGTGCACCTAGATGTGAAAGAGATAAATCTTCATAGGTTATCAATACTACAAAGCTATGAAAAAGAGGAGGATCCAAAGGTTCTCAATCCTATAAAGCAAGTTGTGATCTCATCTCAAACATGTTAGGCTATAGATAAAACATGTTAGGAAAAAAATCATAAGACACACATTCATAAGACACACAAGCTAACATAATAAGACATACCCTAATTAGATAAGCCTATGACTGTTGCAAACTCCATTGAAGGATATTCATAGAAAAGATGGGTCTAGTTGGGTTGCCCCCAAGCTAGAGGTGAGGATATATGATGTCTGACACCAAGACACTGTGACATTGAATATTAGCTATAATACACAATTGCAAGACACCAGAGAATTTAATTGAATGAGAAGCTTTCAAAGGGGGTCCCTTTGGTTGAGAACCCTTCAAGACACCAACGGTCCATCAAAAGGAACACTCCAATTGAAAGGCACCACATTACCTACAAGTGATTTTATCATCAAGGAATCCTTTTGAAAGATCTTTCATTAAGGATTTTTCTGGAAACAATGCTCCTTCTCAAAAGAAAGTTTATATACTTTTTTATTTTAGAAAAAGTACTCTATTTTCAAGGAATTTTTTTAGAATCTTTCAAATACGAGATCTTTTTTGAAAGAAAAATTTAGCTAGAAGTCCTAAGAGAATTCAAAATTTTAGAAAATGATGTGTTTCAATAAGGGATTCATTCGCTAATGAATTTATTATAAAGAAAAATTTAACACCAAGGAATCCTTTTTGAAAGAATTCACCAAATTGAAAATCAGAACATCATGGTAGCCCCTCCTTAGGATGGTGTGTGCTACTCAAAGGATAACATGGCATCTTAAGGAGATAAAGGAGAGGCAGATATTTTTAGGCACACAACACATGATGAGATATATTTCATGGTATGTTGTCACACACAAATGAGGGACAACACATGAGAACCAAAACATCAAAAAGCAAACAAAGATGATGAAAACAAAAGATATGAAGGGATCTAAGAGTTCAGGGTCAGATCTATTCATAATTAAAAATTTATATACTATGCTATGTGAATGAATGGTAATCAACCCATGGAATTCTCAAATCATGAAGAAGAGCACATGAAGACAAAGTAAAAATAAAAATTGGGTCAACATGGAACAAATCCCAAATGCCCTCAACACCTTGCATCGTACCCAATATTGAAAAGAAATTTCACAACATATAGAAGAATGATTATGCACATAGAAGAAGTGCATGATAATTTTTTTTGCACCTGTAAGGGTAGCGAGGTTCCTTTATGTGGGATCACAAACAAAAAAAAGATAAGCATGGGGGAATACAAAAGCACAAAAAAATATAATCTACAAATAAATAAGAGGTACCACCCTAGTCCTCATTGATCAACAAGTCATCTTGCTTGTAATCTAGATCATTGTATGGGAAGGGTGGACAATCTTGCAAGGGGAGGATAGCGAGGGTGATGCCCTCTGAATCCCTTGCAAAAAGGACCAAGGAAGAAGGCCCCTCAAGGTATTTTTTACTGAGCCCTTGTGAGGTAAAAGTCATGGATATTGCAAAGATCAAGGATAGAATCAAGATATCATCCACTGAATTAAACATTCACTTCACTAGAGTGATGTGTTAACCAAGTGGGAGGAGGAGGAATCTTAGAGCCACTTCCAACATCATTGAAAGGGGCAGTGAAAAAATCAGGGGAAGCAAGGGTTTCCTCCATCATGAGGATGGAATAGACCAAAACAAAACCAACTTTTGAAGAAGGTGACCCCTTCTTCTGACCTCCACTTGAAGTGAGGTTGTCCTCCAACTTGCACTTGAGTGGAGGATGCAAAATTCCCATAGAAGAAGTGAAAGTTGAGGACAAAGAGGATAGAGCTGCAACAAAAAACACTATGGTGTTTGAAATTTCTATGAGATGAGAAAAGGGAGGGATATCTAGGAGGGACATAAAAAGAGAGGGATGCATAGAGGGAGAGATGAAAACCTACACCCTTTTTGGGTGGGCATCATCAAAACCCATTAGGGGATCCAGAAGTAGAATAGTGGTGATTGGAACTAAGGTAGACGGTAGACACAAAGAGGATAGAGCTGCAACAAAAACCACTATGGTGTTTGACATGTCTACGAGATGAGAAAAGGGAGGGATATCTAGGAGGGACATCAAAAGAGAGGGATCCATAGAGGGGGAGATGAAAACCTACACCCTTTTTGGGTGGGCATCATCAAAACCCATCAAGGGATCCAGAAGTAGAATAGTGGTGATTGGAACTAAGGTAGACGGTAGACACAAAGAGGATAGAGCTGCAAAAAAACCACTATGGTGTTTGACATGTCTATGAGATGAGAAAAGGGAGGGATATCTAGGAGGGACATCAAAAGAGAGGGATCCATAGAGGGAGAGATGAAAACCTACACCCTTTTTGGGTGGGCATCATCAAAACCCATTAGAGGATCTAGAAGTAGAATAGTGGTGATTGGAACTAAGGTAGACACAATAGAAGAAGACAAAACAATAGAAAAGGATGCAGAAACAAGGGCCACTGGCTCCCCCTTTGTCTTCCATGAAGTGGAATTTTCACCATCCAAATATTTTTTCCTCAGCTTTTGCTCATGTGGAAGCTAGTTACACTAGCTACATGCACTGGAATATATGGCCGAAGAAGAGACTAGAGGTTGTTGCTCAATCGTAGGAGTATCCTCACAATCGTGGCTAGTGGAAAGATAGTCTTCTGGATATGAGCAAGAATAGGAAGCTCAAGGGAAAAAAAAACCATGAGAAGAGAAATGAAAACTGGCACCTTGGAAATAGGACTCCTCCCATTCTCTACCTTATGGGAAAGTAGAGGAACAATGGGAAACCATGGAGGCCAAGACACAAGAGCATGCCCATGAGGTCCTTTCCCCTTGCAATATACAATAGGCCTAGGAACTATGGGAAAGACAAGAAGCTCAAAGACCTGGCACTTAGATTTTCACTATGTTGGCACCATGTGACTTCTTATATAAGGAATGGGAGTGGGAGCTGAAGGTGTTGTAGTAGGGTGAGAAGTAGAAGCAAGAGTAGAAGATACAAAAGAAGAAGTACCTTAAGTGCGAAAAAGCTTCTACTTCTCCTTTTTCTAGGAAGAAAAAGCAAATTGCTACTACATAAACATGGAACCCTTCACAAAAATAGCATAAGGGGAAATTGAATGACTAACCTTCAGAATTGAGCCCCTAGTCTTATATTATAGTTGATGTCATGCACTACATGCAAAAATCCTTCATGAGGGAATTTTAAACTTTTAAGAACCATAATTGCAACAATGTTCACAAAAATCAACCAAGGGATACCCAATCAAACTCAAAACAGGTCAGACTCTAGAATGATAATAAATGAAGCATCAACAACCTTGGGTCCTACCAAGACTGACAAAGAAATAAAGCCTAAAGGAGAAATGGAGAGTCCATCATGTGTACAAATGGTGGTCTCCAACTCTTCATATCTCTCCTCAGGTAAGTTGTTTATAAACATAGTCTCTTTTGATATCTCATTAGCCCAACTTGTCAAATCAACTAAGATACTAGTTATGATGTTTCCATTGATCTAGGAAGGGATGTATAAAGAGGAGAGATCCTTATTAAAATGATAATCATGCAAGGTGAATGTTATGTCAGGTGTTTAATTCACATATTCTGGATGAGGGATACACATGAATGAAACCATGTTCACATACTTAGATGGAACTAACTGAGATGATGTAGATGATTGAGTTACCATATTTGTTGAGTGGGATGGAAATGGATTAGTGTAAATTTTCAATTCGTTGTTATCCTTTTTCACAAACTTGTTGGAATTATGCTTTTTCCCATCAAGGCGGATAGTCCCATAATCAATTTGGTCTTATATCTCATGATTTGGGTGCATGGACTACTCGATATCATGTCTGTGTACTCGATAGTATTGGCAGAATTGGTGCTCATCATACCACTTAGGATAGGGATTTGATAGAGGTCAAGATTTTAGCAATGTATTTTTTTTAAAACAACAGTATAAGAAAGTTTTATGAAATGTCTATTATGCCCTAGGCCATTATCCTTAGACATAGAGACCACATTCACAATAGCTTTGTTTTTTCTAGAAGCTGACATTACAAAATAGTTATCAGAATAGGAGTGTGAAGATAAACCCCTAATCTATGCCACCATCATTTTGTACTCACACAATGTGGTACAAAGGTATGCAAAAAAAGGGTGTTTCATTAAGATATAATTTTCTTGCCATGATTTTTGTAACCTGTTACTAATGAAAACTTTTTGCACATGCAATTCCAAAAGAGTATAAGAAATTTGAGAGAATGATTCTTGATATCAAGTGATAAAGTCAGTCACCTTTTCCTTGTCCCCTTACATTGAATGAGATCCAAAAGGTCATCTTTGGCCCGATGTTATCCTAGAACTACTAGAGGAACTAATTTACCAACTGATTAAATGAGAAGATAGAGTTATTCTATAAGGAATAGTAACAATCAATGGTAGTGTCCTTAAGGGATCTAGGAAAGAGCTTAGCCATTAGAGCATCATGGTGGAAGAAATTAGTGCACATATAATTAAATGCTAAAATTTGTTTCTAAGGGTCTCCACGACCACCATATTTTCCAAATTTTGGAATCTCCATCCCTTGAGGGATAGGAGTGTTTAAAATAGAAATAGATAAAGGATTGTGTTAAAATAAAGGTTGAAAGATAGGTTGAGAAGTAGTGCTAGATAAGTTCACTAGCTGGTTCTACATCTAGCCCATCTTCTATAATGACACATTTAACATAGGGTCAAAAGATGAAGCAAGACCAATGGAACCTCCACCAGATCCACTAGCCATCATACTAGTAGAGACCCCACTAGAACCAGCATGGGCTCCAAGGTTGCTACTAGGAACATTAGGACTCAAGGAGTCAAAACCAAAGGGTAGCTTGTTTAATTTAATTTCAAGGGAGATTGAGGACCAGAAGTACTATTAACATAAGGTTTAGTATTAGCCATGCATACCAATACCTTAGGCATCAAGACTTTTATCTTTTTTTAGTAGTCTTGAAGCCTAGTTCTCAAGCAACACTAGACCTAGGGTTGTACAATGTTACATGGGTGTCTACTATGTCTGCAAGGCCCTAGATAAATTCTATACCTACTTGGTCCTTGTTCAACATAATTCTCAAGTCGTTAATAAACTTAGTAGCCCTAGTCATAATTATTTATTTCTCAAGATACTTCTTGAACTCTAAAATTCTTTTGTCTAGGGAAATAAGTTACTCTTTGGGAACCTCAAGAAAATCATCTTCCTCCATAGATGAAGTGTTAGGGGAAGTAGGAGGGGTAGGGATATGCAAATCTTCCCCAAAAGGGCTAGAGATTTTCTTGTATTTTTTCTGAAATAATTTTTTCAAAGGTAGGAATGGTTGTGACCTTCTTAGGATCCATCTCTATATTTCATAAGATTCTTCTAACAACATGCCTAGAGGTTGTGAACTAAGTCATAATTCTTATAAAGCTTCACAACACACTAGTTCATAACACATCAAGGATGTGAGAGAAAGAAATTCAACACTATGAAATGAAAACAAGACATTCATGTCAAGTTCATAAAAAATAAAGAGAAGGTGGATTCATCACCTTCGAGGCTCTAGATCACAAGAGAGACCCAAGGAAAAAACTACCCTAAACTAATTTAGATAGTTTGATAGGTCGAGAGGCTAAAATAGAAGTGAAAACAACACACCGTTTTCCTTCTTCTAAATATAGGTGTGCTCATAACCGGGTGAGTTGGCCATAGAGGTTTGAGACTATACATTAGATAGCTCATTGACTAAGGATGACAATGTGGGAACTAAACTCTAGCATGGTGTGTTGGCATCCTGTATGGGCACAGGTCTAGCAGAAAGACAAAATACATAAAGGGCCTACTTACAACCCAAATAATAGAGTTTTACTACAAAAATGGAAACCACAACAATAATAATACTAGAGACTACTCTAATGCAGAAAAGAAAAACAAATGAAGGAAAAATATACCACTCCACCACACTTCAATTCTTTATCTCTTGCTCCAAAAGGATGAACAAGAACCTACACACATGAAAATAGGAAAAGTTTTGGGTTGCATTTTGAGGTATTCCTTAATCAGACCATTGTTTTGGTGTTCCCACCTCCATGGAAGGCTAGTTATGAAGCAAGATAGAGAAATCAATAAAGAAGAGAAACCAAAAAACACTATCAAATAAAGTGCAAAGATAGCTTGAATGCTACTCTATAAGATACAATCATGCAAATGAAATAACAAGAGCAATATCACATTTACTCCTACTAGCACTCAAGGGAAAGAGGAGAAGATTACACCACACTAAGAGAATGAAGCTTCATCAACCTACAAAGATGGTGGAGTTGCAACAATAACATGATATAGTAGCCAAGTAGAGAGCAAGAATCACCAAGAAGAGATCCAGAGTGAGCTTGAGAGAGTGAGAGAGTGGAAGAATGATCATGAAGTTCCAAGAAGGAATGAGAGAGATGCATGAAGGAGTGAAGGAATGAGTTTGGATTTCCTAAATAGAGGTAAAAGGTTGAATTTTTTTAGTCAAGGGAGGAAAAAATACGTTACCTTCATAGCCAACTGAAGACATAACAATTTTGTAGATTCTAAAGGTAGGAATCCTTCTAGGATGTAAGTGCACTGCATAGACATTCATGTAGTGTGCACATCCTCAATAGGTATTCCTCCACCAATGCAAAAATATAAGGCCACACGGAAAGAATAAGCTGACGACAATAGGTTTGCATCATCATACTTATAGTTTCTAAAGTAAAGGTAAAATAAATGGGGAATTTTCCTAGGGTGAAAATTTGCACCATTACAAGAAGAAATACCTTGTTGTTACACAACCATGAAATCCTTCATGAAAATTGCATAGGGAGACAGTAAATAACTCACTTTCAGTACTGTTCCCCCATTCTTGTATTTAAGATAAGAATGGTACAATAAATCTCCTCTTAGAGGGAGAGGTCTGACTGGAGTAGTTCAAAAGTGATCCAGTGAGAAGCCCCCATACAACACTAATGGTTTATAGCTAGTGTCATGCACTACATGTACAGAGCCTTAGTGAGGGAACTTTAAGCACTTGTGAATTATAGAGAAAACACCATTTATAGAGGCTAGCCAATGAATGCCTAGCCTAACTCTAAACAAGTCAGATTCTGGGATCAAGACAAATGACACATCAACAACCTTTAGTCTGACTAAGATTGATAAAGAAATAGTTCCCATAGGGGAAAATGAGAGTCCATCATGGATACGAAGAGTGGCATACAACTCTTTGTATTTATCATTATTCAAACTATTTATGAATATACTTTACTCCATTACAACATTCACACTAATCGTCATATTGAATAAGATTCTAGTTACGATGTTGTCATTAATTTGGGAAAGAATGTATAATAGGGAAGGCTCCTTGTTTAAAGGTAATTCATGTGAGGTGAAATCTATATCAGGTATTGCACTCACATGCTTAGTAGGAGTACATGTGAATGAGACCATATTCATGTACTCGAAAAGGAATAACATAGAAGGTGTAGAAGATAAGGTGAAAAGATTAACAAAATGAGGCAAAAATGGATCAATATAGATTTGCAGCTCACTGTTAGCCTTGGCCATAGAATTATTATAATTCCATTTCTTTCCATCAAGATGGATTGTCCTATTGTTGATGTGGTCTTGAATCTTGTGATACATGGGAACACATCACTCGGTGTCATGTTCATGCACTCAATGGAATTGATATAATTAATTCATGTCATACCAATTAGGATATGGATCAAACAAAGGTCAGACTTCTAGTAATGTCAAAACATTATCTTTTAATAACTTTTTTAGAACAATAGTATAGGATTTTGATATTTTTGTGAAATACCTATTGAATCCCATACTTTTTTCCTTAGGTGCAGAGACCATATTGGAAATAGCCTTATTTTTCAAAAAATTGACACTACATACTTCTTATCAGGATAGGAGCATAAGGATGAGCCCTTGAACTGTGCCACCATTTGTTGGTATTCACATAGTGTAGGGCATATGTGTTAAAAGGAAGGATACTTCATCAAGGAAAAATTTTCTTGCCAAGGTTTTTACGTGCTCCTCGTGAATAAATTATGAACATCTGAATCGGACAAAGGATAAGACATTTGAGAAAAGAGTGCTTGATAGCGAGCGATAAAATCAGTTATATTAAGTTAAATGTGTCAAATGAAAATGGAAATACCACAGAATATGTTTCAAAGGATACTCTGGTGATGTAGATTAGGGTTGGAATTCTCTACACTAACACAATTGGATTCAATTCAAACACCTTTCAAGCCACAAGACCCATATTAAATGGTAACTTTGCAAATTTGCTTGTTTTCCAACTAGGTCTCCAAACCTAGATCTTTTATTGCATCTTTTAGAAAAGGTCAATTCAAGCTTGGACCAAAACCTTTTTAGATACCCATTTTGCTTGGATTCAACATATCTCATTTGTGAATATGACTATTTTGGACCAACTTGTTCAAATTAGTCCTACAACACCAAAACCAAGGCCAAGTAGGCCACTTTTCCAAACGACCTACAAGGAATTCAACTTTCCAACACCAAAACTCTTCACCAATAGTCTCTACTAGTCACATAGGGTCCAACTTCATAGGTTTTATCAATATCCAACATCAACAATTTGTTATCCTACAACTTCTATACCCTACCTAAGCCTAACACATGAAGATGTTAGGCTAGGGCTTGGACAAAAAGGCTTGAAACTCCATCCCCTGTTCCTAAAACTAACAAAAACATTAAAATAAACCCTAAGGCCTCCATTCCACCAAGTTTGGCCAAAAATCAATGGTGGAATGGATATTTATTTACATTTTAAAGCAACAAACCCTAGGAATGAGGGTTTTCATGTGGACTAGAAAGAAACCCTCAAACTCTCTTATTCCTCTACTAAAATCAATCACACAACACTCAAATAAAATAAGATTCACTTTAGATTGTTCTCACATCAATTTTAGGTCATGAAATAACTGTACGGGGCCGTACAAGATTGGTAAGCTTCAAAACACACTTAATTTTGCAAAAAAAATAGAGTATTCTTCTATTCTTTTATCCTCCAAAACATCAAAAACCATGTCTCAATGTGTTTGAGGCAATTTAAACATGTTTCAAATAGTTTCTAATGGTCTACAATAGAATTTCAAAGGGTTTGTTGGATGTTGTGGTTGTGTTGATGATATGTGGTTGTCATTGATGTCAAAACTATTAGCATTATTGTATTGAAGGCTATATATGTCGAGGATATTGAGAAAATTGTTAAAGGAAGAGTTTCAGGTTGCCAGTGGAATAGTGAAGGTCATGAAAGTGACTTGTTCTATACGTTGAAGAACAGTTGTTGTGGACTAAAGGGTTTATTGTTGAGAGTATCTAGTTCATCTACCAGAATTTTTAGAGGTCCGCGTGAAGATTTGATCATGGTATGAATAGTTTTGTTCTGACAGTATTTATGTGGGTTTTGTTAGTGTTCCTAATTGAATTTTATGTGTTTATGATAATCTTTATTGCTGCATATATTTCTGTTGGAAACAAGCAACATTGAGAGGGGGGTGAATTAGTTTTGTGCAAAAATTCAACTTTATTATTCTGTCATATAACTTACTTAACCATTCAACAAAAGAAACATGCATCAACAAACAAAAAATAATCACAACACCATAACACCAAAAATTTTACATGGAAACCTTATTAGGGGAAAAACCATGGTGGATGGCCAATCCACAATATAATATGAGTATACCCAAAGTTAGAAGTACAAAATGGGAATTCACTTGCATTCAAGCTCACTACCTAGAGCTCACTGCTCAAAAGGATGGGCTCACTGCCCTACAATTATTTGTAATAAATCTAAAAGAGCGAACTGATGAAATAGCATCCATAATGATTGATTACAATTCCAATTAAGCTCTCTAGATAATCTGTTGTCCTTCTAACTGATTCAAAAAAATTTCTCTGCTCTACACAACTCCCATTGTAAAAATATTAATGTACAAGTGAAACTATGCATAATCACCTAATCTACCTCTTTGATGATTGTAACACACCACCACACTTCTTTTCTCACATGCCAAATGATATATCAAATCTCTTATATATATTTGAATCTAGAAATAAAATCACTATAGGTCGGTTTTGATAAAACTTGGAAATATTATCAACTGTTGGCCCAAAATTAGAATATTGATATTTCAATGTGGATTTAATACCATCAGCTAGACTATAGCTAGGACCCATAATTAAATATTTGAACATAAAAACATTTCAAATAATTTCTCTTTACACATCCACAATGTGTCATATTCACTGAGTCAGCTATAATGAACAGATAGACAAAAAAAATCCTATTGGACCTTCAAGCTCGTACAACAAATGATGCAACACTATAAGATTTAGTAATAAGATAACATATATGCTCAACAAGAAATCACTGGGATCCAAAACTCAAAATGATGATCTGGTGAAGTAGGTAGATTAACTGACTAGTTGGATACCCTATTCTTAAGTATTCTGTTGGTAACACACAATACTTCACTTTATCTGCCAGTAGGACTAGATGTTGATCTATGGACCATGGAGATGACTTCAATTTCCATCAATGAAAACATTAGAATCCATATGCCAAAAATTTCTCTATTAGTTCTTGTTTTTGTGGGAAAAGTATGCCTCAATCATCATAGGCTGAAACCTCCATTGGAGCCAAGTCGTTGTGATAGTTCTTATGTCTGGCTGACTAGCAGCTTTGATACATCATGTTTTGTATAGGTCGTTGTGACCTAGATTTTGTCTCATTGAACTTTTTCATTGTGGAGTCTATCACTGTGACAAGAAGCAGTCGTTGTAAAATCTCACCGGGGGGTGATCTTTGGCTGACAGGCCATTCTATCGCTTATCATTGAGACCCTTGGCCGAAAGGCTTGTTCGGGAAGAAGTCTGGGCAATGTGTTAAAGTATCGCTACAACGTTTGGTTTAAAGTCATCGGGGTAACTCAAAGGGCTTCATGGAGAAGTCTCAACGAGAATGGAATTTCTCGCCGATGATGAGAAGTCTTTGGTATAGCTCTTGGCAAATGGTGGTCATCGGTGTAACATATATGTGTTCGATAAGAACTCTCGGTGAAGGTGTTAAGTCTTGCTGACTATTCTTTGGAGCTCGGTATAACATATGACTTCGGTGTAACCCGTGGTGACTAGGTATGATGTCTCGGCGAAAGCCGATTGTCTGGCCAATGAGAACACTTAAGTCTATGTGACTTGCAGAGCTTCGGTATAATTTCTCACTGAAAGCGATGAGTCTGGGTGATAGTGATACATGTGGAGAATGTCGATGTGAGGTCCTAGTGACATAAGGAACTCTTAGCGATAGTCTCTTGAGCTCAGTATAACACAAGAAGGCTCGTTGGGATGTCCTAGTGAGAGCGATAGTCTTGCCAAAAGGAAAACTGAAGCCAATACAGTTGTAAGCTCAGTGAAACCTCTTGCCGATGGAAATGACTCTTGGTGACTTCGATATGAAGACTTTGTGGCATCGGCGAGACATTGTTAGTGTCTCACCAAGATGCCAACAAAGTTGGTTTCTTTTGACCGAGCGATGACTATCTACCTAGCTGGTTTTCGGCCAATTAGAGGAGTTGAATTGGAACCATTGGGAGATAGTTCGTTGTGACGGCTTTGCGAGGAAGCTCGACGAACATGGAACAACATGGTTATACCATGTGATTGCAGATTGTGATCGGTTGGTTGGATCAACGGATTGCTGGGTGGTTGTATGATCTGTAAATGTAATCTAATTTGTAATGACTGTAACTTGGAGGTTCCTGTACAAGATTGTTCATGGTGAATGCTACTGAAAACAGACATCAAAAAGATAAGTCTGAAACTTGTATGTAATCTTTATTACTGTAATACAAAGTGACTTCTCTTGGTGTGGTGGGTTTTTCTCCCATAAGGGTTTTCCCACGTATATCTGGTGTTCCTGTGTGATTGTCAAATACTTTGTTTCTATTATTTACTTCATAGTGCATCTTAGTTGAACTAGAATTGAAAAATTAAAAGTATATCTACATTCCTCTCTGAGGTATTGACGTTAGGAGAATTATTTTGGCATCTGATTTTCCTTACAAGTGGTATCAAAGCCTGGCCAGTTGTGTTATCCTTGTGGGTATGTTGTGTTTTTTTTAGTCAATTCTATTCAGTGGGAGTCTTGTAGAGTTTGTTATTTCTATTTACAGGCTGAGATGGCTAGCATGTCTGGAAAGTTTGAAATAGAGAATTTCAACGGCAATAACTTTGAGTTGTGGAAAATCAAGATGGAGGATCTTCTAGTTGATCGTGATCTATGGCTTCCAGTGTCTGGAACTAAACCTACAGGCATGAAGCAAGAAGATTGGGACCTTGCAGATAGAAAGTCTAAGGGGCTGATAAGGCTCTGTTTGGCAGACTCAATTCTTCTGAATGTGCATGAGGAGAAGACTGTCTCTTCTTTGTGGAAGAGACTGGCATCTTTTTATCAGGGGAAGTCCTTGGTGAATAAATTGTTCCTAAGGAAGAAGCTGTATTCTTTGAGAATGTAAGAAGGAGGCTTTGTAGCTGATCATTTGAATGCATTTAATATGTTGCTTGCTCAATTAACATCTGTTGGTGTAAAAATTGAAGAAGAGGATTGTTGTATGCTATTATTGTGTTCTTTTCCAGACTCATGGGATCATCTAGTGATGGCTATTTGGAGTACAACATCCAGCTTCAAGATGGAAGATGTTGTTGGCTCTTTGCTATCAGAAGAGATGAGAAGGAAATCTTCTGAGATGGTGAAGGAAGCTTTTGCTGTCAGAGGAAGACAGAAAGAGAAAGGAAAGAAGGAAAAGAAGTCCAAATCAAAATCAAAGGGGAGATCAAAGTCTCCTGGAAAGAAGTCCAAGGTGAAATGCTAGAACTGTGGGCAACTTGGTCTGTCTGAAAGGATTGTAAAGAGGAGAAAAAGAAGAAGGGCTCTTCTGATAATGGTTCTTCTCATAGTGATTGTGAAGCCTTCATTGCAGCCTTGGCTACTCAAGCATTAGATGATGTCTGGCTGATTGATTTTGGAGCATCTTTCCACATGACATCTCATAGAGAATGGTTCATGAAGTATGAAGAATACAATGGTGGAAAGGTGTACTTGGCAAGTGATTCAACTTTAGAGATTGTTAGCCGTGGAAGAGTGAAGGGAATCAATAACGTAATGCATATACCAGGTCTGGCTTGAAACTTACTTTCTGTAAGTATGCTGAATGATATTGGAGTACAAGTCACGTTCTCTGGAAATGGTTGTAAGATGACTAGAGGTTCAATGGTGCTAGCTAGAGGTGCTCGAATTGGTACCCTATACAAGTTGGATGCACATGTTGTTCAATGTAATAGTGTCTCTGGAAAGTCACTGAAAGCTACTCATGGAGGTAAAGAGGGAAATATCCCTAATTATGTAAACTCTATGGAAGTAAAACTTCCAGTAGAGAAGACTATGCTCTGGCATCATAGGTTAGGCCACATAGGAGAAAAAGGTTTAAAAACCTTGAAGAATAAAAACCTAGTTGAGGGGCTTGAAGATTGTAATCTTGAATTTGAATTATGTGAGCATTGTATATATGGAAAGCAGCACCGTGTTTCTTTTTATTCTAGTTCTCATAAATCTCCTAGTTTGCTAGATTATATTCATTTGGATGTATTTGGTCCAGTGGATGTTCCTTCATTGTCTAAGTCAAGATACTATGTGTCGTTTATTGATCATTACTCAAGAAGAGAATTTGTATATTTTCCAAAAAGTAAATCAAAAGTATTCAGTCAGTTTAAAGAATTTAAAAATCTTGTTGAAAATCAGATTGGTGGAAAAATAAAATGCTTAAGGATTGATAATGGTGGTGAATTCTGTTATGATGAATTTGAAAGATACTGAAGACCATGGAATTAAAAGACACAAGACTACACCTTATACTCCATAGTAGAATGGAGTTGCAGAAAGGTTCAATAGGACAGTGATGGAGAGAGCACGAAGTATGCTTAGTAGTGCTAGCTTGGAGGAGAAATTCAGGGCTGAGGCTGTATCTACTGCATGTTATCTAATCAATCGTTCTCCGATTTTTTCTCTTGTTGAGAAAACACCTTTGGAAGCATGGTCTAGTAAGAAGCCCTCTCTTAGACATGTTCATGTTTTTGGCTGTGAGGCATATGCTCATGTGTCGGATGTGAAAAGATCTAAACTGGAGAACAAGGCTATCAAATGTATTTTTATTGGCTATAGTGCTGTCATAAAAGGATACAAGCTTTGGAATCCTGATATAGAGAAGGTTGTATACAACAGAAGTGTAATCTTTCGTGAGCTGAAACCTTCCACTTTGGATCTGTAGTTAGAGACAAAGTCAGAAAACAATAAGGATGTAGCATTAATTCCTCCTACACCAGAGAAAGAGGAATTGAAAATTTAAAATGTACCTGAAACTGAGGAGAGCTCAAGTAGTTCTAAAAGTTTTGAAGAAGAACCTCAGCCTCAGCAAGTGAGGAGGTCAACCCATGAAAGAAAACAACCAGATAGGTATGGGTTCTCTTTGATTGATTCTACTTGTGCCTATGCTTTAATTTCTAGCACTGATGAGCCTAGGACTGTAAAGGAGGCATTTAAAATGTTTGATTCAGACTCTTGGTTGGAAGCCATGAATGAAGAGATGACATCATTAGAAAAGAATGAAACCTAGAGTCTGGTACCCTTGCCTAAAGGCAGAAAGGCTGTTGGCTATAAATGGGTATTTAAGAAAAAAATTGGTCTGGATGGCAGTGTAGAAAAGTACAAGGTGAGACTGGTTGCAAAGGATTATTCCCAGGTAGAGGGAATCGATTATGGGGAAATATTTTCTCCTGTAGCAAAGCTGACATCTATCAGATTTCTTTTGTCACTTGCAGCAGCGTATGACTTAGAGGTCGAACAGATGGATGTGAAGACAACATTTCTTCATGGTGATCTTGAAGAAGAAATCTATATGTCCCAAACTAAGCACTTTGTTGAGGAAGGTAAAGAAAAACTGGTATGCAAATTAAAGAAGTCTCTGTATGGGTTAAAGCAGTCACCTAGAATGTGGTAAATTTGATACCTTTGTATTGTCTTTGGGATTTGTGAGATCAAAATCTGATCACTGTGTATATTATAAAGCTGAAAGTGATCGAGTACTTATTATTGCTCTCTATGTTGATGATATGTTGTTCATAGGCAATAGTAAGCTAATGATTTCTAATCTTAAGTCTCAGTTGTTTGCTAAGTTTGAAATGAAGAATCTTGGTGCAGCAAGGTATATTCTAGGGATGGAGATAACCAGGGACATGAAGAATAGAAAACTATGGCTCAGTTAGAGTAAGTATATCAGGACTGTTCTTGAGAGATTATGTATGAATGATTGCAAATAGCTAGTGGTTCCAGTCTTGCAAGGAACGAAGCTATCTATTGAGGACTGTCCAAAATCTCCTACTGTGATGGAGGACATGACCAGTGTACCCTATGCTAGTGCAGTTGGTATTCTCATGTATGCAATGGTCTGTACAAGGCCAGACATTGCCCAAGTAGTGGGAGTTCTTAGTCGAATTATGGCTAATCCAAGAAGAATGCATTGGGATGTTGTGAAGAGAGTTTAGAAATTTGAAAGGAACTTCAGATTTTGCTTTGTGTTACCATGGGAACTTGGTTGAATCACAGAGGACTCTCAGCATTTGTGGTTATGTAGATTATGATTGGGCAGGGGACATTGACAGCAGGAGGTCCACCAGTGGATACATTTTCATATTGAATGGTGGTGCAGTGAGTTGGATGAGTAAGCAGCATGCTGTAGTCGTGTTGTCCACTACGGAGGCTGAATACATGGCAGCTACTCATGCTTGTAAAGAAGTAGTGTGGTTGAAACATTTGTGTTCTAACATTGGTTTTGATGCAAGGGAAATAACTATTTTTTGTGACAATCAAAGTGCAATTTGTCTGGCAAAGAATCCAACTTTCCATGCCAGGACGAAACATATAGACGTACAATACCACTTTGTATGAGATATGGTGGAGGATGGAAAGGTTTGTTTGGAAAAGGTTGATACTCTAGAGAATGTTGCAGATTCATTGATGAAGCCAGTGAGCACATACAAGTTTAGGTGGTGTGCTAGTTCGATGGGCCTTAGTGCCCATGTTTTTCATTAAGTTTTATTGTGCTCTGGAGGTGCCTATGTGATCTTCGTCAAGTGGGAGATTGTTGGAAAATTATGCCTCAATAATCACAGGCTGAAACCTCCATTGGAGCCAAGTCAGTGTGACAATTCTTATGTCTGGCCGACTAGCAACTTTGATACATCATGTTTTGTACAGGTCGCTGTGACCTAGCTTTTGTCTCATCGAACGTTTTCACTATGGAGTCTATCACTGTGACAAGAAGCAGTCATTGTAACCTCTCACCGCAGGGTGATCTTTGGCCAACAGGCCATTCTATCACTTATCATTGAGACCCTTGGCCGAAAGGCTTGTTCGGGAAGAAGTCTAGGCAATGTGTTAAAGTCTCGCCAACAACGTTTGGTTTAAAGTCATCGGGGTAACTCAAAGGGCTTCGTGGAGAAGTCTCAGTGAGAATAGAATGTCTCACCGATGATGAGAAGTCTTTGGTATAGCTCTTGGAAAATGGTGGTCATCGGTATAACATATATGTGTTCAAAAAGAACTCTCAACGAAGGTGTTAAGTCTTGCCGATTATTCTTTGGAGCTCAGTATAACATATGACTTCGGTATAACCCATGGTGACTCTGTATGATGTCTCGACAAAAGCTGATTGTTTGGCCGATGAGAACACTTAAGTCTATGTGACTT
This sequence comes from Sequoia sempervirens, assembly GCA_007258455.2. Lineage (NCBI taxonomy): Eukaryota > Viridiplantae > Streptophyta > Pinopsida > Cupressales > Cupressaceae > Sequoia > Sequoia sempervirens. Next base: position 187,215,218 of record VDFB02353493.1, on the reverse strand, counting down.
GCAGAGCTTCAGTATAACATCTTGCTGAAAGCGATGAGTTTGGGCGATAGCGATACATGTGGAGAATGTTGGTGTGAGGTCCTGGCGACATAAGGAACTCTTAATGATAGTCTCCTGAGCTCGGTGTAACACAAGAAGGCTTGTTGGGATTTCCTAGCGAGAGCGATAGTCTTGTCGAAAGGAAAACTGAAGCCGATACAGTTGTAAGCTCGGTGAAACCTCTTGCCGATGGAAATGACTCTTATCGACTTCGATATGAAGACTTTGTGGCATCGGCGAGACACTGTTAGTGTCTCACCGAGATACCAACAAAGTTGGTTTCTTCTAACCGAGAGATGACCATCTACCTGGCTAGTTTTCGGCCAATCAGAGGAGTCGAATTGGAACCGTTGGGAGACAGTTCGTATTGACGGTTCTATGAGGAAGCTTGACAGACATGGAACAACATGGTTATACTCTGTGATTGCAGATTGTGATTGGTTGGTTGGATTGATAGATTGCTCGGTGGTTGTATGATCAATAAATGTAATCTAATTTGTAATGACTATAACTTGGAGGTTCCTGTACAATATTGTTCATGGTGAATGCTGCTAAAAATAGACATCAGAAAGATAAGTCTGAAACTTGTATGTAATCTTTATTACTGCAATACAAAGTGACTTCTCTTGGTGTGGTGGGTTTTTCTCCCATAAGGGTTTTCCCACGTATATCTGGTGTTCCTGTGTGATTTTCAAATACTTTGTTTTTGTTATTTACTTCATAGTGCATCTTAGTTGAACTGTAATTGAAAAATTAAAGGTATATCTACATTCTTCTCTAAGGTATTGACATTAGGAGAATTTTTTCTGCATCTAGTTTTCCTTACAGTTATTTGTGGATGCCTCTAGATCATTCTCTATCCTTGTTTTACATCCATGTTGATCAGTGTGCTCATGGTCAAATAGTTTTCTTGGTATGTTCGGGTTTTCATGTTCTTGGCTAACATGATGGTTGTGACATGTTGCAGATCCTTGAAGATTTAAATTTGAGTGTTTGGTGAGCTCGAGGATGTTGTTTTGGGTCGCATCATGATATTAGTATATGATTTTTGATCCACATTGAAAATTTGTTTGTAAATTTAGGCCGACATTGAAAATATGTTTTATATTTTGGCCGACAAGGTTGTTGATGCAATTCCATGTTGTGGATATATAAGAGCGATTATTTGAGCGAAGTTAGTGTGTTCATAGCGAATGTATGCCAAAGAAAATGAAGATGTGCAAATAGTGCCCTAATTATTCAATTGCAAAGCAAAGTGAGAAGAAGTTTGAGCAAAGTGTGAAGAAGGTTTTTTGTGCTTAATTGGAATTGTAATGAGGCTTGTAAAGAAGTTATTTTCTCAGTTCATACCCTAAGATCTAATCTGTATTGTTGTGTATTGTTGGGCAGTGAGCTCTTTTGTATTTGAGCAGTGAGCTCTAGGCAGTGTGCCTGAATGCATTGCATTCCCATTATTTTTCTTATACTTTTAACAGGGTATAATATTGTGGACTAACATCCATCGTGGTTTTTCCCATAACAAGGTTTCCACATAAAAAATCTTGGTGTTCTATGTGCTTCTGATATGTTGTTTGTTCATGGTTTACTATTCATTCATCAAATTTGAGATTAAGTTAAGTTTGAAAAAGTTTAAATATTCTGTGACAACTGATTCACCCCCCTTGTAAGTTGTTTATCCTTGTTTTTCCAACAATTGGTATCAAAGCAAGTTCCTTTGAATAATTTTAAAAGCTTGAGGTGAGATGATATGGCATCATACAAGAAGGATAGTCCTAGATTCAATGGAACAAGCTACTCATTATCAAAAACTAGGATGGAGTGTCATTTGAGGTTTATTGGTGAACCCTTCTAGAAGATTACAAAGAACAAATATGTTATTCCTTGGAATGGTCCTTCCACTACTGATGAGATTAAATAGGTTGAGAATAATGCTAGGGCTATGGAAGCTTTGTTGAGTGCTCTAATAGATTCAGAAATGAAAAATGTGATAGGTCTGAAGATAGCTCATGAGATGTGGACGTAGCTAGAAATTTTGTATGAAGGAGATTTACATGTGAAGATGGCTAAGCTACAGAGTTTGAAAGGAAAGTATGAAAATTTGAAGATGGGTGAAGATGATAATATTTCTTCTTTTATGAAAATATTAAATGAAATAGTGATGGGTATTAGATGTGTCAGTGGTACCCTAGAAGAGGAAGAAATTGTAGCTAAAGTGCTCAGATCATTGCCTCCCTCCTACAAAGAAAAGGCTCATGTTATTGAAGAAACTAGATCATTGACGAATGTGACAAGAGATACATTGATTGGAAAACTTGATGCCTTTGAGTTGACTGAATCTGGTGAATCTGTTCTGAAGACTGAAACTGCATTTAAGACTACTATATCTGGAAGAAACAAGAAAAGATATGATCTGGGAGAGAGTTTTAGAAAGACATTCAAGTATGAGGAAGAAATGAAATAGCTTGAAGATGAAGAAAGAGAGGTAGAAGAGTTGGAAGCACTGATTGTGAAGAAAGAAGGTAGAGGACAAGGTAAGTATAAAGGAAGGCTACCTGTGAAATGTTTTTCTTGCAATAAAATAGGTCATTTTGCATCAAGATGTCCTGAAAGAGTTCCTAGATCTAAGCCTTACAAATTTAGATTCCAAAAGAAATGTTACTATGCTAAAGAAGATGTGACTGATGAAGAATCTGATAAAGTAAATGGAAATGAAGATGATTTAGTTTTCATTGCTATCAAGGAAAATAGTCCAATGGCTACTGAATCTACTAAAGTTGACAAAGCTCTTGCAGCCCAAATTGAAGAAAATGATGAGTGGGTTATTGACAACAGATGCTAACATCATATGACTAGTGACAATTTTCTTTTTCTAAGTCTAGAGAAGTATGATGGTGGGATTGTAAGATTTGGAGATAACATTGCTTGTGTGATTCGTGGTAGAGGATCTGTTTATCTTAGTGGTAAGCATAACACTAATGATGTTCTTTACATTGAAGGCTTGAAGCACAACTTGTTGAGTGTTGGACAGATGGTGGACAAGGGCTATGATCTTCAGTTCAAATGTAAGTGGCAAGATATATTGAAGTTCTAGAAATATAATTGCTTTAGGTAAATAGACAAAAGGTAATGTTTTTCACTTGAATGCTGCCAGTGAAAGTTGTTTAATTGCTCAAGTAGATGAAAGTTGGTTATGGAATAGAAGGTTGTGTCATGTGAATTTTGATATCATTGTCAAAGTAAGTTCCATTAAAGTAGTAAGAGATCTACCTAAGCTAGTGAAGCCTGCTAACACAATTTTCAAGGAGTGTCAGATGGGAAAACAGACTAGAATCTCTTTTCAGAGAAAACAACATCACTCAAATGGATTACTAGAGTTGGTGCATACTGATCTATGTGGTCCCTCTAGAGTCAGAGGTCTCCATGGTGAAAGGTACTTTATGTTGCTTATTGATGATTATTCTAGAATGATATGGGTTACTTTCTTAAGAGAAAAATGTGAAGCATTAGAGAAGTTCAAAAGTTTTAAAGATATGGCAAAAAATGGGAAAGGTCTAAAAATCAAATGCTTAAGGTTAGATAGAGGTGGTGAGTTCACCTCCAGGGATTTTAATTCTTTTTGTGAAGAGCATTGAATCAAAATACTGTTATCTGCTCCTCGAACCCCTCAATAGAATATAGTTGCAGAGAGGAAGAACAAAAAAAAATTGGATGCTACTAGATCAATGATGATTGAAGGAAATGTACCTCACATCTACTGGAGTGAAGCTATAAGCACTGTTGTGTACACTTTGAACTAGGTAAATGTGAATGGTAATTATGGTAAGACTCCTTTTGAACTATGGTTTGGTTATAAGCCTATTGTTAAATACTTCAAGATCTTTGGAAGCAAGTGTTGCATCAAGACAGATGATGATATAGGAAAGTTTGATGCAAAAGGTGATGAAGGAATCTTTCTAGGTTACTCTAATAGAATCAAGGCCTACCAGTACTATAATAGAAGACCGAGAAAAATGGTTGAGAGTGCAAATGTTAGAGTTGATGAGGATTCTACTAGATCATCCAAATATTGTGGATATGATTCAGATGAATAGGAAGATAGTACAAACAAAGGGAAGAATGCTTAGACATAGAATCAACTTAAAATTGTGCCATATGTTCTGGTAAGACAACTTCAATTTGTTCTAGTAAATCAAGATAGTTAGGAAGCAGAGACAAGTACAAGTGCAAGTGAAAACTAGAAGAAATATTGCATAAGAGTATTGCCTGATTTCCAAGATTGAGCCTAAAGATGTCAATGAAGCTTGTAATGATGAACAATGGATGGAAGCTATGAAGGAAGAACTGATGCAGATCAAAAAAGAATGATACATGGATACTTGTTCCCAGATGTAAGGATAAAAATGTGATTAGTACTAAATGGGTCTTTCAGAATAAGCTGAATGAACAAGGTGAAGTGGTCTAGAATAAAGCAAGACTTGTATGTAAAGGGTATTCACAAATGGAAGGTATTTATTTTGAAGAAACCTTGGCCCCTGTTGCCAGAATTGAAGCTGTAAGGTTATTTCTTGCTTATGTTGCATAAAAAAATTATAAATTCTATCAAATGGATGTGAAGTTAGCTTTTCTGAATGGTGAGCTAGAAGAAGTATACATTGAACAGCTGGATGGATTTCAACTGACTGATAAGGAAAACATGGTTTGTCGATTGAAGAAAGCTCTATATGGACTCAAGCAAGCCCCCAGAGCCTGGTATGCTAGACTAGAAAAATATCTATTGAAGCTTGGATTCAATAAAAGTACTACTAACAACTTGTATTTCAAATTGGATCATGACAAAGAGTTAATTATTTAGGTCTTTGTTGATGACATTATTTTTGGAGGAGATGACAATATATGTATGAGGTTTGCTAATGAAATGAAGAGTGAATTTGAGATTAGAATGATTGGAGAGATGAAGTTATTTCTAGGATTGCAAGTTACTCTGTTAGACAAGAGGATCTTTATTTCTTAGTCCAAATATGTGAGAGAGCTGTTGAAGAAGTTTGGCATGGATGACTCAAAACCTGTTGGTACTCCCATGGTAACTAGATGTAAGTTGACATAGAATGATAATTATCCTAAGGAAAATCAAACAAGATACAGGTCAATGATTGGTGGATTGATCTATTTAACTCAGACTAGACCAGCCATTACGAATGTTGTATGTATGGTTGCTAGATTTCAAGCTGATCCAAAAGAGTCTCATGTTACTGTTGTAAAGAGAATCTTTAGGTATCTAAAAGGAACAATTGATTTTGGGCTTTGGTATCCTAAGGATGATGATCTTACTTTGAATGCATATACTGATGTGGATTGGGTAGGAGATGTAGATGATAGGAAGAGTACTAGTGGTGGTGCCTTCTTCCTATGGAAGAAGCTGGTGTCTTGGTTGAGCAAAAAGTAGAATTCCATTTCTCTATCTACTATTGAGGCAAAGTATATTGTTGCTGCAAATAACTATACTCAAGTGATGTGGATGCAATAAATGCTGAAAGATATCAAAGTAGTATATGATGAACCTATTGCCATATATTGTGACAACTCAAGTGCAATCAACATATCAAAGAATCTGGTGCTACACTCTAAAACCAAGCATTTATCAATCAAGTTTCACTTCTTGAGGGAAAAAGTAAGTGAGAAAGAAGTCAGACTGGAGTATGTTCCTACCAAAAAATAGATTGCAGACATTTTCACTAAGTCGTTGCCAAAGGATACTTTTGAGTATCTCAAAGGGATGATAGAGGTGATTTCCCCTCCTGATATGAACTAAAGATGCATTTACTTGCATCAATCTATGTGCTTCATAGATAGTTCTTGATCCAGATTGATGTTTCTATGGCCGCTACTCAAGGGGAGTAGTCAAATGTGCAGATATGTGGTTCAGAGCTTGTATGCGGAAAGATAATGCTTATCTTTTCCATTGATGTCAAAGGGGGAGAAGAGTCATTTGAAAAATTGATGCTTATTTGGAGTGAAGAGTCTTGTGGGGATAAGTTCATGCAGAAGAGGTTAACAGAGAAGAGTCAAAATCTAACGGGGAGTAAGTGTTGATTGATAGTTAGGTTGATGGTGTTTTTCACATCATGTGTTTCCATCAATGCCAAAGGGGGAGATTGTTGGATGATGTGGTTGTGTTGTCAATATGTGGTTGTCATTGATGTCAACACTGTTGGTGTAAATAAATGTCTTGTACATTGTCCTAGGTCATAATTACAGCTTAGTTAAGTTTACTTAGGGACCACATAGGAGGTTGTTGGAGAATTTCCACTTTTGGTGGACTTGACATGTCATTACTTTATCACTTCCACCTTTTGTGGACACATCATGTGATTATCTCTCCACCTAAAATTGAGTGATAGCTCTTCATAGTTGTCTCATGTCATAATATTACGACACTTTTCATAATCTTATGCCCTTCTATGTTCTCACCTTGGCTATATAACCAAGGGGTGTCTCTCATTGTAAATAATCATAATCATCTCATATCAATGACATTGAATATAGTCTATTCTTGTCATATTCTATTCTCTCTTTTTGTGCTTTCCATTTGGTCCATAGATCTTGGCAGCCATAGCCAATTCTAACATGGTATCAGAGCGGGTTGGGTACCATTGGAGAGTTTTATTCTGAAGAGAGATTCCTAGATCTGAGGAGGTTCCATTCGTGGCTCTTTGTTGCAGGTTCATATCTGAGCTTGCTGGTGCAAATATGAGCTCACCATTGTGTCTGAAAGGTTCGAAATAGTCAAATTTTCCTTTTGTTTCATCCAAATCGGAGATACGAGGCCAAATCTATGAGGGTTTGAAGTTGAAGAGTGGTTGCTAGATTCAGAAGGTAGCTGCAATTTTGGAGCATTTTGGGTCAAATCCAACCCTGCCATTGTGTCCAGAAGGGCCAAAAACCCTAAGATCGACTGTCAATTCATCAATTTTGGAGCAAGTCATCCGGTGAGGCAAAAAAAAATTTGCTCAAGGAGCCGTACGACCCCATGTCGTCATAATGGCGCATGGTACTATTTTTCAAAAATCATATTTTATTTCGCCGAAAATATTTTGAATTTTTTTTGAAAAATTTATTTATGGGCGATTGAAATTCATTGTAAAAAATTTGATTTATTAAATCAAAATCAAATAATTTTTTTAAAAAAAAAATTAAAAAAAGGAAAATCGCAGATAAATTCTACACAGTTTGCAGATTCTGCAGGGTATGGTGGTACCCACCTATCCTTCTGCCACGCAACAGCCTTTCATTAGGGTCGTGGCCCCTGCGGGCCCCTCAATTCTCCATCGGCAGCCAACTTCAACCGGTGGGCTCTCCATTCATAGAAATCTGGCGACAGTTAAAAAAACCGGCCACAGAAACTCAAAATCTGTCGAAGATCCTTTGGGTAGAATATTCCATCCAATAAGCATATTCCGATATCCGCAACTGGTATTCCACAAAGAATATTCTGGCAAGGAGGAGAATATTTTTTATAGCTGACGACCATCAAATTTAATCACCTCAATTGCTGATGTCATCCTACGTCAGCAGTGATGTCAGCGCAGTTTTGAATTTTTTTACCCCTCACGGTTTGCATTCTGATTTTGATTGGCGAACTTTGAAGCTTAATATCTTGCTCATTCTGACTCCTTTCTTCAAGCAATTTTTTTTTATTTGGGCTAGATTTTATGTTCTACGTAGTAGTGCAATCATTTTTTGGTTTTAGTGCCTAGTTTTTGCAAAAAATTTAGATTCTCATAGGTGTTGCTACTTCATCCTCATTTTGAGAACTTCAGGAACTCATATCTTGCTCCTACGGTAACATTTTTCATTGCAGTATTTTTTAAAAGTGCATAATTTTTTATGTACTTCTTAGTGGTATGATTAGATTGATCTTATTGTATGCCAAAAATTGTACTTGATTTTGTGGCCTATTTTGGTCATTTGCATGTACCAAGATCAAGACCACTTCGCTGTTTTGGCAAGTGGCAGTTGTAAACGCACTACTCATAAAGTGCCAAGCTCATATATTGTTGGGGGGGTCTTTTGATTGAGTGAATTTGGGGGAGATTCTTCTTGTGGTTGTGGTTGCATTCCTCTTGATTTGTGCTCTTGTTTCATCATGGAGCCATCTACAATTCCTCTTCTAACACCTTACAACTATCCTAAATGGAAATCAGAAATGAACAAATTGCTAAGAGTAAAAAGATTGTATAGGATAGTTCATGGGCTTGATGGTGAACCACAAAATGATGAAGTTAAAAAGAATAAGTGGTTGAATAGTTGTGAAGAAGCCATTGGCTATTTGTGCTTGTATGTCTCTCCTGAGTTGCTGTTTCACATTGAGCAGTTGGATACACCTATGGCTATGTGGACTACATTGTCAGAATTATTTGGGAAAATAGATGAAATTCAAGGACATTTGTTGGAGAATGAATTAATCAATCTCAATCCATGTAATTTTGACAACATACAAGACTTCATCACCAAATTCAAGTCACTAAGAACACAATTGAAGAATTGTAAAATTGAGAAATCAGATACACAATTGATCTTAAGTGTTCTTTCAAAGCTAGGACCTGAATATTCAGTGTTTGTGTCTACTTTCTATTCTACAAAGAATTCCTTTGGGAGTGAGTTTAAGATGCCTTCCTTTGAAGATTTTTCTATGCAACTCACTAGGGAGCAAGATAAGCTTATTCAAATGGGTACTTTGAAGTCTTCAAAATCACATGCCTTGGTTGCAAAGGATGAGAAGTCTTCAAGTGGAAAAGAAAAGACAAAGAACAAGCCTAAGAAGAACACACAAGCCACATCAAATTCCATAGAAGAACATAAAGATTCATCTTCAAAAGAAAAATCATCTAAGAAGGAGAGACCTTTTTGTGCATATTGCAAGAAAGATGGACATGAAGAACATTATTGTTATAAGAAGGATATTGATGAGTTGAAAAATCTTCTCAAAAAGAATCACATTGATTTGCCTTCTAGAATGTCTGAATCATCTTCTTCTCCTTCTACTTCAAAATAGTCTAAAAAGGACAAAGGTCAAACATCAGGATATAAAGGACAAGCTCTTTGTGCTCATTCAAGTCCAGGATCAGGGAAATGGCTTCTAGATTTAGGAGCATCTCATCATATGGCATCTTCACAGACTATCTTCTCTTCATTTTAGCCTTGTTTGATGTCTCCTATCTTGATGGGAAACAATACATATATGAGTGTAATAGGGAAGGGATCTATTAGCATTGGGGAGAACACTTTTCAGGATGTCTTGTGTGTTCCTCATTTGACAAACAATCTACTTTACATATATCAGATTACACATGGTGGAGATGGGAGAACTATGGAGTTCACACCTAATTCTGTGATCATTCGAGACTTGGAGACTAGAGATACCATTGCTACTGGGGTGGTTGATCATTCATCTCGGTTGTATTCTTTTGCATAGTTTTCTTTTGATGGCGACAATGTTCCTTCGGTTGTTGATCACAACCACCATGATTCAGAAGAGACATTTGGCTTTTTGAACTTGGGAGTACTCACATCAGATCCAGTACTTGAGCCATGCATTTCCTCTCCTCCATCTAGTGTTGTACTTGATGATGCTTGTGTTGCTACAGTTTTGGCTCCTAGTGATTCATTGCAGCAGGATATACATAGTCTTCTAGATATGGCTACTTTGGATGACTTCTTGATAGGTATTTCAGACTTGTTCATGGAGACTCATCTTGCATATTTGGAGGACACTCTTGATAGCATTCATCTTATCTTTGATGAAGATGCACCTTCTTCAATTGTTGTGAGGGAACACCTTGACCCTCTTGTTCATTCTCTACATGATCATTCTTCACAGATTGGCGTAAGTGTGGATACTTTTGGACAGCATTTGGAGGAGGCTTCTTTGTCTTCAGAGGGGATATCTTTGTCTTTGGATTATGTTCTACATTCTTCTCTACTAGATGTTGGGTTTTCCTCTTCAGCAGTGTGGCCTACAACGCCTGTTTGGAGTGTGTCAACTTTCTGCATCGACATGGAGACAATTGAGCATGCTTCAGAGGCATCATCATACATCATCCATCTTCATGATATCCTGCATGCATCCATGGTTTTGTTTCTTCCTAAGGGGAGGAACGTTGTTCGGTGAGATTGGATCATCTTCAGCATTCAATGTCGAGCTTCTACCATCATTGCAGGAGACTCAACATTGAGGGGGGCTACCTTGTCTCTCTTCTACTTCTCTCTTATGGGGGGGTCTTTTTCCTCACATGGGGTTTTTACCTTCTCATTCTTCATTGAGATTATTTCTATTTTGTATTTCATCTCTCTTTTGAGGGGGAGTTTTTCCCATGAGGTTTTCTCCCTTTCCTCACTTGTGAGAGATTGCATTGTGTGTACATGGGTACCTAACATGGCCTAGTAGCCGAGACCCATCTTGCATTGTTTTCTTTTGTGTACATTCTCCCTAAGTTGCACTTAAGGGGGTGTTGGTGTAATTAAATGTCTTGTACCTTTTCCTAGGTCATAATTACACCTTAGTTAAGTTTACTTAGGGACCACATAGGAGGTTGTTGGAGAATTTCCACTTTTGGTGGACTTGACATGTCATTACTTTATCACTTCCACCTTTTGTGGACACATCATGTGATTATCTCTCCACCTTAAATGGAGTGATAACTCTTCATAGTTGTCTCATGTCATAAGATTATGACACTTGTCATAATCTTATACCCTTCTATGTTCTCACCTTGGCTATATAACCAAGGGGTCTCTCTCATTGTAAATAATCATAATCATCTCATATCAATGACATTGAATATAGTCTATTCTTGTCATATTCTATTCTCTCTTTTTGTGCTTTCCATTTGGTCCATAGATCTTGCCAACCATAGCTAATTCTAACAAACACTATTAGCATTATTGTATTGAAGGTTGTATATGTCGAGGATACTGAGAAAATTTTTAAAGGAAGAGTTCCAGGTTGCCAGTGGAATAGTGAAGGTCATGAAAGTGTCTTGTTCAGTACATTGAAGATCAGTTGTTGTGGACTAAAGGGTTTATTGCTAAGAGTATCTAGTTCATCTACTAGAATTTTCAAAGGTTAGCATGAAGATTTGATCCTACTATGAACAATTGTGTTCTAACAGTATTTTTGTGTGTTCTATAAGTGTTCTTGATTGAATTTTATGTGTTTCTAATAATCTCTATTGTTGTGGATATTTCTCTTTAGTTCTTGTTGTTTGTGGATGCCTCTAGATCATTCTCTATCCTTTTTTTACATATGTGTTGATTGGTGTGCTTATGGTCGAGTATTTTTCTTGGTATGTTCATGTTTTCATGTTCTTGGCCAACATGATGGTTGTGACATGTTGTGGATCCTTGAAGATTCAAATTTGAATATTTGGCAGCCTCGAGGATATTGTTTTGGGTTGCATCATGATATTAGCCGATAGTGTTTGATCCACATTGAATTTTTTTTTGTAAATTTGGGCCGACATTGAAAATATGTTTTATATTTTGGCCTAAAAGGTTGTTAATACAATTCCATGTTGCGGATATATAAGAGCGATTGTTTGAGTGAAGTTAGTGTGAGCGTAAGAGTGAATGTATGCTAGAGAAAGTGTAGATGTTTGAATTGTTTCCTAATCATTCGATTGCAAAGTAGAGTGAGAAGAAGTTTGAGCAAAGTGTGAAGAAAGTTTTTTGTGCTTAACTGGAACTATAATCAGGCTTGTGAAGAAGTTATTTTCTTAGTTCAAACCCTACATATCTAATCTATATTGGTGTGTATTGTTGGGAAGTTATCCCTCTTGTATTTGAGTGGTGAGCTCTAGGTAGTGTGCCTGAATGCATGTGATTTCCCATTATTTTTCTTATAATTTTAATAGGGTATAATATTGTGGGCTAACATCCACCGTGGTTTATCCCCTAGCAGGGTTTCCATGTAAAAAATCTTGGTGTTCTCTGTGCTTCTAATGTGTTGTTTGTTCATGGTTTACTATTCATTCATCAAATTTGAGATTAAGTTAAGTTTGAATTTTTTTAAATATTCTATGACAACTAATTCAACCCCCCTCTCAGTTATCTGTCCTTGTTTTTCCAACAGGGTGACCGTTCATCTTCCCTCCAAACACAAAAATTGACAAAGTTGGAAAAGCAACTTTTAAATCTTTTAGCAATATTTTGCAAAACACATCTAATGGACCCTACATGACACTAAGACATTAAAAATGGTCTTCAATTGACCTTATTACATAAAATAAGCACCAAAACATGTAAATCATCAACCTAGACACCTAAATACATCAAAAAAATAAAATTGCAAGGGTGCCCCTTGGCCATACACCTGAAGAGGAAAAATTCTTATGTTCCACCTAAGATTAGCTCCTTGACTGAGGTTCCATGCTACTCGATATCATCTTTAGACATCCATGTTGCATCCTTTGGAGGTAACCCATGCCATTTGACAATATATATATTGTAAACCTTCTTTGTAGTTCTTTTGACCTCCTTGGTATCTAGAATGGCTTCAAGCTTCATTGGTTTAGAAGGAGGTGGATCTCTCACCCATTCTTCATCAAAAACTTCATCTTCTACACCTGTACTTTCATCCACAATTCCTCTAAAAGGATAGAGACCAACAACATTAAATATAGTGGAGATAGCAACTCCAGGAGGGAGTTCTATCTCATATGCATTTTCACCAAACTTGTGGACCACTTTGTAGGGCCCAATATTTTTCATCAGTAGCTTTGTGTATTTTCCCTTTGGAAGCCTCGCTTTCTTCAGGTGTGCAAGCACCAAATCTCCAATTTTAAACTGAACATTCATCCTCTTAAAGTATGTATGCTTCTTATACCTCTCAACACTCTGCTTTAGATTTTCCTTCACTTGCTCATGTATATCCTTCATAGCTATGGAAAAATCCTCTCCTTTTTCACTCCTCTTTTCCAATCCACTCAAGTCTCTAAGCTCAAAGATATCCCTTGGTTTCAGACCATATACAACTTCAAAGGGAATTTTCCCTATACTCCTATTAATGGAATCATTATAAGCATACTCTACCTTTGGGAGAACAAGATCCCATTTTTTCCCATGTTCTTTTGTAAGACATCTAAGCAAGTTTCCCAATGATATATTTACCACCTAAATATTCCCATATATTTGTGGGTGATAGGCAGTACTGAAGGTCATATTTTTTCCCAATTTCCTCCACAAGGTCCTCCAAAAGTGACCTATAAGATTAGAATCTTTGTTGATTACTATAGTGAGTGGAAATCCATGAATCCTAACTATTTCTTTGAAGAATAGGCCTGAAATTTTTGATGCATCACTTGTACATCTACAGGGAATGAAATGGTCCATATTATTGAATCTATCCACAACTACAAACCCATTGTCCACTCCCCTTTGTGTTTTGAGTAAGCCCAATACAAATTCCATACTCAAGTTTTCCCATGGACTGCTAGGTATTTGAAGAGGATGATAGAGTCCTACATTTGAACTAGATCCCTTGGCCCTTTGATAAATCCCACAACTCTCAACAAATTTTCTGACATATAAATGCATTTTAGGCCAAAAATAAAAATTTCTCACCTGATTCAATGTTTTTTCAATTCTAAAATGTCCACCAAGACTTCCAAATTTTTTTTCCTTTATCAAAATTTTCCTCATAGAACACATTGGCATACATAATTGAGCTCCCTTGAATAATAGTCCATGTTGCAACAAAAAATTAGGAAATTCATCATGAAAAGTACCTTGAAACTGACTATAAACAAAGTATAACCCCCTTAAAGTCCTCATCAGCTGCATACATTTCCTTGAATGCCTCTATACCCACACTTTGAAGTTTTATTTCTTGCACCATCATAGATCTCCTACATAGAGCATCTGCAACTTTGTTAGCTTGGCCTTTCTTGTGCTTGACCCTTGAAGTCTTCATCAGCTGCATACATTTCCTTGAATGCCTCTATACCCACACTTTGAAGTATGATTTCTTGCACCATCATAGATCTCCTTATAAGAGCATTTGCAACTTTGTTAGCTTGGCCTTTCATCAGTTGCATACATTTCCTTGAATGCCTCTATACCCACACTTTGAACTCTGATTTCCTACACCATCATAGATCTCCTGCTAAGAGCATCTGCAACTTTGTTAGCTTGGCCTTTCTTGTGCTTGACTAAGAATGTGTAGCTCTATAGATATTCAACCCACTTTACATGTCTCAAGATCAACTTATCTTGACTATTTAGGAAACTCAGAGCATGATTGTCTATGAACACAATAAATTTCTTAGGCAAAAGATAATGTCTCCACTTCTTTAGGGACTATACTAGAGCATAGAGTTCCAAATCATATGAAGAATATCTCCTTTTTGCTTCATTTATTTTTTCACTAAAGAAGGCTATTGGTTTTCCTTCTTGACTGAGGACTTCCCCCACTACAAAGCCACTAGCATCACACTCCATTGTGAAAATCTTATTGAAATCAGGTAGACCAAGTATAGGTTGTTGTGCCACTTTACTCTTCAGGTATTGGAAGCTTTTATCTACATCATTAGTCTATTGGAACTTCTTCCTCTTGTCTCCCTTGATGGTATCTATCATAGGTGACTATATATAACTGAAGTTTCTTATGAATTTTCTATAGAAGCTTGCCAGTCCATGAAAGCTCCTCACTTCTTGTACTATCCTTGGAGTTGTCCAACTAAGTATTGCTTCAACCTTTGTAGGATCCATCTTCAATGAACCCTTAGAAATCACAAAACCAAGATAGGTTAGTTCCTCTTTCATAAACTCACATTTTTTGAGATTGATCATCAATTTCTCCTCATCTAACCTCTATAAAACCATATCAAGGTGCTGCAAGTGTTCTTCTTTTGTTTTACTAAGAAAAAGTATATCATCTAAATATACAACAACAAACTTTCCAATAAAAGGCTTCAACACTTCATTCATAAGTCTCATGAATGTACTCAGAGCATTTGATAGTCCAAAGGGAATCACCATCCATTCATATAGGCCTTCATTAGTTTTAAATTTTTTTTTACATTCATCTCCTTGCCTTATCCTAATCTGATGATACCAACTTTTCAAATCATTTTTTGAGAAGTAGCATGCACCTCCTAGGTAGTCCATTAAGTCTTTCATCCTAGGAATTGGAAAATGGTATCTAATGGTGATTTTATTTATGGCTCTAGAGTGAGTACACATCCTCCAATCCCCATCCTTTTTAGGAACCAAAATTGTAGGGATGGCACAAGGGCTCAAGCTTTCCCTAATTAAACCCTTATCCAACAATTCTTGAACTTGTTTCCTAATTTCTTCATTTTGTTTAGGGGTCATCTTATATGCAGCCTTGTTTGGAAAACTAGAACCAGGGATTAGATCAATATGATGATTAGAATTTCTCATGGGAGGTAAGGAACTTGGTAATTCATCAACTGCAATACCCCTGTACTTATTCAACAAGGCTTGAACTTCACTAGGTATGCCTTCTAACTTGTTTGTTGCTACAACAAACTTTGACTTAGGTTTGATCACCAATGAAAATCCCTGACCTCCTTCATCCTTCAAAGTCTTAGAAAACTCTTCCTCTCCTACTACCATGACACTAGAACCAACTTTCTTATCAAACTTTTCATCTTGAAGGGGTGTTAAGGAGTATGAAGTACCATCTTTATCTATCACATAGACATTTTTGTGGCCATCATGCTAGGCCTTCCTATCATACTACCAATGCCTACCTAGTAGCAAGTGACAAACATCCATAGGGATTATGCCACAAAGGATTTTGTCCTTGTAAGCCCCAATATTGAACTCTACCCATGATTGATCATTTACCAAGACCTTTTGACCCTTTTTTAACCATGAAACTTTGTAGGGTGTGGGATGAGGAATCTTTTTCAAATTTAATTTTTCTACCATTTCCAAAGACACCAAGTTATCAGTAGAGCTAGAGTCTACAACTAGTTTGCATTCCTTTCCATGTGACTTGCATGTAGTTATGAATAATGACTTCCTTTGTGGAGGCTCTTTGGTTGTAGGAACCTTGATAAGTGTTCTCATCATCAATGATACACCTACCTCAGGGGAAACATGCAGAGATGGTGAAGTCACACTTTCAGCATCCTCTTCATGCATAATTTGAGTACTACGCTCACCACCATGAGAGCTTGAGGCTTGTTTGTCTGGGCACTTCCAAGGTGGGTGTCCAAAATGATTACAATTGTAGCATCTACCTAAAAAGGTATTGGAGCCTCTCCATTTTCTACCACCAAACCTTCCTCTACTTCCAAATCTTCTTCCTCTAAAGTTACCTCTTCCATTTGACTCTCTGCTTTGCTCTTGATGGTTTCTTGCTTCACCTTGTTGCTTTTGTGACTGCCCTCTTGCACCAAAATTTCATTTTCCTCTAAATTTTTTTCCTCTTCCTCTTTCTTTCTGCTCTTGCCTTCTTTTGATTCTTTTCTTTGCCTTAATAGCCAATTGGAAGCACTCCTCAACTGTCCTAGGAGTCGTAAGGCCAATCTCATCTTGTATATTGAGTCTAAGGCCATTCAAGTACCTTGCCACTTTCTCTACTTCATCCTCGGTGTGTCTTACCCTGATGCCCAGTTTGTGGAATTCCTTAGTGTATTCCATCACATCCAACTCTGTTTGTCTCAAATTTTGCAACTTTTTGAAAGTTTGTATGGCATAATCTACAGGTAGGAATTGGGTCTTCAATTTTTCTACCATCTGGTCCCATGAGCTTATATTTTCCGTGTCTTTCTTAACTCTTTCTTCTTGGAAATAATTCCACCATGTGAGGGAATGATTGTTCAATTTATTCTTTGCAAATTTCAATTTCTTACTATCATCTATCTCTTGAAACTCAAAGAAGTTATCCAAAGTATCAATCCATGCAACCACTTCCTCACTGTCCATTTTACCACCATACATAGGTACCTCAACCTTCACTTTTGGATTTTTATCACCCCTTATGACCTTTAGAATCTTTACCATCCTCTTTTCTTTAGGGTCCATGTCCTCTTCCTCATCACAGACACCAACTAGAGGGTTCTCTCCTTCACCCTCATCCTCCTTGTCACTATGGTCACCACTAACCATTCCTCTTATCTGATTCTTTTCCAAGGATGCTATTCTAGATAGGGTTGATTCTTGAGAATCCTTAAAGAGCCTTTCCTTTTGGAGAAACTACTCTTTCAATTCCCTAACCTCTTTTGTTGTTGGATTGTTCTTTGGAGGAATCTTGCTTATTCCTAGTCTCATTCACTGTCCCACTTCAAATTAGAACCTGATGCTTTGCTACCACCTAATGTAGAGTAGGGATGGAATTGTCTTCACTAATAAAATTAGATTCAATTCAAACACCTTTCAAACCATAAGACCCAAATTCAATGGTAACTTTGCAAATTTGCTTGTTTTCCAACTAGGTCTCCAAACCTAGATCTTCTATCACATCTTTAAGAGAAGGTTGTTTCAAGCTTGGAATAACATCTTTTTAGATACCCATTTTTCTTGGATTCAACATATCTCATTTGTGAATATGACTATTTTCAAATTAGGTCTGTAATGCCAAAACCAAGGCCAATCAGGCCACTTTTCCAAAGGACCTACAAGGAATTCAACTTGCAAAAACTAAAAATCTTCACCAAAAATCTCTACCAGTCACATAGGGTCCAACTTCACAGGTTTTATCAATCTCCAACATCAACAATTTGTTGCCCTACAACTTATATACCCTACCTAAGCCTAACACATGAAGATGCTAGGCTAGGGATTGGACAAAAAGGCTTGAAACTCCATCCCCTGCTCCTAAAAATAACAAAACCATTAAAATAAACCCTAAGGCTTCCATTCCACTAAGTTTGGCCAAACATAATGGTGGAATGGATAGGTATTTACATTTTAAAGCAACAAACCCTGAGAATGAGGGTTTTCAGGCGACCAAAAAAGAAACCCCTCAAACTCTCTTATTCCTCCACTAAAATCAACCACACAAAACTCAAATAAAAGAAAATTCATTGTAGATTGTTCTCACATCAATTTTATTTCATGAAATCACTATACGGGGCCGTATAAGACTAGTAAGCTTCAAAAAACATAAAATTTTGCAGAAAAAATAGAGTATTCTTCTATTCTTTTGTCCTCCAAAACATAAAAAACCATGCTTCGATATGTTTGAGGCCATTTAAACATGTTTCAAAGAGTTTACAATGCTTTACAATAGAATTTCAAAGAGTGACCATTCATCTTCCCTCCAAACTAAAAAATTGACAAAGTTGCAAAAGCAACTTTTACATCTTTTAGCAATTTTTTTACAAAACACATCTAATGGACCCTACATGATACCAAGAAATTAGAAATGGTATTCAATTGACCTTATTACATAAAATAAGTTCCAAAACACACAAATAATCAACCTAGACACCTAAATACATCAAAAAAGTAAAATTGCAAGGGTGCCCCTGCACCATCTAGTTATCCAAATTGAGATAATTGACTTGGATGAAAATGTTGGCATCGTAGATGATGTTGGTAGAAAGTAAGGAAAAGGAAAATTAAAAACAAGGCATGAGTGGTAAATGACAAGGAATTTTCAGATTGATTGTATGTCAAAGTACCCATTCATTAAAATAGTGGAGATAAGATTTGTAGTTGGAAATATAAAAGAGACAAGAAGTTGTAGTTAAAGCTTGACACTATATAAA
Source organism: Sequoia sempervirens (assembly GCA_007258455.2). Lineage (NCBI taxonomy): Eukaryota > Viridiplantae > Streptophyta > Pinopsida > Cupressales > Cupressaceae > Sequoia > Sequoia sempervirens. The sequence continues at coordinate 187,196,439 of VDFB02353493.1, read as the reverse complement.
AGCATATCGGTAATGTTTATTAAAAAAATCATAGATGAAAAGGAAAAATAAGTAGTAAGATGGAAATCAAAGGAAGAATGTCTTCATGTTAAGTATGCTATGGAATATGATGAGCATATGAAAAGAATGAAAAATCTTGTTGCATGTGGTGGTACAATTGAGGCTCAATTTGGAAAAGTAATGGAAGGAGCACAACTAGCAAAAACTGTTCAAATGAGTGTTGTTTTCATATTTTTTCCAAAGGGCACTCTATGACAAATTACCCAAAATATTTTAATTTATTATTATTTTTTAGTGTTCCTAACTTTCCTAGCACACATTGGTCAATAACGTTGGATGGGAATGGGAAAGCTATTTTGATGTAGTGGAAAAGCAATATTTAAAGGAGAAAGTAAAAGATTCAAACTTCATTGCATTATCTTTAGAAGAAGTTACTGTGATAGATAATAAGTTTCTTGGGTCTGTATGCATGTGTATACTGTAAAACATGTCCGCCAAGCTCATCTTCTTTGTGTTCATAAAATGAAGGACACTTTGACAACACAAAATATATTTGAACTAGTTAAGAAATCTTTGAATGAAATTGGAGCTATGGATGACTTGACAATTGCCAAAAAGTTGGTGTGTGTAGGAGTTGATGGAGTTGTAGTAATGCAGGGTCACAAGAGAGGTATTTTTATAAAGTTACAATCTTCTTGTGCACAATACATGCTTGACATTCAATGCATGGCCCAAAGAATGAATTTAGCATTTAGAATTGTAAGAAAGTATACTACAATATCAAAATTTGAAAATCTAGTCCACGAGCTCTGTTGCAAGAATGGAGAAATAAATGAAGGTGTTCTCATTGATGTCAACTGGTCAACTGGTTATCTACTAGTTGTTGTTGGTTGTATATGTTGAAGAAATTGAGAAAATTGTATTAAATAAATTTTATAGGTATTTAGTTGTTGATCCGGTATTTTCCCCTATGTTCATGTGGTTCATATATGTTGGTTATGCTTGTTGAAGGTTTCTATATCCAAATTTTTGGTTGTTGGTTCATTGAGAAGTTTGAGTTGTGTTCACCAATTGTGAACTATTTTTTTTTGTGTTTTGATTGAGGTCTGGGAGAAATGGTGCTGGTCCAAATTTCTCTTTGATGAAGTCTTTTGACTTGTCATTATAGAGTTAAGATGTTTTGGTTGCATTGAAGATATTTTTGGTTTTTGGAAGTTTTGAGCTTAATTGTTCTATGTTTTTTTCACTCATTTGGCCGACCTTGTGTTAAGCACTATCTTCAAAGTCGACGAAGTGTGTTGGATCTATTTTGGAACCTAGTGAAGCATGTGTTTGGGTCACCCTCATTCTAATTCCACCCTAGGATGTTTGACGTTGACCTAATTTAAATTTGAAAGTGGATGGCCAACTTTGGATCTTTTCAAGGTTGGAGATAGTATAAATACAAGATGAGCTAGTAATGAAAAATGTACAAGAGAAAAGAAGGATGATAAGTGAAAGAGTAGATGCAACATTGATGCTATTCAGAAAGTGTGTGTGAGATGTGTGTGGCAAATCAGTGTGAAGCTTAATATTGAGTTTCTAGATGCACTGAGCAGAAGAAATCTATCATTCATTCAAGTTGATCAAGTAACTATGGTGGAATCCTTTGTTGCATTGGGATTCTAGTCTCTTTGTAACAATTCTTCTTTTTCTTCTTTATATCTCTATAGAATTGAGCCCTCTGAGTTGTAGCCCTGTGGACACTGAGTCTGGATAGTGAGTTATTGTTCCAGGCAGTGAGCCTTATCTTAGGCAGTGAGCCTTGTTCTAGGTAGTGAGCCTTTTTGTAATCGGTTTTGGTATTCTCTATAGTGTGAGATAATCCTCACCTTGGTTTTTCCCTCATTGGGTTTTCCACGTAAATCTGTTGTTATTGTGTTTATGTGTTGGATTTGAGTTTCTACATTGGAATTTGATGATTAATCATTTAAGCAGTTTTAAGTATTAGTTATAGTGATTGAATTAAAGGTTAAAATCTATGACAACTGATTCACCCCCCCTTTCAGTTTTCCTATTCAATAATTGAATTAAATATCACAATGCTATATGATGATCCCATTTCTATCTTCTATGATAATATAAGTGCAATTAACATTTTGACGAATCATGTGATGCACTCAAGGATAAAGCATATATCTATTAGATATCATTTCTTAAGAGAGAATATCATGGAGAATGAACTAAAACTTGAGTATGTTCCAACAAAGGATTAGATTGCTAATATTTTCATGAAGGCTCTACCTAAAGATACTTTGAGAATATCTGGGAGAAGTTAGGGGTTATTTCTCCTCCTTTCATAAACTAAGATGCATATGGAGATGCATCAGTCTAGTGGATTCATGGCTCTATCTTTTTGGACTAATTTTTTGGTGGCTACCTCTCAAGGGGAGCAGGTAGTTTTAAGTGTTGTCATTGTGATTATTCTATTTTCATGTTAAGGAAGATTCAATGAACATATCTTTTTCCTTTTCCATTGATGTAAGAGGGGGAGAGAAAGAATGTGAAAAGAAAAGAAATATAATGAGAGAAAGTAGGTAATGAGAAAGATGATCTTCAGAGGGGGAGAAGCTAAAAGAAAAATCCTGAGAAGTATATTCAAAACTTGTATGGTGTCTTTGATAGTTTTTCACATCATGTGTTGCCATCAATGAAAAAGGGGGAGATTGTTGCAAGAATGGAGAAAGGAATGGGGGTGTTGTCATTGATTTCAATTGTTCAATTGGTTATATACTAGTTGTTGTTGGTTGTATATGTTGAGGATATTGAGAAAATTGTATTAAAGAAAGTTTACAGGTATTCAGTTGCTGATCTAGTATTTCCCCTATGTTCGTGCAATTCAGGTATGTTGGTTATGGTTGTTGAAGGTTGGTATATCCAAAATTTTTGCTATTGGTTCATTGAGAAGTTTGAGTTGTGTTCACCAGTTATGAACTATGTTTTTATGTGTTCTGGTTAAGGTCCGGGAAAAATGTTGTTGATCTAGATTTCTCTTTGATGAATTCTTTTGACTTGCAGTTCTAGAGTTAAGGTGTTTTGGTTGCATTGAAGATATTTTCCGTTTCTAGAAGTTTTGAGCATAATTGTTCTATGTGTTTTACATTGGTTTGGTTGACCTTGTGTTAACCACTATCTTTGAAGTTCATGAAGCATTTTGGATCTATTTTGGGTCCCAATGAAGCATTTGTTTGGGTCTCCCTCATTCTAATTCCACCCTAGGATGTTTGACACTGACCTAATTTGAATTTAAAAGTGGATGGATGACTTTGAATCTTTTTCAAGGTTGAAAATAGTATAAATACAGGATGGGCTAGTAATGAAAAATTTACAAGAGAAAAGAAGGAAGATAACTGAAAGAGTAGATGTGACATTTTTTCTATTCATAAATTGTGTGTGAGATGTGTGTGGCAGATTAGTGTGAAGCTTAATGTTGAGTTTCTGGATGCAGTGAGCAGAAGGCGAACTCTATCATTCATGCAAGTTGATCAAGTAATTGTGGTGGAATTTTATGTTGCATTGGGATTGTAGTTTCTTTGTAACAAGTCTTCTTTGTCTTCTTTGTATCTCTATCACAATGATCCCTTCAGGTTGTAGCCCTATGGATAGTGTTTGGATAGTGAGTCCTTGTTTCAAGCAGTGAACCTTATCTTAGGTAGTGAGCCTTGTTTCAGGTGGTGAGCTTTTTTGTAATCAATTTTGATATTCCCTATAGTATGATTTAATCCTCACCGTGGTTTTTCCCTCATTAGGTTTTCCACATAAATCTGGTGTTATTATGTTTATGTGTTGGATTTGAGTTTTTTCATTGGAATTTGACGATTAATCATTTAAGCAGTTTTAAGTATTAGTTCTAGTGGTTGAATTAAATGTTAAAATCTGTGACAACTAATTCACCCCCCTCTTAGTTTTCCTATTCAACAAGCTCTACACATAATTCTGTCAAAGCCCTAAAATTTTGAAAAATTTTAAATTTTACTGTGGGAATAATAAGAGGAAACAAGACTCTTAAGGATGTTGATACCAGATGGATCTCCTTGCATAGAACAACACAACGAGTTCTTTTACAATATCGATCCTTGATTGGAATAATGTATGAGCATTATAACACATTAGACAAACCTCCTGACCTCTTACATAGGTTAAGCAATATAGAGACACTGTTAACATTAGCTAGTCTTCTCCCCATGGTCGATGAAATGAACAATCTTGTGAAGAAAGACCAAGACAGAGTTATGTATATCTATTAATATACCAAACTACATAGAATGACATGGATGACCCTCAATAATCTATATCTAAACCTAACTTTTAAAAGCCCAAATTTTGTAATTTGGTAGTTAATTACATATTTAAATAATCCTATAAATTATTTATAGTTTAATGCAAGTAGGAAGCTATGTTTCTTTGTACGTGGATTTGATATACTAATGCACCATTGTATGATGGTCAGGTGCTCTACCAGAGAAGTACCTATTACAAAGGAATATTTTAATGACATTGTTAAATCTATTAGTATTAATTTAAAGGATATTTCAAAAAATATTTCCACAGAGATTTATCATTGATTACCTTGATATGAAATAATTGAAGCCATGTCTATTATGTATCCTCAATTTTGGACTCGAAGAAACCAAGACAGCCTAGAATTTTTCATCAAAAAGTAGATACCTTGGCTGAAAACTTTTCAAAAAGTTTACAATACAATGGAGGAATTATAAGTGGAAATAAGCTTAGAGAAAAATATAGGCGCTTTTCATTAAGTATGATTAACTAGTTTGATTCCATGGAGAATCCTATGGAAGTGGGATCAATAACAAGGGCTTGGAAAACCTTAGGTCAGAATGAAATATTACATTATTTGATATCAAATTATTTCAAACTTTTTGATTTATGTCAAACAATAATATTGGGGTCAGTGGAGGATGAGAGAGTTTTTATTTCATTGGGGTTTTTTAAATCGTAGATAAGAAAAAAACTAGACAAGAATTTGTAAAATTTCTTGAGGGTGTTTGGAACTACGAATAATGTCAAAAAATTTCCTTTCGAAAGGGAACTCACAATATAGAAGTCCATTTAAGAAAGAAGAGGGTTATGCAACACTTCAAATGCTGGTAGTGGTGGCATTAGCACTGACTCAAATGACAGTGATACAATGAATGTTGAATTTGAGATGCAACTAAGTGGATGTATGCAGGGAAAAGAAAATGAAGACCAAAGTCATAATCAAGATGACTCTTTATCTCAACATCAGAGTGAGGACCCTTACTTGATTTGGAAAATGGAAGTGAATTAGAATTTTTTATGTATTTATACTGCACTTCATGAATCATATTCTAAATTGTAGTTGATGGTATTTTATATTGTATTTCATGAAATTGTGAATTAGATTGAATACACTAACATATTATTAATAATTTCATATTTTAATTATGTCATACTAATAAGTTTTACATGTACTCAATGATTCATCATTCAACTCAATTCTTAATGTTTCCTTGCTAGCATGGATTTGTGCATAAAACATAAAATTTATAGTAAAGTAAAATTTGTATTTTTGATCTGATATGTGATTCTACATCAATCTTCAAAATTTATGAATTATTTTGATTAGTGCCTTATCTATAACTGGGTCAAAAAATGAAATATACTCCTACAATGGAGAAACTCATGGATTTTTATAACCTCATCGCCTTACAATGGGAAACCATGCAAAGAACAACACTTATCACACTACTTATAAATTCCTATTGCATTCACACAATCTTTGATAAATAATTGAAAGGAATATTAATCCATTCATTGAACATAAGCTAACAGTTCAACATCCATAAAAAATGATGTATATGACAACTTATAAATAGACCTTGATTATTTTAAGTCAAAAGATAGTGAATACAATACTAGAGATAATTCTAGGTTGATATTCAAAATTAAAGAAATACACTTAAGTATTTGAGTCATCTTTTGTTATTATAGAGAAAAATTACAACATTTCCTATCTATGCTATCAAATGGCTTAAACTACCCAAAACGAGCTTATAGAGATGACATATCAAAAACTAAGAACCATTTGAATGAGGCTCAAGATTCCCTTTTATAACATAAGGGAAGCAACAAGAAAAAATTCTCATCCTAGACCATTATAGGAACAAAAATATCAAACAGGAGGGATAGGAATAAAACATGGATCCACTTACGGGATGGATAAATAATTATACTTTTCATTCCATGCCTTAAACATATCCTCTAAAGGCTAGTCATGAGCTAAGAGCTTGTCTGCATCCTTCAAATTTAAATGATACTTGGCATCAAATAAAGCAATGACCTCTCTACAAAAAAGTTTCATCAATTGTTCTACATTGACCATCCCGTCTAAATAGGAATTAAGCCAATTTAAATCAACTTTCTCATCTTTGAAAATCAATGTGAGGAGTGTGGGGATTATAATATTAAAACTATCATTCCATTTCTCTAGGATCTTCAACTCCCTATTATCTTCTAACAGGTGGGCTACAACCCTTTTGTCAAAATTTATGAAAGAGTTCATTTTTGTTCATGCAACTTCCAATGCACTTTCCAAATACCCTTTAAGATTTTGTGCCATCTTGACAATCTCAAAAGTAAGATGGATACTAGTTGTGGCATTAGATGTGTTTGTAGATCCCTTATACATACCTTTTAAAGATATAAATATGGGGTTCCATTGTTCAAATTAATTTACATTTGAGCTACTCTTGATCCCCACTTATTCTGGTAATGGCATCCCTCAAATTCAGATATGGCACATGGGTATCTTCCAACCATAAGATTTTAGACAATCTATGCTCCAAGATGCATGTTGCAATGTGTACATTATCCTTTTGTTGATTCTACTAAGCATTCCTCAACAACTCTTCTAGAATTTTAATCTTTTCTTTAAGCTATGCACTTTCAATCATCACATGAGCAAGGTGAACTCTAGAAGAGGAGCCTTCTTCTTGCATAATTTAAAGAAGGGGTGTTTTTTGAGTCAATACCACTAGTGCAGTAGATTCAGGGGCAGAGGTTTCAAAAACCCTCTTTACAATCAAGTTCCCTTTGATATTTTTCGATGCTTCAATAACCACAAGATTTTTTGTAGTTAGAGCAAGGGACCATATTTCAAGGATTTCCTAATGTGGGTTGAACCTTGATCATGACAATTCCATCTTTGCTTCCTCTTCTATGGAGAAAAATTCTCATTCTTGTTTCCTAATAGTATCAAATATAATTTCAAAAGAAATGTCCCATTCAGGGAGTAGTAGCAATCCACTATCTTGCACCATTATTCTCCCTTTTGCAGGAGTAATTTTTTTGGTCTTAATTTTTTTTTGCCCTTACCTTTGTAGCTACTTGTCAATGGGGTATCTAGACCTACTCAAACATGATCAAACAAACCAATGTTAGTCAATAAAAAAATATAAAACAAAAATTCCCCATGCAATTCATTCAAACATAATGAACAAATGAACAAGAAAACAAAGATAGAATATCAAATGAAAGCTTATTAAAATCCTATTCAAAACATTCAAACCAGCATCCCATGGGGAAATTGGTGCTTCTTTGATGTGGAAAGAATCCCTTTCCCAATTCCTTGCAAAGCTTTGATGAATTTGATGATGATTGTGTGCTCCTTGATGAAATTTGACCATAACCTAGCTAAGATTTATGAAAACTATGAAAACTTGGATGGAAATATGGATGAACTTGCTCAAAATCTGTAGATAGTAATCTTCCATAAAGTTGTGGATTCAAAATCAATAGAGAAGCCTTCCATTTATAGGAAAGAAGGATGGAGGAATGAGAAGGATGGAGGAATGAGAAGTATGAAGAATGTGGGACTAAAGATAGACCAATGGCATTGTGCCACTTGTCAACATGTTATTGAAGAGAGGTGGAGCACATTTTGAACAATGTACAAGTTAATGCATATAGGTAGAGTTTGAAATTCAAAATACGGCTTGTGGAGGAAGAGTTGAAAGATATGCAAGAGCCTTAAATGCCTTGTTGGAGGACATGTCCTTTTGGGAGGGAGATTTCAAATTAGAGGAATATTCCAAGGAGATTCCATTTTTGAATGGAAATAGATGAAATAATAAATCAAATAAATTGATTTATGTGTGCAAGTTGCAAAATCTAGAGGATTTCAAGATTAGATTTAATGTTAATTAGGATTTAATTAACTTTGGATAGAATTAGTTGATATGGCATTTGACTTGGATTTTTAGGTTTATTTAAGTCAAATGAGAGGAATAATGAACATTAGTTTTTTTTTTAGTTACCATATGAGAGGAGAGTCGAACCCATGGTGGGCGCCCTGCTGAACACCTTAACCAACTGAGCTGGGACCGACGCCCCAAAGATAATGAACATTAGTTATTTAATAAAATAAAGTTTGATTTATTTCAATTAAAAGAGATTACCTTATTAAATAAAATGGTTTATTTAAAAAGAGGAACATTAGGATTTAATTAAATAAAATGGATTTATTTAATTAAACGAGGAATTATGATTTAATCAAATAAAGTTGATTTATTTAGTTAAAAGAGGAACGTTTGGATTTGATTAAAAAAAAATGATTTATTTAACCAAAGAGGAATTTTGATGAATTAATTAAATAAGGATTATTCAATTAAAAAGAAGTGGCTCAGGAAGAATTGATGTTAGTTATTCAAGATTAAGTGCATGATATCAATCAGGATAATTTGAATGTCTACACTACATCATAATTTTCTCTAGGCACATTTTCTTGTTCCAAATGAAGTGTTTTATGGTACTCCTCACTCTTTTATCTCAAAAAAGTCTTTAAACTCTTAGGATTTTATAAACTCATCATAAAAAATGAATTGTGAACATGCTAATTCCCACACATCATTGAGGTTATCTCCCCCCATAGCAACGTCCAACCTAGACCTTTCCTGAAGAAGGCCAATAATATTTGGTCATAAGGGGATGACATATATTGTTTAATTTCATCCATGATGATATGAACATCTTCACTTTCATCTGGATTCATGGGATTGTCAACCAACAATGGCAATTGCTCAACTTTTATCCTCTTTTGTGGTTCCTCTCTTGGGGGAGAATTAGAATCCACATTGACTATTTGGAGGGAGGGAGAGAGAATGACCTGTGGTGGGTTTGGTTGATTATTTTACCTAATAATAGGCCCTTGGGGCCTTTTGATATAAAGGTTAGGTTTAGGCCACTTTGTTGGTTTATTTTTTAGGGTAGGGGTCTTACCTACAACTCTATCTAAATTATTCAACACGGCCTCAATCTTGGCAATTGGGTCAACAATATCAGAAAAAGATCCATGATAATCCTTATCATTCTTAACCCTATCAATATTTGCCTTGATGAATGCAATTCATTTTTCCTTTATATTTTTTACCTCAGAATCATCCCTGCAATTTCATATGTTATCTTTGTTTTCATCAACTTGATGGAAAAAAATGGACCTTCTGATAAATTTCTTGACCTCATGTATGAAACCTTTAGGGTCAAAATTCTTGAATTTTAACTAAAATAACCTGTATTCCCCAAGAATTTCTTTCAGCCTACCTAAGTTGTCTCTAGTTGAAGTGAAATCTACAAATGGAGTGGCATAATGGAAAGAAGACCCTTTCTTTTATTTCCTTAAATGAAACTGATCAGTCTCATTCAATTTCCATATAATTCCCATGAATGCCAACCTAGCTGACACATATGTGGGTAGTACATGGGTTTCTTGAGGGAACCCATATACTATAATAACAACTGAGGCTTCACTTAGGTAATAATCTCCCTAGTTATGGCGTACTCCTAACTTCGGCCTTCTCTTTTTGGGCCTAAGGAAATCCACAATTTCCTTGTGCAATCTGATTCTAGGTAGAACCAGCCTTGCCATGACTTCTCTTACAAAGCAATTCTAAAAAAAAATAGTCAGACTCACTACAATGTTTATCCCAAATATGGGTCCAACATTGTGCTAGGATATTTTTGACCTCTTTATCTTTCATGTTCAGTTGTAAAATTCTGGTAAAATGATCTTTCCCTTCGTACAAAACCACATGGAAAAGGAGAGAATACCACATGTAATTCACCTCTGGATCCTTACCACTTTTCCCTCTACTAGTGCCCACCAACTAATTATGAATAGCATCAACTAAAAATTTGGAATAGTCAAAGCCACTATTGACAAAAGGATGATGTATATCAACAACCATATACATAACAGGTACCTGCATTTTTTAGTGTGCATCTTCTCCCAACACTTGGCATAAGGCCCATTATGTTGCTATGAAATAGTCTTCAAAAGACTTGACATCAAAAGGATGAAGTTTGTTATTAGGGATTCTCAATGAATTCCCCTTGAATCCTTTTTGTCTAAACCTAGGGATCCATCTCAATCTAAAGCTACTTCTTTCTTGGTGGTTTTTTTATTTTATTTTTCTGAAAGAAGCAAGGTCTATAACCTTATATACAACCACGTTGAGTATAAAAACCTTAGAAATAAACTCCTTGGTTATATCCATTAGGAAACTTCCATTCAATGCCCTAATTACTCTAATATTTTCATCATACCAAGAAGAAAGGTGTCTAATGAGTTCCACATTTATTAAGACATTAGGAACAACTAGCTTCCCCAAATCATAGGCCCATACAATAGAGATACGAGAGCGATGATTTCTTTTTCCATACCAGTGTAGGAACAATTCCCACCTAGTGAGTGTGCCATCCTAGTTCTTTAGCTAAGCATCTCTACATTTTTTGGCTATTTCTAGCACCCCCTCTACTGCATTAGGGCCAAAGTTATGTTGACATTAAGGATTTTTTGAGTAACTTGACAACTAGGCCAAAATATCCTCCTCAAAGGGTCTTTTTGAAGTAGAGGAAAATGGTTGGGTGTTTGATCAACTCATATTTCCAAAATGATTTTAAAAATGATTTCTATAGTATCTTGGTTCAATAAAAATCAAGATTGATTATGAGCTTCAAGACTAATAATGGTGAATTTTTCCAAAAAGGGTATACTTTCTTTTTAATTTTTTAGAGCTCAAGTTGATGCAAAACGAGTGCACCACTGTGGTTTTTGCTACTATTTCAGACCAAACAAATGAGACGAACAACCTACATTGAACTAAAAATTTATGAAGGAAATTAACTAAAAAGATGATCCCATCACGACTTCCATTACTTCTAGTTCACGCAAGGGAAATTCATCCATCTACCCATTTATCGATTTTGAATGTAGGTTGTCCATCTAGAAGGGACATACAAATCTCAATGATGAGTAAGGCCTTTATTTTATTGAAAATGATGCAACTGTTCCCTTTCTCCAATAGGATTCTCCCATTTCCAACATGAGAATATTTTCACACAATGACATACGGTTTCACAACCAAGAAAAGGACATTCCACTATGGGCCTACAAACTTGCAGAATCATTTATCTTTCACCATGTGCCAACATTTTGTGGAGCCTTGATATTCTTGAAATGGACATAACTATCCCCTCTCTCTACTAGGATTCTCCCACATCCCACATGTGAATATCATCACACAATCCCATTACGTGGTTTCACAACCAAGAGGACATGTCACTATGGGCTCGTGGACGTGTGGAACCCTTTATCTCTTGCCACATAACAAACATAAAACAATAAAATTATAGAAAAGTAAAGGTTTTTATTTTTATTTTATATTTAATTCTATCAAAGATTTTATTTTTAATATTTAGATTGACCAGTTCCTTATCCACACAGAGTCTAGAAATGTAATAAAACTCCTAAAATAGACCAACCTTCTAGTTTTTGATAACCTTGCTTCCTTACAACAAGAAACCAATAAATAAGAAATATTATCAAACTACTTTAATAAAAAACAAACAATTCACATTTCATACATTCATAACATAAAAGGTGAAATATGAACCAAAAGATAATCCTTGATTTTATTGATTCTAGAGTAATGAGTACAATAATGGAGAGAATGATAAGACTAATATACACCATAAATTATAATGTAATGATAATTCATGCCATCTATTGTTATTACAGAGAAAAAATTTACAAAATTTCCTATTTGAGCTTTAAAGGAATCAACTATACAACATAAGACCTACACCAAGACTTATAAAAACTAAGTACAACACCTTGAATGAGGCCCAAAATTCCATTTTATAGACACAATGGAAGCAACAAGAAAAGGACCTCATTCAACTGCTAAAAGTAGTTCAAAATTTACAATGGAAAAAGATGGTTTAAAAAAATGACAACCACTCCAAAAGTAGTTTGGAGGTCACCTACAACATTAAATTCAATGTATGGTAGAAGATCTTCAAAATTCCTTCTTGTGGTGGATTGGACACCTCTAACATTCCTTGTATAAAAAACCCATGCAACAACTATATCAAGTGGTTGGGAGATGATTGAAACAAAAATCAAGTTGCATAGACCTACTCTTCCATGTGTTCTACCTGCTACATTGAGGTGTCCATTCTTAGTGGCAAAAAATTGTTGACCTCCTCCAAATGTTCTATGTAGTTATTACCAATCAAAACTTGCACTAGGTATGGAAAACCAATCAAACTATACTCTAATTTTATGAGTGCATCTATACTAACATTTAACTAGTTAGCATCAACCTCACCATCCTTATTTATCTTACTATATAGGGAGTGAGGAGGTTGGAAAACATTGATATTGATTTTGCAAATGCCACTATTTCCCCCTCATTGATAAAAATTGGAGGCATATGGAATTCCTTAAAGCCTTCAAAGGTGTTATGCTCCCTTTTCATTAAATATTTGTATATATTGTGATGTCTCCAAACAATCTGACTCCTTTAAAATGTCAGATATCAAGTTACCATCAAAATTTGAATTACTAACCAACAATCTCAACAACTCTACTCCCAGGGACCACTTGAGTTGAATACATTTCAATCTCATCCATATTTGTTTGTGAGAAGAGAAAGCATCCTTCAATTGTGAAAAACTGTCCCACACCTTATCTACATGGGAGAGGATTCTAGATAGCCTATTTCCCATAATTTTATCCACCAAATCAGAGGTCTTCTTAGATGATGCTTCCTTTTCTAACCTGACCTCTAAGGTTTCGTATTTTAGCTTCTCCTTGAGTTCCTTTATCTCTGCCTCCAATTTTTTTTTATGTGAGGCCTGATCATCCTCTATTTGTTGTGGAGGGTGCAATGATCCTCATACTACATTGTGACTTTACTCAAGGTTTTGTTTTAGGGAATTTTTCCTATCTATATTAGCTTACAACTTCATAATAGTTGCCTCTCTGAAAAGAGTTGTATTGAATGTTAAAGAAGCTTCCCATGTAACACTTGTGCCTCCAACTCTCTTGACACCAAGATGGAATATAAGCTTATTTGGGTTGGATATGACCTGTGGCTTATTAGTATCAGGGAAAATTAACTAGATAGCCAAGGTCTCATGTCCATGGTGGAATCTAGACCCAAAGTATATATATTGAACTTGTTCTTTTGACCTCAAAATTGGATCATCACCTTAATGTTTCCTTATTACATCAAAAGCAATGGCTAAGGAAATATCCCATCTTGGAAACACTAGATATCCTATCTTCTTCACAACTACTTTCCTCTCTGAGGATTTATTCTCTCCATCTCCTACTTTACCCTTTTCCAAAACTCCTCAATGGTGGCATTTTTATCCTACTCAAAGAAGCTACCTATAGTGAGTGTTTCCATCAACTCTTGTCCCTTGTTCTTGAGGAATAGGTCCTTGAACTCTTGGGCATTGATAAATTATTGATCCTTCAAAAACTCATTTCTAGCCATTGCTCAGATGTCATTAATGACATCCACACCAATCTCAAAATTGATGATCAACCTATAATATTTGGGCCTCTCAATAAGTATCCTAGGAGGAGGAAGTTCCTATTGGATCACCAATGCATCTTCATCCATCTCCTCTAGATCAATTGGGTAGTCAACCAAAGAACCAACACTTGGATCAATAACCTCTAATGGGGTTACTAGTTAGGGGATTTGGGGTAATTCTTTTCTGGATGAAGAGGAAGCACTTGAATTTGTTGGATGCATCTGTGGGACATTGGCCAACAATTGGCTAGCCTTATCAAGCATAGTCATCATCTTGACTATGTGATCCCTTATGTATACTAATGACCATCTAAAGGATGGGTCAACCTTCATTCTTTTGTTCTTTATAATTTGGATCTTGACCCATAGCTCCCTTCTCTTAGTTTCCTATCTCTCAGAGGAGTAGTTCCTAATCATGTCTTCAATGTTATAAAATACATGATGATAGATTGATAATTTTGAGATAGCCCTCTCTTTGTGGATGAAGACCTCTAGATCAAATCTTCTAAATTTTTCTACCTTTAATTTTTAGGGGAGTAGCTTCTTTAGGATCATCTCCTTACCATCCCTATTCAATGCCATGAAATTTAAAAATGCTACTGTAGTAGGATGAAGTGCATGCTTCTTATCATTCATGAAATGAATCTTATCAGATTCATTAGTTTCCACATGATCTCAATAAAGTAAAATATGTCAAGGACATCCTTAGGAAGCACATGGGGTGCAACTAGGGTCCCAAAAACTCTGATCACTATATCATCTGAATAGAAAAACCAATCACCCTAGTTGTGATCAATCTTCTTCTCTAGGATGAGCTCAAAAGGCCTCAATAATCTTCTTACCTAGCTTGTGACAAACCCCAATCACTGGGGATACCTAGCCCATTCCTTGGAGGTTTGAAAAAAAATCCTCAAAAGCAACATAATTGGAATGTCTAGAGTCCTTGTCCCATAAGTATGTCCATTATTGGACTAGTAACAACACATTATTTTCCCTTGTGACCCTTATTTTAAAATGTGGTGGTCATACTTGTAATCTTGTATACAACATCATTTGCAGTAGAAGAGAATACTTCTTGAAACTCTAAAGACCAGAGGGATCCCTCTTGATTGTACAAGGGTGTTGGTGTATCAAGTTGATGTTCTAGCATCTCTTGAAGGGTAGCTACTATTTATACTTAGGGACCCTAGGTTAGTGGTCAACAAACAAGAGATTGATTGGAAACTTCTCTACACTTTCAGCTCTACAGGACCAAGGTGGGTATCCTTATATGTTAAAGTAGATTATCATACTACAATGGTGGAAGACCTTTGATGGATTAAATCATCTACACAACCTTCTATGCTCTCATTGACTATTGGTAGTATGGAAATGAACATAGAAGTAAAATGCAAGAAAAATAAAATGTTTTTTATTTTAATTTGGAATTGGATACACCTTAGAATTAGGCTTATAGGCATAGAATGACTAGTGCCTTATCCTCACAAATTCTAGAAATGAAGTAACACTCCTACAATAGACTGCCCCTGGCTTCTAATAGACTTACTGCCTTGCAACAAGAAACCAACAAAAGAACAATACTATCAAAATTATTTGAAATCCTTATTGTATCATCACAACCTTAACATATAAATTGAAAGAGATTAATGTGATCCTTGAAAAAACTAACAAATCATACATTCATGATCAAAAAATGTGATATGAGAATAAAAACAATCCTTGATTATATTGATTCAAAGGAAATGTGTACAAAAGTGGAGAGAATGATAGAACTGGTACAAACATTAAGTGCAAAATGCAATGAACATTTAGGTGATATATTGTTATTATAGAGTAGACATTACAAAATCTCCTTTCTAAGTGTAGAAAAATAAAACACTTTATAGACCAAGAAAAAGACTTACAAAATTTTAAGAGAATGGAACCCAAACACAAACCACAAAAAATTCCTTTATAGTGCAGGCATAACTCAAATTCGAATTCAAAATCTCCACCCTAACCTTAACTAGGGTTACAAGAAGGAATTCGATTATATTACAAAAATTTGAAATTCCCCCCAAAGTAGAGCAATAACTAGCCATAAAAGCTCCTGAAACCTCAAGCACACTCCAACAGAATTGTTCATGAATGCAAACATGGTACTCCTGGGAAATCGGCCATCAGAATTAGGAAAAACATATCCTGATAAAGAATTTTACCACTGCAACACTTGAAGGAATAAATGGCATCCTTTAGAAATCAATTTGGCTTGGGAAAAGCATGGATTTTGAACTAGGAGCCGTTCTGAGTCGATCTACTAGCTGAAATGTTGTTGCACCATTACTATTCTATCTTTAGCCATTGGAAAATATATCTTTGAATTATGGCCATTGATCTTTCTTCTTTGCTCTAGGATCCACCACCTATCACTCATTGCAATAAACCTTAAAACCCTTGACCATTAGATTAAACTTCTTTAAATTTCGGTCATTTGATCACCATCACAACATATAAGACCATCACAAAAAATACATAAGCAACATCATCTACAACAATGATGTGAATGATGCACATGATGTTCATTGATTGCTCCTTCAAGAAATTTGGGTTTTTGTAGCCATCTAGTGGGCCAAGAATCATGCCCCTCCAGAAACAACTATCACCTCCCTGCTCCCCCACTGAGAAAAAAAGGGGCCCACCAAGTCACCACGGGCTAGTGGGTTGACACCAACTATCCATCAAATCATCATACCCCACCACCACCTTCAACCATTGCACATTCCACAAACTACTCCACCTCCCTACTTCACAACAATGATTTGAAGCAAGGGCATGACATAACCTTGAATATCAAATGTTCTTCATTTGATCTTAGTCATTCATCACTCATCGCAGTAAGGATTACGTGGCAAACATAACATTAGTGATACACAAGATGCTAGCGATGTGAAGGGAATAACAAGCCATTGTGCATTATGAGAATGAAGAGAATGGAAAAATACTTATAGTGATACACAATGCATAGGAGATGAAGTCATCGCTCATCATGGAAGTGGAAAGATATGCAACATGACTTTTAGCAATGAGCAATGCAAGGATCCTAACAATAGAAAAGTGGAAAATGTTCAATATTTTCTCATAAAAGGTGGTCATCGCCTAGGTAAGTGAGACTTACGAAAAACAATTTTTTGACCTAGGAACATAGGATCAAATACTTTAAAAGGGACCACAACCGAAAAGGAAAGGTAAAGGGGTTGGTGAACACATGACCACCTAAACATAAATTGTAACTTGGATGTCTAGGAACCGGGAGCAAGAGGTCAACCCGAAAATAGAACAAAAAGTGCACACATGGATCAGTTATGGTTTTAGGAGGTTTTAAGCCCTACAAGCATGTTTGAACCCTAAATACATCAAAACATCAAAATGGCCATGGATTTTGCAAGTACCACCAATGGCTCTAGTTTGGGATGTCTGTCTAGGAGGAACAAAGTGAGAATCCAAACATTTCTGAGAGAGTAGATCATCCAAAAACCCAAAAAAATAGCGAAAAAAATAGGAAACTATAGTACAGTGTGCATGGATATGACCTACTTATGAAAAGTAGGGTTTGAGGAATTATCCATGCACTGAAAATTCCAACATTTCACTACTTAGATTTTGTAAATAATAGGATTTTTCACCATGATTTCCCCAAATGACAAAAGGGCCAATTTAAAGGGCCTCAAACTTACCATGTTTTCCCCTATCTTGATTTCTTGCATTCCACATCAAAACAAAATCTCTTGTAGAAAAATTTTTCTCTGTAGCTTTCTTTTCAAATAGGTAATTGACCTACAACTACTTCAAATTAATATCTTGTGCTGCTCTTCTTGATTCATCCATCTTTATCATTTGATTAATCATGCTAGCCATACTATCATCAATATCTTCTCCATATTCATGGATGAGTTTATATACTAGAAACAAGTTGTTCATTGGTATGCTTGCATCTAGTCCATACACAGGTTCATAAGGAGACTTATCTATGGCCTTCTTTATGGTAGTTCTATTAGCCCATAGTGCTAATTTCAACTTTGAATCCCATGCCATTTTGTTTTTCTCCATTACCCTCTTTATGATCTTCATGAGACTTTTCTTTCTAGACTTAGCTTTTCCATTTCCTTGTGGGTGGTAAGAGGAAGAATATGACATGGAAATCCCGTAAATACTACATAAATCAGTAAATTCTTTAGATCTAAAACACATATCATTATCCATGATTATCTTTGTAGGTGTACCAAATCTGATTAGTATATTATCCATAATAAAATTAATGACAACTTTACTAGTTTCCCTTCCTATAGGAATTTCCTCCACCCACTTGGTGAAGTAGTCTATGGAAATATGTATCCAACTATGACCACAAATAGATTTATCATTTAAATCACCAATAAAATATATGCCCCGCTACTGAAAAGGACCCTCAATATTCTATGTTCTAAGGAGCAAAGCACCAAAAAAAAAATTATTACCAAAAAACCTTTGGAAAGCATCACATTTCCTCACCATTTTATGTGTGTCAGAAAAGAGAGAAGGCCACCAATAACTAGACCTCATGATCTTATGGGAAGTTGTCTTGTCCATGTAATGGCCTCCACAAACTCCACCATGCACTTCTTCAAGAATCCCTTTTTCCTGCTTCTCATCAACACACCTTAACATCACACTAGCCCTATCTCTCTAATATAGAAAACCCTCAAACATAACATATTTGATTTCTTGTAACTTCAAAGTTCTTTTATGATTATCAATCATATAGTTAGGGAAATACATATGCCTCAAACAATGCAGAATATCTTTATACCAAATGCGTTTTTGAACAATGCACTCCTTTTTGTGACCACTTTCACCTATTTGATTACTTCCAAGTTTGATTCAGCCATCAACTTAGCTAAACCCTACCCTCTAACAAGTGTAGTGATCTAAATATCAATATTGAATTCCCAATTTTTAATTATCCATATACACCTCCTTCCTGTGACTTCCTATTGAGTTAATATATCCTTGACAGAAGCACTAGGTACATAGGCCAATATCTTAGCACCTACCAAATAGGGCCTAAAGTTTTTCATAGCCTTTACCATAGCATAGGCCTATTTTTCCATGATTCCATACTTCAATTTTGCTGCTTGAAGGGACTTTCTAAGGAAAGCAATGGTTTGTTCATACCCTTCATCATTCTTCTATAATAGGACAAAAACAATAGTATAGAATGATGCAAAAGAGAACAATTGAAAAGGCTTAGCAAAGTCAGGTGATTTGAGCACTGAGCACCAGTGCCTCTTTGATAGTATTCTTGATGTCATCAAATGCTTTAACAGGCTCATCACCCCATACAACTATTTCTTTCTTTCTCAACATCTTAGAGATGGACCTTGTAGTTTCAACAAAGTTTGTAACAAATATTCTGACAAAATTAATTTGGTTGAAGAATGAATGGACCCTCTTTACTGATTTAGGGATTGGGATTCTATCAATTTTTGCAACTCTTTCTGGATCAATTCTTATTCTATCCTTTGAAACTATATGCCCTAGCAATTTTCCCTCTATAACCCCAAATGCACATTTCTTAGGGTTCAATGAAATACCAAATTCTAATGCTCTTATGAATATTTTTCCAAATGTATACAATGCTCCAAATCCTTTTTGGAATATTTTGTGAGGTCATCTTGATATATGGCCATAAAAACATCTATGAATTATGGAAAAGAAACATGCATAGCTCTTTGAAATGTAGCTCCAAAATTAGTTAGGCCAAAAGGTATTCTGAGATAAATATATGTTCCCCATAGTGTAGTAAAAGCAGTCTTGTATTGATCATATTCTCTTACCTTTACTTGATTGTAGCTAGGAAACCCATCCACCATGCAAAAAATCACACAACTAGTAACTTTGTGCAACATTTCCTCCATGTTAGGAAATGGGCAATTATCCTTCAATGAACATATATTCAAATTTTTGAAGTCAACACATAATTTGATATCTCCATTCTTTTTCCTCACTGGTACCAAGTTTGATACCCAAGTGGAATGTCTAATAGGCTTTATGATTCCACCATCTCAAAGCTTTGTGAGCTCCTACTGCATCTTATGTGTCAATGTAGGATTTATTGGCCTTTTCTGCTTCCTAAAAGGTTTTGCATTTGTCTTCAATGGAATTTCATGTTGGAATAATTCTTCTCTATAAGCATTTAGGTCATCATATGACCATCTAAACACATATTTATATTTTCTTAGTAGAGAAATCAACATAGCTCTAATGATGGGGCTGAGCTTCTTACCAATATACACCTTCTTGGGTGCATTCTTTGTTCCCAAATTGATTTCCTCTAAGTCTTGTTCATGTGTAGAACTCTACTTCATATTGCATTTATTAGAGTTATCAAAAACTATTTCTAGGGCCAACAATCCTTTTGGGATTTTATTGGTCCTAAGCTGAATAACATCATTACAAAAAATAGTATCCTTTCCATCCCCCTTTCTCCACAAAATTCTGGAAATCAATTTCTTGGCTATGATATTCATCTAGACAATGCAAGAACTTCAACAAGTCCTCATCATAATTGAATATCTTCCAATTCTAAATGTTATTTGGTATAGAAGGTCTCACTTGAGTCTCAACCTTTGATATACTAGAGAAGGTAATATCATCAGGTCTTAGAGTGATATTAGCAAGGAATTTTTTTGTGACATTTTTTTACCTATCTACCCACTCAATGGAAAATGCATCAAACATTTCAATGTAATCCCAAACAACATTTCTATATATTTCTTTAACCTTTTATTCTTTGATTCATATTTTGTTCTTATTTGGGAAACAACTAATTCAAAATCACCTAAGACTCTAAACATTTTAATTCCATGCTTGACAACAACTTTAAGTCCTGGGAATAAAGCCCTCATACTCAACAACATTATTTGTGCATTCAAACCTAAGTGAGAATAATTATCTATAAGAATTACCTCCTGGTGACATGAGAATCACCCCTGCTCTAGACCATTCTTTTTAGTAGGCTCCATCAAAATTAATGGCCCATAGACTATCTTCCTGAATTTAGCGCTTCACTTCTTCAACTGTTTGTGCATCCTTGACCTTCACTGGTTTTGTATCTACAACTTTTAAGTTGTCCATATCTATGTCAATGAAGTGAACATTCTCATGTGGATAAACATCTTCAATTCTATGTTGAGATCTCTTTTCCCTGACTAACATAACATCTCTGCCATTCACATGTATGGTAGCATAAGAAAGATCTAACTTCATGCTTCCCCCAACCATTGCTGCCCACCACCTTGATAGGAGCATTCCATACTAAGTTGGAATATCAACAACAGTTGCACTCATAGCATAATTCTTCTTAGGGAAAGCAACCAACTTGAAAGGAACCTCATTTACAACTCCAACCACATGGACCTCCCTCGAATCCATGGAAAAATGCTTACCATATGTATGAATTTCTTGCAACCCAAGTTCCTTCATGATTTCTAAAGACATGATATTGGTTGAAGCACCAAAATATATCATGAAAATTCTGATCAACTTATCATTTACTTGCAATGTTAGATAAAATTGGTCTATTCAATTAGGGAAAGTAGTTAAGATAGTTCCTAAAAATACTTCAAGCAAATCAATGTGGATTATTTCAAGCTCAACATATTCCACCCATCCTTTTTCTTTCTCATCAAGGACATTCATCATTTCCTTACTACCAACAACAAATGTACTAGTAATAAGGGCCAGTGCTTTTTCCTTATGTTCTTGTATTCTCATCATCTCCAATAAAGGAAATGTTACTTTGATCTATTACAAGATCTGATTCATGTGTAAAACATTATACTTTGGGACATCAAAACTTGAAACAACCTATTCTTTCTCTTTTGTTTGCTTGAATTTAGATCTATTTTTCTAAGCACCAAAAGCTCCTTTCTTCCCCTGATCACCTTTTTCCTTTTTACATTTGTCTTTAACAAGGGTAACCAAAGTCTAATTGTCAAGATCCTTAGCCTCCTTTTCTTTGATGTTCTTGTTCTTTGTAGAGATCTTCCCTTTTGCATTAACACTTCCTTCTTTTATAAAGAGCCTGCTAGGGTTGCATTGGTCTTTGTTCACTGTTATGTTTCTCAGATTGTAAGTACTCCTAGCTTTTTCAACAATAACATCAGTGAACAATATGGTCTCTTCATCTACAATCCTTCTTATTCTCACATCCTCTTCTTATTCTAAGTTATTTTCCCTAGAAATGTTGCCATTTTCACCATCAGAAAAAAATTGTTGATGATAAGAATGAATCTCTTGTCTTCTATCTTGAATATCAATTTTTGAACATTCCTCCTTTGAAAAGTATTCATCAGAATCTACACTCATTCCAAATAGGATACTTACATCTTGATCCTCTGCTTGTGAGTCATCACAATCATCATATGATTCATGGCTATCCTCCAAGGATAGAGAAAACCTACATTGCAAAAAAGAATATGGCAATTGACAATGGTCACACCAAGGAGAAATCTCCACAAAGTTTGCATTACTTCTCTTTAAAGGATCACGAGTTTATTTGTTTTGTATATCTCTTTCATTGTTCTGAATAGGTCTACCATTATGCCAATTTGTGTAGTATGGATGGTCCAAAAGCCTGGGCCTTATTTCTTATCCCTAATAGTTTGGTTTATTATGAGATAAACCTCTATCATTTTATCTAGTTTTTCTTTTTCTACATCAGTATTTTCATTATGATTGACCTTAGGGTTCTCGAGAATTTTTACATCTTCCCTCCTTCCTATCTTACCTAAAGCTCTTCTATTACATTCAATATGAATTACACCCTTATATACCTCTCTTAAGGTCTGATGATTCTTATCTTTGAGATGGTAGCCCATTTTAGAGTCAAAGGATTTAAGATATGTAACCAAACATACCTACTCATTTAGTCTCAAATGGGCTAGCAACCTAGACATAGCCTTTTGAAATATTATGTTAAAGTATGAAACCATCTCATTCTGACCCTTAGAGATATTATTGAATTCATTTAGCATAAATATTGGGTCTGTCTTGTCACCATACTAATCTTTGAAAACCCTCATGAATTCCTCCCAAGATCCAATGCTAGCCTCCAAAAGACTTTTATACCAATCCCTTGCATCGGTAGTTAAGAACTGCATGAATAGCTTCATAATCACATCCTCATGGTCTACTTCAAAGTCACCTAACAAGTTCATGAAATCACCCAAGTGTTCCTCACCTATCATGACATTAGTTCTAGAGAACTTAGAAAGGAACTTCCTTAATTCATTGGGAACCTAATTGGGGAATCCAAAGACTCCCCCAAAATCAAGTTGTCTATATGTATCCATCTTTAGGGGTCTTCTTCCTAGAACATTTCCTCCTCCAAAATTTTGATAACCTCCTTGATTTTGAGGAATTTTTTGTTGTTGATATGGTCGTTGTGATATGGGAATGTGTTGGTTTCCCATATAATGTGGAACACAACCCTACACCTGTGGACTAGTCTAAACCATCCCTGGGTGTTTGATATATAATTTCCAACTCCTATATTTTTTCCTACAAATGGTGGTTGAGACACATTTCCCATATTTTTCTTTTGTTGAAAATACTGACTTTGTGTGGAATTTATTTGAGGGGCAATTGAAACACTAGAAATCATAGGTATAGAACTTATTCCTAGATTACTCTATGAATTGGAAGGTCCTATACCTCCAAATGAGGTTCTTCTCACATAGGTTCCATTAGTCACATTTTGTGCAGCAATATTTGGTCAAGGAATAGTCCATGTGCTCACATGGGAGGCACTTAGAGGCATGTTTATTTGACTATTATTTCTAGATTGTCTTTGAGGTGTAGGTATGGAGGTGCTAACAAAATTTTGTGTCACTCTCAAACTATCAAGTCATTTCCTCATATCATCTCTTTTCCTTATCATTTCTTCTCTAGCCTTTTCTTTATTTTAATCTCTCAATTTCAAATAGTAAATCCTGAGTTTCATTTAGTATTTTTTCCTCAGTTTGGACTGTTTCATTTGGTGTAGGGGTGTGAGTGGGGAATTTAGAAGGCATACCAGTGGTAAATGGGGGATTGACTTGGTTTACAAAGGAAAAGGTATGGCCTTTTGAAGTAGTAGGATTACCATGCAATTGTTCCATCATAGAATTTCCAAGGGGTGGATTTTGATCTAACAACTCTTGATAAGGGTCAACCCTACTTTGATATCTATCTCTTTTTCACCTTTCTCTTCTCTAAGATTTTGTAGGTCTTATCAATGGTGTAGTAAATCCTTCCTCCTCATTTAACAGGGCATATCTTTCTTGAGAAAAATCAAAACTATCCTCACTATGCAGAATATAACCAATATTTTTATCAAAGGTAGGATCAAATTTACTTGGATCTTTGTTCTTCTGATTCTAATTCTTGTCCCTCAAATATGTTTGACCTCTTGTGCCTCCTCCCTTCATTCTTCTCAAAGGTTCAACATTGTGAATTGATCCTCTACCATGTATGATTGTAACTTCTTCTTTTCAACTAGTCTTTAGAGTGTAGAGTCACCACCCAACTTAATGGGAATACTAATTCCTTATTTTAATACACCTTGATAGAAGCTTACAAACTTGACAACTTTTAGGACCTTTTAACAGATGAATTTGGATAAAACTCTTGACTTAACCCACTAGGACATAGACAAATGGAAGAATGCTTTCTATCTATCCCCAATGGAGTTTCCAATCTGTTGGTGAATCGAAAGGAAATAAGAGCACAATTTTCATTTTCTAGTTATAAATTTTAATAACTCTTTGATACGATAGTCTACAACCAAATTTTAAAGTTCATCCCTAGTAGAGTTGTCAATCTGTTGGTGTTTCTAGGTGATGATCTAGGATAACCTAAAGGGTAGCTACTCCTTTTACTTAGAGAACCTAGGTTAGTGGCCAACAAATAGGAGATTGATTGGAAAATTCTCCTTTGCACTTTAGGCTCTACAAGACAAGGTGGGTATCCCTATATGTTAAATCATATCATCATACTACAGTGGTGGAAGGCCTTTGATGGGATAAATCATGTACACAACCTTTTATGTTCTCACTGACTACTGGTAGTAAAATAAACATAAAATTAAAATGAAAGAAATTAAAATGTTTTTTATTTTGATTTGGAATTGGATCCACCTTAGACTTAGTCTTATAGGAACAGAATGACCAGTACCTTATCCACACAGAGTGTACAAATGAAATAACACTCCTACAATAGACCCGCCATATCTTCTAATAAACTTACTACCTTGTAGGAAGAAACCAATAAAAGAACAATACTATCAAACATCTTTGAAATCCTTATTACATTATCACAACCTTAACATATAAATTGGAAGAGGTTACTCTACTCCTTGAAAAATAACTAACAAATCATACATTCATGATAAAAAAAAATGTGATATGAGAATCATAAACAATCCTTGATTATATTAGTTCAAAGTAAAAGCATACCAAAGTGGAGATAATGATAGAACCGATACAAACATTAAGTGCAAAATACAACAAACATTCAGGTCATCTATTGTTATTACAGAGTAGTCATTACAACATCTCCTTTCTAAGTGTAGAAGAAGAAAATACTTTATAAACTAAGACAAAGACCTACAAAATTCTAAGAGAATTGAACGCAAACAAAAACCACAAAAAATTCCTTTATAATGCAGGCATAACTCATATTCGAATTCAAAATCTCAACCCAAACCTTAACTAGGGTTATAGAGAAGGAACTTGATCAGGTTACAAAGATTTGAAATTCCCCCCAAAGTAGAGCAACAACTAGCCATAAAATCTCCTCACACCTTGAATGCACTCCAACAAAATTTTTCATGAATGAAAACATGACACTCCCAGGAAATCCATGATCAGAATCAGGAAAAACATACCCTAAAAAAGAATTTTACCACTAAAACACTTCAAGAAATAAATGACGTCCTTCAACAATCAATCTGGCTTGGAAGAAGTGTAGATTTTCAACCAAGAGCCATTCTAAGTCGATCTAGTAGCTGAAACGTAGTTGTGCCATTACTATTCTTTCTTTAGCCATTGGAAAACATATCTTTGAATTATGGCCATTGATCTTTCTTCTTCGCGCTAGGATCCAATGCCTATTGCTCATTATCATGAACTTTAAAGCTCGACCATTATACTAAATGTAGACACGTGAAATCGACATCATTCGAATAGGTCATATTCATCCATTTGGAAAATAAATCAAGTTTATTTATCAATCTCCTAAAGTCATCAGTTTAAATCAAATAAATCAACTTGATCCCATCACCCTCCTTTTCATTAAATAAATCAAGACTTTTATTTAATTAAATCCCAAATGCATCTTCCATCCTTCTTGATTTAAATAAATCAAATATTTAAGTCATGAAAGTCAAACTAACTTAATCATCATTAATTTAATCTAACCATGATTAAATGCTAAATCTTACCCACTTGCATCCTCTAGATAATGCCACTTGCACAAATAAATCAATTTATTGATTTATTAAAATCGTCATTTTCACTCAACATGGCATTTATGGGGAATATTTCCTCAAGTTTGAAAAATATGACAAGTTGATTTGTCCCTCCAACATTGCATTTATTGCTCATTTTCTTGTCCCCCTCTCAAAATTTATTGCCCAAATTTGAATTTGAAATTTCCCCCCTCTTGAGCACATTTCCCAAATCTTGCACATGCATCAACCACTCACATGATGACAAGTGGCCTCTTTTCATTGGCCTATTTTTAGTCCCACATCCTCCATGTTGAACACTCTTATCCTTTGAAAATCTTTAAATAGAGGCTTCATCCTCAAGCAAATCCTACACAACTTTTATGCAAGGTTACTCTCTTGGTTTGAGAACTCATCTTGCTCTTCATCCTATTTGCATTTGAATCATCTTAAGCTTTGATCAAGGATTGGAAAAGGGTCACTTGCACATGTGACACCAATCCACTATGGAAAAGGTAACTTGTTAATTGCTTTCATTATGCTTTTAGTCTTTTCTTATCATTTATTGCATTTTGAAGCATTTACAAGGTATTTCATAGGAGTGTTCTTGAGAGATTTGTAGGTGCTAACCCTTGTTTGAAGTTAGTGTTTGCAGATTTTAAAAGCATACTCACAGTTTGGCGCTAGAAGGAGGGCCTCGAAACTGAGTAAATGATGTGTCTTTACTTCCTCTAAATATTCACTTTAGTTGTTATAGGTAGTCTAAATTTGTTATTTTGTGCTTATGTTCTCTTAACATAGTTTACTCTTTAGCTTTTCTTGTTGTAGACTTTTGTTATAGAGAGGGAACTACATTGAAAATTAGGGAAGCTGACTCATAATAGATCCTCTACTCATTGGGGTCATTTGGAATATGTGTCTTTTTGGGTATCATTGTCCATTGTCCTAATCACGTCATTTGTCTTCATTGAAACTTTTTTTTTTGTCACGAACAAATCCTTGACTTCTAGACATGTGTGTTTGAGATTAGATTTTGTGCCAAATGAAATCTTCAAAGAATATCCCTACTTGATATAGTTTTCGACTCGTTCTTTCTATTTGAATGCTTTAATATTGGTTGTGCATTGTTATATTGAGAATACATTTTCTGTGAAAGCCATTTGAAGGAAAGAAAACATATATTCTAATGAGTACGCAATTGGTAGACTTTATAGGTGATAAAAGAAAATCTTTAACTTATTGACTATGATGAATAACAGCCTCCCATCGTATTCTTATCAATTACTGGAATGCACCAAAAATTCAGAAAATTTCATGCCTGCCACAAATGTTGCATTTATGTCACAGCTAATTCTTTGTATCTCTATACTAACCATTTATTGTCAGATCATGATGATTCGGTACTTGCTGTAATAATGGATCGGTGAGATATCAATTTGAGTTTAGATTTAATGCTCTCTGTTTATTTTTAAAATATATATGTCTATCTCTCAGAAGATTTTATTATGTGACAGGCAAGTAAACTGTCAGCATCGTTATTAAATACTTTGTTTGATCTTTAAATCAGCATTGACAGATGATCTTCTCTGAGCAAGGGGTTTCAAAATAATCTAACCAGCTGATAAATGTTTTCCATTTGAACACTTGTGTACATTGTTGCATCTATTGCTTGTTTTTTGTTTTGACTTTTCTTATGGGCCTCTATTTTTTGAAATTTGGATATAAATGTTTCTTTAGGAAAGAAAAGTATAACATTCAACATGATTCCTGCAGTCTTCTATCTCTTTACGAGTATTATCCACTTCTGATCTTAACATATCGTTCTCTCTTCTAACACTAGCAAGCTCAGGAGCAAACATCGCCTCAGGGGTTGTAAATATACGTGGACTTTTTTTCTTGCTCAAACGTTCCTTCTAGTACCTCAAGAAGTTGATCACGCAAAACATAAACCTCTACAAAGTAAGTCTTATATTTTACATGGTGAATCAAGTAAGCTAAGAGTTCCAATCAAGCCGCCCACGAATAAGTTGAAGTTCTTCAAATAACGCATTTTTCTCCTCCAAGAGATACACATCTAATGAAATCAAACCATCTACAACAGATTCCAGCTTTCTAATTTTGTCCTCTCAAAAACGTAACATCATTTTAGTGCACTAGGTATCCTTCTCTCTCTGCCGAACTAGTCGGTTTAGATGATTAACTAGCTTCGAAGACAGCCTATTGTTCTGAATGTTTGCATTCTCCACACCATCTAGTGAATTTTCTTTGGCATTTTAAAGTTCCTATGCAAATGAATCATTAAATGCATTGGTCTGCATATGGGAGAGTTGTAAATCGCTCCTAAGCTTAAACACGTGTTGTATCTAGTGAACAAAAAAATTTGATAGAAAACAAAGCCGCTGCATGATATAAAAACATCTGATATCTCAAAATTTGTTCGAAAGTTGTCCAAAGAAAGATGGGCACCAATGTTATTGAAGGCGGCTTCCCATTAATTGTGGGCTTCACAATTATGTTTTGACAAATTTATGTTGATTGTCTGACAAATTTTTTTTCTTGATTTATGGTAGACAAGAGGAAAGCTTGCATAGCACATCTTCTACTTGGGTAGGTGTGAGTGGACTGCAACCTGTAAGTTTGTGATCATGCAATGGATATTAGACTACCTACAACCTACTGTCAAGGTAAAATAAATGCTTACGTACAAAATGAAGGTGCAGTTGATTTTGGGGTTGGGGCCCTAGCTTGGTTGGCTAAATCTTTCCTGTTACAGGAGGTTGGTCATGAGGTCTAGTCTTCCCCACCCCCATGGTACCGGAGTGCATGTCACGCCAGTGCAAATGGTCACGTTAAAAATTTTACCAGGCGCACTGCAGTTTATATGGGGTTGTGCTACCCGATTCCTACAGTCTAAAAAAAAAAAAAGGTGCAGTTGATTTTGAATCGGCCTCTTCTATAGACCTCATCCTACTGCAAAGGTCCTCTGGAGAGCAATAAGAATTAGCCTTACACCCACCAATAATTTGAAAGCTCATTTTTAGTGATTACACATGAATTTAGAGCTACTAATTGCATAGCTTTGGGAACTTTTTCTTCATGTTATTAATGTGCTAGATTGAAAACCTCTTCCTAAGCATTTATTGTTGATGGATTTTACACCTGTCAAAGTCGTGTATTGACTTGAAATTTTTTAGGGTCTTCCTATGAAATTTTCCTACATGAATTCTGCATAAATGTCTCTTTCAAGCATTCAGCCTATTGGAAATTTATTAGCTATGTATGGACATGCAGGCTAGTTGATACAATTAAATATAGAGCAGATTTCTCAAGAGGGGGCACCAAGTTTAAAGATTTTCATTTTGTATTTGTGTTGTGGAAACCAAATTTATTTACATAGAATACATTCATTAATGTCATGTATGTTGATGTATAGATACTTCAGCTTCAAAACAACAAGATGTCAGTCAAGCAGTATGTTGGGGTTGAGCTATGATCAAAGAAATGGAGATGCATTTATGTCAAGATTTTGATGATGTTGAAGATTGTTTTTTATCTTTATTTTGGAGGGGGTTTATCAAATTTGGTGATTTATATCTTTAGCAAAACTTTTCAGGCAAAATCTTAGTTTGTTCGGATTGAATTATCAGCAAGAGGAGCTTTTATCTTTGTTAGCGAATTGTCTAGTTCTAACTAATATTTGTTCTAAAGTCTAAAGGAAAGCATGATTCACTTATTATCCAAATCATTTGTCCTTTCAGTTTGGATCACGTTACTGTTTGAAGTTAATAATCAAAATGAGTTTTATATTTTGATTCTTACATGATTGTCTTTTTCATGGAATAGGAAAAGGAAAACAACGCAAGAAAAAGAGGTACAAAGGAAAAGCGAAAAAGTCAACAAAGGTACAAATGAAGGAAAGCGAAGGTGAAGTGAAAGGAGGAGAAATGAAGATGATGGCATGAGAAAATTAAAGTGTTCTTTAACACTTTAGTGTTTATTTAAATGCTTTTATGAAATTATTTCCTTTTCGCTTTAAGGACACTAACTTTCATTTGGGTCTAAAAAGAACACTTTGATTTTTCATTTGCAAAGGGTTAAAATTGAAACTTAGAAACCTACTAGATTTCAATTTGGGCTAAAATCGAACAAGCAATCTTCATCTTTCCATTGGTGCTTAAAACGAATCAAATCATTGCTTTGAAGGATAAAATGAATGTGTGCCTTTACTGTTTTGTAATTATTTACACAAAGTAATATCATCAAAAGACGTATGCACTTCTCTCGTGCCTCATGG
Source organism: Sequoia sempervirens (assembly GCA_007258455.2). NCBI lineage: Eukaryota > Viridiplantae > Streptophyta > Pinopsida > Cupressales > Cupressaceae > Sequoia > Sequoia sempervirens. The sequence continues at coordinate 187,165,733 of VDFB02353493.1, read as the reverse complement.
CGATCTTGAGAATCAAAAGGATTTTGATGACATTAAGTTGCGTAAATAATTGCCCATACACACTTTGATTTGGGTTTAAAATTGAACATCTTGTGCGAGTGTGAGTAGAGCATCATCACATATATTCTCTTTCTTTGAGTCATCAAAGATTGATTGAGTTATGGATTTTGTCTTTGCTTGCTTTTGTTTATCCTAGAGGGCCTGCCTTGGGGAAAAAATACTCACCCAAGGTAATGACTCAACCGGTAACACTCTGAACCCGAGAGTATTTCCAGCCGGGATATAAATGTGGATATTGGATGAAACGCCAATATCATGCGGTTGACTCCGATAAGATGGATTCGAAAGGGGACTCTTGCCACATTGGGTCAACTCCTATGAATGGAAAGATCGAACGAGAACCCTTGTTTTGTAGTGACCAATTGATCCATTGAGAAAGTTTATCAAAGTGGTGCATTGGAACTTAGATTCCAAGAAGTTACTTGCCATGTCTGATCTTGGTTGAAATATAGAGGTTAAGACTTCATTCTTAACATACCTTTATATTTTATCCTTGGTTGCATGTAAAATCATCTCTTCTATGAAGGGAATGAGGCAAGCCCACCAAGAAAAATGTACCAATTGAGCTAGGATGTCATATTGCTTGTGGTTTGAAAACACAGTGCTTTTATCGGAAACATTTGAAAACCAACATTCAATGAATCATCAAAATTGCAAACCCTTTAGGAGAGGAAAATATCCTTGAAAAAATTCACATGTTATTGCTTGCCCTTGGGATTCGTATCCTTAGAGGTTTCTAAACATTTGAATTTCATCTCAATTTGCTCCTACTAAAGTCAACACTAGGAAACCTTTGCCTTGATTTCCTCGATTTATGCATAATGCATTTTGTGGGATGAAAGGAATTAGGACATTGGACATTCAGTTGAAAACCTAATCAAGAGTGTGTTTGTCATAAAAAGAATCCATTAAGCAAAGATTAAATCAATTGGACCCCACACATGTGCTTGGCATCTTTTGGGTCGTATGGTTTTCATACAAACATTGATCTTTTGATTTTGAATTACTTTTAGAGAAAGGCATGTTCTTCACTATCTTGGCCTAGTAAAAAAGTCCTTCCTAGGTTCATTTAGGATCAAACTCAAACACTTCATCCATCCAAACATTTATCATCCCATCCTACCAAACAACTTTAGAGCTTTGGAAACATCATTCTAGACTTGGGTAAATCATCACAAACCAAAATCACCTCATTTAGTTAGATGTATGGGAATGCATCCTTTCTCATACATTTAATTAAATCAGCAATCCTTTGAAAAATTTCATCCTAAGATCACATCTAACATCTTAGGGTTTACAAGTTCATTATCCAAATCAAACCAATCAAAATCAAACCCTAAGTCTAGAATTGATCCAAAGTCCCTAAATGTTCAACACTCATACCATTTACACCTTTCATCCTTCATCTCGTCATTAGTCCTAAGAACCTTAGAGGTCACTTTTGCAACAAGGTCAAAACACAAGGAGAACATGGAATACAAACTTGATCCATACATCATGAGTAATCCAAATCAAATGAACTTTCAAAGCCTTACAACACCCATCGATTATCAACACTCACATCTATACAATCCATACATGGGATCATTACCTTCTACAAACTTCAATGGTACAAATGTGGGTATACCAAATCAAGAGTTTGGAACACCTTTTTTGATGGTAGATCTAAGTCCAAACCTACAAGTCTATCAACCGAACATTCAAAGCATGAGCCTTCAAACAAACAACATCATCCCACCAAATCCCTACAAACCAAATGAGAATGTACCAAGCATAGGTTTTCGAAACATAAATCCAGCAAACTTTGGGATGGATACATTTGCAAAACATACAAATATTCCCAACATCAACAATGTTCAATTTCAACCCATAATGCCAAATTTGAATATCATCCCAAATCAAAACATTGTCCAAAATCAACCACAAGTATGCATCCCAAATCTATTTGAAAAAAATCCAAATCAACTATATCAAGGGATTCAAGATTGAAATCAAGATCAAATTTGGCGAGATCAAATTGTGGTACTTACCAAAATAGTTGATTCATTGTGCCAAGGGAAATCTCCACCACCATTACCCATGTCAACATCATTCTTTGGTTTAGGACTTCCCCCTTTACCTAGCACCAATCACTCCATCCAAATCAATCCACCTAACACCAATCAAGCCACCACATCAAATATTTTGAATATTCCATCGACATCGCATCAACAGATGGTATTCAATCAAGCAACAATGTTGATCCCAACAAACCAAAATAGGGTCTCCCAAGGACCTATCCCCTCGGTCATTCCAACCATCCCTATCACGTCAATCACTCCAACCACCCCCATCACACCCATCATATCTCAATCCATCACTACCATGATCGCTCCACACGTATCTCAACCACTCATCACTACATCCAACACAATTCCAAATCCACCACCAACTTCCACCACATCAAGCCAATACAATGCGGAATTACAAGCTACTTTTCAAAGGGGATTCCAACGATATCTAGCCACACAACAAGCAACACAAGCTCAACAAGTGCAACAAGCCTCTCAAGCTTCCCAACAAGCACAAGCAAAAACACAAAAAATGACAATTGTTGAGAACAAGGATCAAGATATATCCATCAAAGAGCACATTGAAAATGGTTCTATCTCATCCAAAGATCAAATCAACATAGGTCAAGAGTCACTTTTCAATCGTGATCAAAATCTACCAACAATACCCAACAATGATCCAATTCAAGAAATGTCAACATCATTTGACCCTATGGTTGAAGGCATTGGCAATCTTGCCATCACAATTATTGAAAACAATGTTCAAAATCTCTCAATTAAGGAGCACCTTGAAGATGTTTCTACTCCATCCAATGATCAACTCACCATACATCAAGAGCCACTTTTTAGTGATCTCTTTCAAAGAGTGTTAGGATTATTTGATCCTATTGACATAATGCACAATCTGTTCACCTATGATCATGTTGAAAATGTCTCTACATCGTCTTATGAGTTAGAGGACATATCTCAAGAATTTATTCCAAAGCAAGATCAAAATCTTCCACTAAGGTCTAACAATGGTCCTTTCCATGAAATATTGACATCCTTCGACCTCATGGTTATAGATACTGAAGGAACCCTAAACTCGACACTTGAGGATGTTGAACCACTTACCATGTCTAATGAAGACATCCAAGAACCTTTTGTAAGCAATCCATCCTTTAAAATTGACCCATGTCAAGAACTTGATCCAAAGCATGTCGAAAGCAACTCCGAAATCATTCAAGATCAAGAATTTGTATCTTCAAGATACTACAATAATCTAATGGACACGCTCCTATCTATGCAAGATGATCATATCCATGTAGCACATACTCCTCCATCTACCCATGAGATGCTTTCTACAGATGGACATGTAGATGATCTTTATCTAGAACAAAATTTTGTTACATACAAAGAGCAGATTCTTAACTCCTATAGTCAAATTGAGTTATCAACATCAGGATTAGATATATCCCAAACTCAGATTGAGGAAATCATGAATAAAGATATCAAACATTATCCACTCAAGGAAATAAGTCGAACATAACAATATAATCCAGAGTTAGTAGAGCAGAAAATTGAAACAATGTCATCTAAAGTGGTCATTTATCATAGAATGCACTCTAAACAGGAGCTCTTAGAATAGGAAGAATCAAAGCATGAAGGTACTACTTCCACAATATTGGGGGAAACTTCGTCTAAAGCAAACGTCGAGATAGGGAGCATGAAGAATCCTTATGATGAAATTGGTGTCAATACTACAACCAACCATGTCATGAATCTTCATCCACCCATCACCCCATCCACGAATTGGGACCAACGTCGAAAGAAAGATTTGAATCAAAGTACGAAGAACATTATCAAAGCAAAAGAAGCTGAGAAGCATAATGGACAAATCAAATAAAAATGGATACCAAAGAATACCAAGAAAGATCATCCCTATCAAACTCCATCAGTCAAAGATGTCCACAAAAGCAAAAGCAGGCTTTTCAAGTGACGTACAAAGTGTATCAAGCAGTTGGTCCCAATTCCACGCACACTTTTGTATCCACCCATCATTGTTCATCTTCCCAAGTTTGGAGAGTCAAAGGTTCCAAGATGTCAACCAATCCATCTCTTACCCCCAAACACACCCCATCCATGACTCCACACATGATATCAAATTCTCACATTGAGCATGTATTGGCAACAACCCTTCATCATAAGGATTCAGAAGGCACTCTATCGTGATGTGTGCACAAAGATGAAGTCAACTCTAGTATCAATGAAGCAGATCAGAAATCTCAAAAGTTGCATTCAAGTGCACGTATCTTAGCAAAGCAACTTCTTCAGGCAGGATACCGATGGCACATTATGACAAAAGCATCTACATCAGCAACACCTTGTGATTAAGCATAAGTTTAAAATCTTTCAAAAAATACAAAAAAATAAAAAAATATGAAAATCCAAAAAAAAATCAAAAAAAGGATTGAAAACAGTAAAGATAAAAATCGTCCTCTAGTGAAAACTGCATGGGCAGCGCTTTGGGCAAGACCATGACGAGAACCTGGAAAATAGGTGTCATGTGTAGAATCAAGCATCTACGTACACTATTTCAGGTGAAAGCATCTCATCCCATCCATAATAAATCCAACATTCCATCCGTCTTAGCCATAATAAATCCATTCATCCATGAAGCATTTATCCAATCCATCTTTATCCATCTGCATCCATCATCTAAGTTATCTGGATCTTGATGAAAGTTTGGGGTACACTTTATGCCTGCTTACGGTAAAACATCTTGACATGGGCCGTTTTCATTAATCCTATCCTATACAGAATCATCTGAGCCATGAAGCATTCCTCTATTCAAACACCTTATCTTCTCGCAAGATAATCCATATCCATCCATCCACACGCCTATCTGAGCATCCACTCATCGCACTCCAAACATTGCTAGACATTGGGGGCAGATATTTACATCTTGCCTCAAGAATAAATCTTGATCTATATCCTCCAACTTATGTGGCGATCTAAACATTGGAAAAAATGAAACCAAATTGGTCAAACACCTGTAAGCAAAAATACCAAATCACTAGCCCATGGAATATCTTGATGAGAAGACGTTCCTTATCAAGCTTAATCTTTCATCGAACATCAATCAAAACAATCAATATCAATCGCATCTAATTTGCACGTCAACGTCACATCACATCATCCAAACATCTTTTGTTTCAAATCAAGCATCAACAATCCTAATTAATCAAATCCAATCAGCCCATCATCATCTCGGGATATCATTGTGTTGCTTAAGACTATCCTTGCACTATTGTGCATCATCAATCCTCATCATTCAAATCATTGCATTGTTGTGCATCCTCAATAATGTTATCATCATCAATCCTCATCAATCAATCCTTGCATTGTTGTGCATCCTCAACAATGTTATCATCATCATCAATCCATCGATCTGATCAATCAACCTTAGCTTGGTTTTTAGAAAAATCCCCAAAACTGATATCGTCACACATATCCATATCCAAATCGTCGAAATCATGCGAAAATATAAAAACAAGTCAAAAAATAGAAAACATCAAAAATATTGGAATCCGAACTACATCGTCTTTGAGCTTAAACGTGGGCAAGGCTCATCTTTGATCAGCCCCTAAGACATCAAAATCCAAAAACATTTGAAAAACACAAAATCCAAAAACATTTGAAAAATCAAAAAATCAAAACATTTGAAAAAATCAAAAAACCCAAAAACAGCCTCAAAACATTGCAAAACGTAAAAAACATCCAAATATTTGAAAAAATCCACCCATCCCATTTTGATTTCACCCGCAATAATCAATCATCCATAATAAACTGATCATCACCTTCATCCTTTGGCAAAAAAAATAGAAACAATCATAGTAGTTAGCAAAAGAAAGCTTCAGTCATAAAATCTAAATCAAAGCAACAAACCATTAAAACAAAATCAAAATCTTGATCATTCACAAATATGTCAATCAACCTTATATCAACAACCTATCAATCAACTTATCAAACCATCATCATCTTATACAATGCATGTCCTAGGATATATCGTTCCGACAATCGACATCATTTTGGATATCACTTTGGATTCTTATCCTATCAAAACAAATCCCTTTGGCTAGAGATATGAAGAACTTTGACTTGTTTGTGTACTTAATCTTGTCTTTTGATTTATCTTATTGCGTTCATTCCAAGGACCTCTTGATGATATCCGAATGAAGGATTTAGAGAGATAGGAATGGGGCAACGATCATTATTCTTTTGTTAGCTGTGCTTGTTGGATGTTCTTGTAAAATAACTTGGTGAATACTTGCTTTGTTAGATACGTCCTAGCAAGGTTTCCATATGTCAAGTGTTAACAAGAATACTCATATCTGCTTGTCGAGTCAAATTCCATCGCAATAGGTACAATGCCATCCTGGTTCTTTATACTTTGATGCATCGTATCTTCATGTGTTATCGAACATAAGGTAAGTAGCCCTTTTAAAATCCCAATCCTTAATAAGCAAATCATCATCATTTATCATCATCATCATCTATCATCATCATCATCTATCATCATCATCATCTCTAATAAAGTCTTGTCAGATCATGGACTTGTGGGATCCTCTTGTCATCATCTCATTTCCACACTAACATCATAATCACCAATGCATCCATCCTGCATCCACAAAACCATCAACATACCACATATCATTCATATCATACATAATAGGAAACATCGATCATTTCACATACATTGCATTTGCATCATCATCATAATATAGATCTGTTAGTCTAAACATTTGTATAAATCATCCATTGCATAATCACAACATATCACATCATCAATCTCATCCATCTCATTTGCATCATCATCCATGACCATCCATTTTGAACCTCTTTATCGTGAGATCGACCCTCAAATTGAATCTTTTCGCTCGATCTCTCGAGGGGGCAATGTACCAGTGTACTTTCCACTAGGGCATCCGAAAAATCAAAAAAAAATTGAATTTTGATCGTGGCAAGTTTATTCTTTGAACCAACGCAACAAGTACATTGCTTCAAAGAGGGGAAAAATGTAGACACGTGAAATTGACATCATTCGAATAGGTCATATTCATCCATTTGGCAAATAAATCAAGTTTATTTATCAATCTCCTAAAGTCATCAGTTTAAATCAAATAAATCAACTTGATCCCATCACCCTCCTTTTAATTAAATAAATCAATCATTTTATTTAATTAAATCCCAAATGCATCTTCCATCCTTCTTGATTTAAATAAATCAAATATTTAAGTCATGAAAGCCAAACTAACTTAATCATCATTAATTTAATCTAACCATGATTAAATGTTAAAACTTACCCACTTGCATCCTCTAGATAATGCCACTTGCACAAATAAATCAATTTATTGATTTATTAAAATCATCATTTTCACTCAACATGGCATTTATGGGGAATATTCCCTCAAGTTTGAAAAATATGACAAGTTGATTTGTCCCTCCAACATTGCATTTATTGCTCATTTTCTTGTCCCCCTCTCAAAATTTATTGCCCAAATTTGAATTTGAAATTTCCCCCCTCTTGAGCACATTTCCCAAATCTTGCACATGCATCAACCACTCACATGATGACAAGTGGCATCTTTTCATTGGCATGTTTTTAGTCCCACATCCTCCATGTTGAGCACTCTTATCCTTTGAAAATCTTTAAATTGAGGCTTCATCCTCAAGCAAATCCTACACAACTTTTATGCAAGGTTACTCTCTTGGTTTGAGAACTCATCTTGCTCTTCATCCTATTTGCATTTGCATCATCTTAAGCTTTGATCAAGGATTGGGAAAGGGTCACTTGCACATACATGTGACACCAATCCACTATGGAATAGGTAACTTGTTAATTGCTTTCATTAAGCTTTTAGTTTTTTCTTATCATTTATTGCATTTTGAAGCATTTACAAGGTATTTCATAGGAGTATTCTTGAGGGATTTGTAGGCGCTAACCCTTGTTTGAAGTTAGTGTTTGCAAATTTTAAAAGCATACTCACACTAAAATTTTTTAATATTGGCCATTTGATCACAATTGCAACATATAAGACCATTGTGGAAAATATATAAGTGACATCATCCACAACAACAATGTGAATGATGCATGCGATGTCTATTGATTGCTCCTGTAACAAATCTAGGCTAGTGAATCCATCTATTGGGCCAAGCATTGACCCCCACCACAAACACATGTTTCCTCCTCATTCCCACGTCGAGAAAACTGATGAGCCTAGTTTATGTTCTAATTTTGGGTAGAATTTTTGATTTATTTGCTAAAGTTATCATGGGCCTTGATGTTAAGTGTTGATAATTTTTATGATATTCCCCCAAAACTATAGACCTTGGGCCTAATATTATTTTTTCAAATCTTTAATTTCATTGGCATGTTATTTACACTATCTATATTAATTCTACATGTGGTTAATGAATGTTTTTTAAGGTAGTTATAGATATGTGATTATTGTGCATGCTAACATTGACATGCAGATATAATTTGAGGATGCTAAATTGAGAAGGCATGCACCATAACATCCAATGAGGGAATTTTCCATAGGTCAAAGGAGGTCGACGACAAGAGATTCCCCATGCAAATTGAATGTAACTTCCTTATAGTGGACTTTAATGCTGTTGAGAAAATGTGGGCATTACTGTTGTGCTAAAACTACATTTGGACCTGCATGTCTAACCAGATTCCATGCATGTGTAACCACCACCACTCCACTTTCTTTGCTTTCCCTAAAATGGCATCCACTGAGTTCGTGGAGTTGACCACCTTGATTAGTTGGTAGTATAAATAAGGATCAGATGCTCCTTCTCATGAGGTTGTGCAATCTGATATTGTACTTGCATTCTTATTTTTCAGTGATACAGTTACACTGCCTTATTGTACTCATGTTTCCCGATGAGTAAAATGAAGTTCTAAGTTTGCGCATATGAGTTTTCATTAGTAGTAGAGGATACTCATCCAAGGGGGGCCACTTGGTGAGAAATCTATCCTTTAGCTTAGTTCAGCAGAGTTATTACCTTTTGTTCATTAATTAGTTAAGAATCTAGCATTGACTATTCATGTAGCCACTAGAATTCTATTATGTAACTGTTTCTGCAGCCAAAGTAGACAGATTAGTTTCATATTTGTTTGCTCAGATTTTCATTCCTATCATGCATTTCAGCTTAGTGTAGTTGTTGATTGGCATTCAACATTTATGTTATTCCTTGCCAAAAAATTTACTTTCAACATTATGTCTTTCTTAGATGTAGAATGAAAATGGCTACTTTGGGTTCCTAGTCCACATACTATGTTGACCCATTTCAAGTTCACGTCCCTGGGTTGACAATTTAAATGCACCGTCATGATGATTTAAATAGCTATTTAGGTTAGATGTCCAATCTCTAAATCACGGTTGTAAACAACTAGTTGTTAAACAATTGTAAGAGGTCAACATTTTTGGCGCCATTGTTGGGGATGGTGTCAAACTAGGAAGTTCTTTGGAGTCATTGATATTTTTCTTGTTGTAGTGTTTCTAAAATTTGTTCTTAGCATACCCCTCATTTATGAAGTAATGACCCCCCTTATTCTTTACCAATTCTTTGTATGAGCTAGTTGATAGTGAGTCGATACCACATGCATAGAGGAAGGAGAAGAGATTCTTATGGGAGATTCCTTTCTAATAATCCTAATCCATTCTAGTTAGTTGAATATCAAAACTTTCCAAGAGAATAAGAAGAAGAAGATCCACACCCCTTTTCTGATGCATTTCTTGATCTGACTAGCTCTGAAGTTTCCTCTAAAGACCAAAATCAGCTTGAGAATCCCTTTACTTTGGAACTACATCAAGTAGGAATGTGTGATGCAAATAGAAATAGACCTAACCAACTAGCTTTTCCTTTCCCCATTGCCCATCAGAATGAAGTTGACAACATCAAAAACATCCCTGCTTCAGCACTCCCCAAGTTTTATGGACTTGTCACAAAAGATCCTGTTACCTTCTTATTTGAGTTTGACATACTTTGCAAGAGTTATGACTATACCACCGATGCCCATAGGCTTAAGCTATTTCCTACCACTTTGAAGGAAGTTGCATTAAGATTGTTCATGAGCCTAGGCAAACATACTGTGGAAACTTGGGAGGACATGAAGAAAAAGCTCCTTAAGAAATAGAAGGAGTATTGTAGGGGAAATGACATGAGATGAGGTGACATTTTTAGGATGCAACAAAAGGAAGATGAGAGCCTGAAGGATTATATTGCAAGGTTTTTGTTTTTCCTACAAAAATTTCCACACCATACACTTAATGAAAACTCACATATGTTGCTTTTTCTTTAGATGAATTAATGACAACTACATTAATGCCTTGGACCTAATGGGAGCAGGAGATATCTCCCAAGTTCCTTGGGAGGATATCAAGAAAATATGCTAGAACTATTCTAGGGAAGCTTCAAAGAAAGGGAGAGCTTATCAATCTTCCATGGGTAATTCATCTACCAATGGAGTTTCAAGAAAGGATATTACTCATTTTCTAGTAGAATTCAAGCAAGACATTATAAATAATCTAGCTACTCAACTGGATACACTTCATGACAAGAAGAAACAAGAGGAGGCAGAGGCAATGTTTGCAAAGTATTACCCCCATTGTAGATAAAAGAAAAGGACTATAGATGCAAGATGGTAGCTAATATTGAAAGAAAGCAAATTGCATCTGAGTTCAAGCCAATTCATAGTGAAGAAGACCAAGTATACTATGTTACACAAAGGAGGCCTTGCGCTCCAAGACAATGTATGCCACTAGATCCACCCTCTTATGCTAGGCCATATTTCAATTCTGATTCATCTGGTAACCAATGGAAACCCCCATATCCATCCATCTATGGAGGATATCCACCACAGCCTTGGGGTAACCCTCCAAATTCTTGGCCCAATCATCAAAACTCTCCACCCTAGTAGCAACAACCTCAGGGGAATTGGCAACAATTTCAAGGGAATTGGAAACCACCTCCAGGAATTTGGAAACAAACAAATCAATGGAGGGGAGGACAACAATGGCCTACACAAACAACTAGTTACATGTAGCAACCTTCTCAGCCCCAACAACCTACTATAATGCCTCCACCTACTAATTCAAGCTCAAATCCACCTAAACCTACTTAGCTACCAACTCAGCCCACACCCAATCCAAACAACAAACCACACCAGTAGCTTGTATAATTTGTCGATTAAAATCAATTCCCTACATATTCTATGAGTGTAAGTGACATCCACTTGCATTCAAGAACTAATTTACCAGCCCCTTCCAAGCCCATTATCACTGAGCTACCTGTGGAAGAATAAGAGGAAACTTTGAATGATCCCATTCAACCAAGTGCACCTAAAAATCTTGAATCAATCCCAGTCAAGTAGACTGAATAAGAACCACCATTTCCTTAAGGATTGGAAGTTGCCAAGAAAAAAGAAGAAAAAGAGGACACAATTTTGACATCTTCGACCAGTTGAAGCATATATGTGCTCAGATACCTCTATTCCAGCCATAAAGGATGTCCCAATCTATGGCAAGGCAATCAAGGAAGTGTGTCTGAAGAAGCTAGGTAGGAAGAAGAAATACCCCACTACAGTTCATGTGATGGGACAATTAGCTGATATCATGCTTGGAAAAGTGACTATCCTTAAGTACAATGACCCAGATAGTCCTGTGGTAGCAGTTGTTATAAATGGGATTCAAATAAAGAATGCTTTGATTGATTGAAGGGAAACAATAAATGTAATGAATAAGGACATCCTATAGCAACTAAAGGTTGTAAGCATGACATCCACTCATACTATCTTGAAGCTTGCTGATAGTTCTACTATTAATCCTCATGGTATAGTGGAGGACCTTGTGGTAATTCTAGACTCTGCGAGTACCCAACAGACTTCATGATTCTTTCTCCTAAAGCTACACAACGCAGGTATCCCATTATTCTTAGAAAGCCACAGTTAGCAATTACAGATGCATATATTGGATGTTGTTCAAGTGACATGACCATTTCTAATGGGAACAACACCAAATTTATTTTTCTTTATCCTCCTGCTTAGCCATCCCATGATGAGGATAATTCCATATGGCCACATGTTGGTGAAGAGGCCGAGGAAGTTAATTTTGTGGCACAACTTATGATGTTAGGAAAAAGATCCTTCATGCAACTTAAAGACAAAGTTGAAGTATTGGCTAACATCCTTTAGAACCATTGTGAAGTGGAGGAAGCATCATCTTCTCATTCTGCTAGTCCAGTAAAAACACTTATATCTGCTTTTCCTACAGCCACTATTCCTCTAAACGTTTTTCCTGCAACCACTCTTCTTGCAGCCACTCTTCCTGTAGCTAGACTTCCTGCAGCAATAGGTATGTCCCATACATTACTGCCATATGAACTCAAAGTACCATGTGTTAATGAAACAACTATGATAGAGTCAACTACACAAATGCAGGTGTCATAAGGGAAATATCTAAATGTTAACAACAAAGTGAGTGAAGAACAACAGTTGTTATTGGAAAATTTATTGAGGACCCACCAACATGTATTTGCATGGGACTATCATGATATGAAGGGATTGGACCCTAAGCTTTGCACTCACATAATTTACATCAGAGATGATTGAACTCCAGTGATGTAGCCACAAAGAAGAATTAATCCTTCACTGAGAGAAATTGTAAAGGGAGAACTACAGAAATCGCTAGATGCAAGATTTATCTACCTCATTTCAGATAGCTAGTGGGTGTCTCCATTAGTGATTGTACCTAGAAAGTGATGGAAATAATGAGTTTTGTGTTGATTATAGGGAACTTAATGCTACCACCAAGAAGGAAAATTTTCCCTTACCTTTCATATATCAAGTTTTGGACTCAATTACAGGAAAGCAATACTTCTCTTTTCTAGATGGTTTCAACAACTACAACCAGATCCAAATTGCACCAGAGGACTAAGAGAATACCACCTTTACCTGTCCATGGGGGACCTATGCTTACTCGGTACTCCCATCTGGCTTATGCAATGCACCTACAAATTTTTAGAGGGCAGTCATTAACATATTTTCAGACATTTCTCACGATTGCATGGAAATTTATATGGATGATTTCACCACCTATAGTGTTGATTTCAATGAAGCATTGGAGAATCTCAAAAAATTACTACATAGATGTGAAGATCACAATCTCTCTTTAAACAGAAAAAAGTGCTTGATGATGATGCATGAAGGTGTAGTTCTTGGACACTACATCTCTCCCAAAGGAATTCAAGTAGACCCTGCAAAGATTAAGGTGATTACAAATCTTCCCACACCTACAAAACAGAAGGATGATAGGAGTTTCTTGGGCCATGCAGGATATTATAGGTGTTTCATCAAGGAATTTATGAAGATAGTAGTACCATTGTATACTCTTCTCACCAAAGATGTTGAATTCCAGTGGATTGAAGATTGTGACAAGGAATTTTTTGATTTGAAGGTAGCCTTGACTCATGCTCCTATACTCAAATGACCTAATTGGGAGCTTCCTTTCCACATATATATAGATGCATCAGATTATACCATAGGAGCAATCTTAGGAAAAAAAGGAGCCATTGAAAATTCCATTTATTTTGTCATCAAAAATTTTCAGGGAAGTGAATTCAACTATACAGTGACAGAAAAAGAAATGCTAGCAGTGATCTATGCCCTAAATAAATTTGGGAATTAATAACAGGTTACCAAATCTTTGTGCACACTGATAATGCAGCCATTAGATATCTCATGAATAAACCTCTAATATCTGGTAGGCTAGCAAGATGGTTATTGTTGATGCAGGAGTTTGACATAACCATTGTGGATAAACCAGAAAAGGCCAATGTTGATACAAACTTTCTTCCAAGGTTGACTACATCAGAGGAAAATCAAGCCATAGATGATTCTTTCCTTGATGAGCATCTATTCTCCATCAGTGTACAAACACCCTGGTATGCAGACATAGCTAATTATCTAGTCACGAGTAGAGTTCCTCCTCATTTCTCTCCAAAAGAGAGAAGGGAACTCATTGAAAAATATTTTCCTTTCTCATGTATTGTTGGATGTTTGTTTAATACTAGACTAGACCATGTCATGAGGAGATGTGTGAGAGAAGATGAGACATATGACATTTTGCATGCATGTCACAATGAACCATGTGGAGGACATTTTGTAGCCAAGAGGACAACAATGAAGATCTTGAACATAGGATATTACTAGCCAATACTCCACAAGGATGCAAAAAGGTATACAAGAAAATGTTATTGATGCCAGAGGAGGGGTAGACCAACCAAATCTAATGAGATGCCACTTTTCCCTTAGGTAGTAATCACTCCATTTGAAAAATGGGGACTAGATTTTGTATGACCCATTGATCCTCCATCAAATGGTAAGTCTTCTATCTTAGTTTGCACTGATTATGTCACTAATTGCATAGAAGTTAAGGACATGAAGCATGCAAGAGATAAAAAGGTTGTTGAATTTTCTTATAAGGATATTTTCATAAGGCACATGGATTTCCAAGAGAGATAGTGACTGATCAAGGGGCTCAATTCACATCAACCCTTATTGCAACACTGGTTAATGAGTACAACATAAGACACAAGAAGTCTACTCCTTATCACCCCTAGGCCAATGGCCAAGTTGAGGTGACCAATAGAGAAATTGAATCTATCCTAACCAAAACAATCACTATCCACATAAAGGATTGGGAAAAAAAATTACTCAAAGCTATTTGGGCCTATAGAACTACTTAGAAAAAAACTACAGGCTTCACTCCATTTAAGTTTTTGTATGGAAAGACAACCATGATGCCCATTGAGTTTGAACATAAGACTCTTAGGACTATAGTAGACTTGGGGATGCATATCTCTGAGGCACAAAGAGAAAGAATCCCACAGCTAAATGCTTTGGATGAGATAAGGAGAGTAGCCTTGCATCACACAGAGGTAGTGCAGAATCAGAGAATTGGGTGGCATGATAAATTCATTAAGGAAAAGAAATTCCAACTAGGATACTAGGCCTTGCTTTATGATTCCAAATATTAGGACAATGTTGGAAAATTGTAGACAAGGTGGCTAGGACCATATGAGGTTGTTGAAGTATTCCCTAATGGTGTTATGCAGCTCACTACTATTGACCCAAGTAGATTTAAGTTCCTTGTCAATGGTCATTGCCTTAGATTGTATCACAAGCCAGCTTCTAGGGAGGAGTTCCTGCAACAATTCACTTAGCAGGCTACACCTAAGCTTCCTACAACCGAAAGAAGTGAACCTAGTGTCCCTCCTTCTAGCTAATTAAGGTATGTACTTGTCATAATACAAACTTCCATTTTTGTGTAAGTCCATTTTTTCACCCATCCACCCATCCACCCATCAATCTCCACCTTTCTCTCTCTTCCATTGCATCACTTCATTCCACTCCACCTCATTCCACCTCATTTTCATTAATTACTCAACTTATTTCCTAAAAATGCAAATGGTACTTTCTCCACAATCTTTGCAACGAACTCCATACATTTAGGTATGTGCACATTAACTGCTATATCTTAATTGTCTTTAGTGCACTTATTTAATTGTTGTACGTTAATATGGACATTCACCATACCATGCCATTATTCCCTACCCTTGTCAAATCATAATTATTCGCATGTGAGGACACATGCCCAAATTTAGGTTGGGGGGGAGGGAAAAGATGTGAATAATTTTCCCACGTGTCAGTCCATGCTGGTCTACATCAGTAAAAATTTGAATTGAGCCGATTTGAAATATGAGTGAGAGGACATCTTGCATGTGTGAGGCGACACCAACTACTGCCACCATTCCTCCCCATCATAGCTTTCCTTTATTACTCCTTCCTTTCCATTATTCACCCTATCACAATATCAAGCTACAAACAAAAGGTAAGGAAGGGAAAATTCTGTCGACATTGGCATTGGAAATTTAACAAGTGTTGCAGGAAGGTGAATTTTGTTTCTAGAAGAGAATTGAAGGAAGGAAAAGATAGAATGATTATTTGATTGTAGAAAATGGTAGGTGGTTTAATTCAAAATGAACCCATGGTGCATGATGTATTATTGCAAGATGCACCCTACCTAGCTAAATTCAAAAACAGTGGATGGTTAGACTATTTCATGAAGCTAGATGGTTTTGATGAATACATTGCACTAGAATTTTCCCAGACATTGTCTAAAGGGAAGGCCATGGTAAAACGGTTGGAAGTATTGGTGACTGAGGAAAGGATTGCAAAATTTATAGGGTTTCCTGCTAACGGTGAAAATTACCCTACTTCCAGAGACACCAAATCAACTAGGGCCAAATTTACAGAACCTAGAGACCATCCATTGAGCATAGATAAACAAGGTGCAAAGAGAACCTCTCTGCCTAAGCCATGTAAGTAGATAGTTTTTTATGTCATAAAATATATCACCTGTGAAGGTCGCCTGTAGAATCTACATTTTGTGCACTTCAAACTTCTGAATCACATGAGACATGGGAGGAGGATAAATGTGTCAAACATGCTATGCAACCTTTTTTCAATCATGGTGGTCGAGACTCAGATAGGTAGGGACAATTTTATTTCCCACCATTGTTTGATTAAATTTTTAGTTGAGAAGTCTCTACATGATATGTCTAGAATGACCTAGGAATTCATAAAAATTGATCAGATTAGACCTGAGCACTTGCAACCTAGGTTTTTACCTCAGCCTCGTAGGTCTAGCAAGAGATTGAGCATGACTGAAGCCACTCTTTGTGCTTCAACCTCTGGTACAGTACCTAGTGTAAACCCTCCTACAACAAAAGAAACCATAGAAATTAGTTATTTTGAAATAGAGCACTCAGAAAAAAGAAACCTCTTCCTCATCTTTTGATGATGATGTTCCCCTTGGAACCCTAATGAGAACTAGGGCACAAAAGAGAGAAGTAGAAACAAGAAAAGAAAAATTAAAAAAGTAGCCAGCAAAAAGAGAGGTGCCAAGCTCTAAGAAGAGAAAGGTTGACACTGTTCATCCTGCAGCCAAAGAAAAAAATGAAAGCCCTCCCAGAAAATCAAGACCAACCAGGCCGGCCTTTGTTATGCCTCTGCAGGAAAGCCCTAAGTCTAGAGATATATTGCAGGGGGACGCATAAGCTTCAATGGGACAGGTGAATGCAGAGGAAGATGACATATTTGAGAGAGCAACAAACATACCACTAGTCGATCTTGTTGACATTGCAGAACAAGTCGAGAATCAAGGGTATTAGGAAAATCAAGATTTCCTACAACAAGAGATCCTTCAACAATAGCAAGAACAACAACAATCAATACCCCTACAACCAGAATTGATTGAACAACCTGAATCCTTGTAGTTAGTACCTATAGACATGCAAAATTGGCATAATGCATTCAATTAGGTCATATTCATCCATTCAGGAAATAAATCAAGTTTATTTATCAATCTCCTAAAGTCATTAGTTTAAATTAAATAAATCAACTTGATCCTAACATCACCCTTCTTGATTAAATAAATCAATCATTTATTTAATTAAGTCTGAAATCACATTCCATCCCTCTTTGATTTAAATAAATCCAAATATTTGAGTCAAATTGGTCAAATCCCCTAATCATCATCCTAGCTAATTAATCCTGATTAAATCTAATCTAATGCATGTCACATTCTCTAGATTTTGCCACTTGCACAAATAAATTAATTTATTGATTTATTAAATCTAACATTTTCCATCAACATGGCATCTTTGAGGAATATTCCCTCAAGTTTGAATTCAAAATCAAGTGGACATGTACATCCAACAAAGCAATTAATATTTCTTACATGTCCTTTGCAAAGGTCAAACTAAGCATTAACTCTCAAATTCAAATTTGAATTTCCCCCTCTTGGGCACATTTCCCAAATCTTGCACATCCCTCAACCTATGACAAGTTGACAAGTGTCCTCATCTCATTGGTTTTTTCTTTGTCCCACATTCATCCATTTGGCCATTCTCTCATCAAAATATTAATCTATAAATGAAAAGCTTCATCTTTTATCAAATCCTACACAACTTGATCCACAAATCCTATGCAAAGTCACTCTCCTTGAGAACTAATTTTTCCCATCTTACTCCATCATCATCATTGGCATTATATCATTTAGCTTATCTTAGAAAGGGTTGGGAAATGGCTATTTTCCACAATAGCACCAATCCAATATGGAATAGAGATAGATCATGTTTGTTTCTTTCATGTTTGTAATTGATTTGTTTATAAATCATGATGTATTATTACATAGGAATGCCTTATTCTATTTGCTTAAAGTTTACTAATGGTTGTTTGTTTTGAGAAAATGCAGATTTTGACATCTATAGTACCATATGAAGAGCAAGCATCATCAAAAATGTTGGTAGGAATACATAGACCCCCAAATTTTTCAATGCACATGATAGCTATGCATTTATGGAATCAAATACAAAGAAGGGAAGAAGAATGGAAGGAGGAGAAACGCAGGTTGAAGAAGGAAATTCAAAAGAAAGATGAGGAGATTGAAGACAAGGATGCAAAAATTTCCACCTTGAAGAAGAAGGTGGATGATATGAGAGCCTTGGTACCATAGATTTTAGAGTGTAGGACCCCTCCAAGGGTCTATGCTTTACATTTGAAGGATAAATTTCTTTCTTTTAAGTTGGAAAGAATTGTCTTAGGTTTGAACCCTTCTATTGAGACCCCTGTTGAATTTTTCAATTCTTATCAACTTGCTTCCCCTGAAATGAAGAATTTGTTGTGTGAGTTTTATTTGCATATTTATATTGTGACTCAAGACCATGATTGGAATCCACTATTGTATATTGGAAATGTCCAATTAAGGGAATTTATGTCTTGGGTACAAAATGAAATTAGTTGGGGACAACAATATGGGGCTTATAAGCAGATGGAATACAACACCCCTCAGGCCATCAGGGCTAAATCAAGGAATCCAAGGGATATTTATAGGGAATGGCACAAAATGCTTTTCAGATCGAGCTATGGTAATAGGATTATGCCTTGGATAGAAGCAGTCTATAGTGAATATGAGGCAAAGGAAAAGGAAAAAGCAAAAGAGGAAACTATGAAGAGATACCTATCACAAAGATGGAACAGCCTAACTGATGACCTAAAATAGACTGAGCCTCATTCCATCCAAAACTATGTTGCACCACTCAAAATAATTGACAAGTATATATAGATTGGAAGGACAAAAGGATGATTTTGGCCTCCCCTAACTTTTCAGACACCCATCCTAATGTGGCCCATGCCAAACTTTAGGTTTTACCACTATGATGTTGCTGCAGAGAGACAGTGGTGGAGCAGATTGGATAGATTGGGAGGATTCTATTGGGACCCTGATTCACGATGTTGGAGCCTAGAATTTCATGCAAATTTTAGGTTCCCATATTCAAAGAATTGATTTTGGCACTCAGAAGTAAAGTTGAAAAATCTACTTATGTAGCTCATTTTGAAAAATCATAACTTTGGATTTGTTTGTTTTTATGCCAAACCACTTTGTAGACATGTTCATCTACCATATGGTAATGTGCACGCCAATTTTTAGCTTCATACGATCAGTTTTGACAGTTTCAGAAGGCCAAGTTGAAGGGTTTTTGAAAAAATCTGCTATCAGCACAGTGAAAATTCTGTTAAAGTGGTCAACTTTGAGGGTGAATATTAAGCAAACAAATAATGATCATAATAAAATGGTTGATGCCTTAAATTCTCTACACTAAATGCTACCTACATGGCAATTTTCAGGTCTCCGGGGAATCATTTGATATTTTTTCAAAGCCAAAACCAAATGAATTTTACACAGTTTGGAAACTGAATTTCTAGAACAGCTGCAAAATAGTCAACTTTGATGTTTGATATTTCATGAATGAAGATGATTGGTGAAAAATAATCTTGCACATATGTTCACCATGCCTAAATGAGCTAAAATTAAAAGTTATAGCTTCCCAACATCACATTTGATATTTTTTCAAAAGGGGCAAATGAAAGGTTTCAATTGGGCTTGACAGTGGTAATTTTCAAAAAATGTCAAGTAAGCAACTTTGGGAATTTATAGTTTGCATTTCCGACAATTTCATGCCAAACTATTTTATGAGAATACTCTCCTATCACAACTCAACATGTATGTTCATTTTCATGGTCATCAGAGGAGTTCTGGTATATTTTGTAATTGTTTTACGATTGCCCCGGGCTAGATTTAGCGCTCCAAAAAAGTTGCAAATTTTGAGATTCTAATGATGACCCAGTTGGTGTTTTGGCCTCAAATATCTCCAATTTAAAATTCATTGAACTTTGAGGTCATTTGGTGCATTAATTTAAAATTTCATTTTTCTCACTACATCCTCCGACAGGGTTAGTTTACAAAGGAAGTACTTTGATTTGGCGAGCTGTTCAGAATCCATCAGAAACCCACTTGCAAAATAATTGATCGCAGTCCCTTGCAAATTTTTGTGGCTCCAGGATGCTCCGTGTGTCCGCAGTGAAATTAATTAATTTGTTCTCTAGCCGAAATTGAAAAATTCTTTCTTAAGTTCTAAAGTTCAAATGACATATATTTTAAAACATTGGGTATGTTTTAAAATGAATATACATGCTTTCAAAACCCTAAATATTTCAGTGTTTTATAAAGTTTAAAGTTTGTAAAATATTTGGAAAATAAATAAGAAATGAAGAAATTGAAGGTACAGGATATATGAAGGAATTTTGGCATGAAACATGAATCACAGCAAGATACTTGCAGCATTAGGATGTAGCTGGTTAAAAAATTTGGTGGAGAGGATCCAAATCTGTGTAAGAGAATCAAAGTCGATAATTTCATTATGTGCTCCAAGTTATATCAACGTGCTCTCCAACAATTGTCATTGGTGACTTAGAGATTTGAATCATCGAAGTACTTTGAATTCATCTTGTAGTGGAAGCTTGACATAATAATACCCTGAAGCAGCTGTAAATATCAAAACCTAAATGCATCGGCAAGAGTCAAGTGATCGGAATCAAGTTTTAGAGTTATAACGAGTGTATTATCCAGGAAAAATGGAAAACTTCATCGGGGAAAATTTCATCCATGAGAGAAGTATGAGATGGTGAAATGTCTCTTCGATGATATAAGTCACGCCGAAAGCTTGAGGTGGAAACAAAGATTAAAATAAGTGATACCAATGTAATCTGGGTAAGATTTAAAAAGGATTTAAATATTACATTCTTCGAGTAACGAGGCAAATAAAGGTGAAGATAGAGAGGTAAAGTATTTTGATAAGGTAAAATATTTTAAGCCATGATGTGAATTATTTTCATCAAGGGAGTTATAAGGTGGATATTTATTTTTCCCATAAAAAGGCATAAAGGGTAAAATATATAAAGTATTTGCATGGGAGGTTGAATTTTTAGCAATGGGATTAAAAAAAATGGGTAATTATTTTACCCACAAATATATTAAAAGTGAAAATTACAAAATGTTTATACTTGGATGTGGAATATTTTTCATCAGGAGAAGTACAAAAGTGGGCAAATATTGTTACATGGAAAATGTATTTATTGGGGAAAAATACAAAATGAGATTAATTTGATAAAATAAAGGTGCAATTGTGATATTCCACTGAGAGGTTATTAATAGCACAAATGTTTTTACTAAAAAATAAAACATTCCTTCAATGAATAGGCGGGAGATTTTCCAGCAAAAGGATTAGTGAAGATTATTAAGATTTCAAAAGAATTGTGAAATGATGATTATTATTCAAGAAGACACAAGGATGAAGATTAAAATATTTAATTTGCCAAAAGGAAATTAATTAAATATTTTATTTTTCAAAAGATAATTCAACGAGGAGCTGCATCAAAATGAAGAGTTACCTCAGATGGATAATGTGAAGGGTTGTAACCCTAAAATAATGTATATATGCAAAGTGAAATTGTATCAAAAAAGAAGAGGAGATTAGATTTAGGAGAAATAAGAAGTAGGTTAGGTAGTTGGATAGGGTGAACTGTTGCCGAAATAAATATCATGTTGTACATTGAAAAATATTTTGAAATTATGTAATGGAGAAGAATATATTTATCTGGTGATCCAATTATGGTGTCAATTGTTTGTCAAATTTATTGAAAACATTATCTGGTTGTCTCTAAGGTTGTCATTTCTTGATTATTTAAATTGAAATATCAAGGATATTTTTAATTTATCAAAGCACACTTGTTGCTCTTTTGTGGTTCAATTAACTGGTTCCTGCAAGACAGGATTAAATCCTTTTGATTAATCACATTAATTTGGAAAAGGAAATTTGGATCATTAAGAAGAATTTGATAATTATACTCTTGCACGTTTGCACAAGCTGTAAACAGTCACAAGTGCCAAGCAATTTGAATTATATCCATTAAACAAGTCACCCATTATACAAATCTTGACGCCATTAGCCCAATAGAAGTAGGCATTAGTCACATCTTTCATATTTTAGAATTTCATAAAATCTTATTAAAACATCCATATCCCAATTTCAATACTAGGAGTAGGAATAGTTAGCAAGCTTTCATCTATTACACTTTGTACCATTGTAATAGATCCATCAAATCAATCAAGTCATACAACTTTAAGTCTACTTCATTCATATAGGTACACCCGCCTAGGTCTAGCAGCACCTGAAGAGAAGAAGGTCTAAACCATTTGGCCTTGTCTATTACCTTGAAACATATCAAGAGATTGGCAACCTCTTGAGGCATTTCGCCTGCGTTTTTGAGAGCTAACACACGCATAACAAAAATTGATGTAGGACAGTTGTTAGTTGCAAATTTTAGAGCATTGACCAAGCAGAAGAATAACTCTTCTCCTGTTGGAGGACCAACAAAACCTTAGGTTGGGGGGAGTGATGAGCCTAGCTTATGGTCTAATTTTGGGTAGAATTTGTGATTTATTTGCTGAAGTTATCATGGAATTGATGTTAATTGTTGATAATTTTTATGATATTCCCCCAAAACTATAGACCTTGGGCCTAATCTTATTTTTGTAAATTTTTAATGGAATTGGCATGTTATTTGGACTATCTAGATTAATTTTGTTTATTAATTTTGCATGTGGTTAATGAATGTTCTTTAAGGTATTTATAGATATGTGATTATTCTGCATGCTAACATTTCCATGCAGATATAATTTGAGGATGCTAAATTGAGAAGGCATGCACCATAACATCTAGTGAGGGAATTGTTCATAGGTCAAAGGAGGTCGATGACAAGAGATTCCCCATGCAAATCGAATGTAACCACCTTAAGCAAGAAAAATAACACTAGTGATGCATAGGATGCTAGCGATGTGAAGGGAATAACAAGTCATCGTGCATTGCGAGAATGAACATAATGGAAAAATACTTATAGTGATACACGATGCATAGGAGATGAACACTTTTCTCATTGCAGAAGTGGAAATATATGCAACATGAATTTTAGAGATGAGCGATGCAAGGATCCTAATGATGAAAAAGTGGCACATGTTCAAATATTGTTCATAAAAGGTTGTCATCGCCTAGGTAAGTGAGAATTGGGAAAAACATTTTTTCAACCTAGGAACATAGGATAAAATACTTTAAAAGGGACCACAATTGAAAAGGAAAGGTAAATCGGTAAGTGAATACATGACTACCTAAACATAAATTGTAACTTGGATAACTAGGAACTAAGAGCAAGAGATCAATGCGAAAATAGAACAAAAAGTGCATGCAGAGATCAGTTAGGGTTTTAAGAGGGTTTAAGCCCTGCAAGCATGTTTGAACCCTATATACATAAAAACATAAAAGTGGCCATGGAATTTGCAAGTACCACTAAAAGGGACATGTGTAATTGGTTAGCAACATACCTCACAAATTCATAGGTTCTACTACATCCCTACTCTAAATTTCTACTACCAAGACCACCATATTTACAGGGATCTAGATCTAGTTATCTATCCCTAAGACCCACATCAATGAAAAATAGGTCTTTTTAAAGTAGGGCTCAAAGATGTCATAGGAAAAAGGCTCTAAATCACCCCTTCCAAACCTCTACAACTCTTTTCTTGGCTTATTTTTCCTAAAGTAGGGCAACCACCTGACCCTGTAACTATCTATGTTTTTCTCATACTATGTTCAATGCACCTATTGCAATTGGTATGCATGCATTAGGGCCTAATTGAAATACCCTACATAATTGGTCTCTATCTAATGGCAACAGTCTTTGGCCATTGGTGGCGAATAGTGACATAGACTTGGGGCCATATGCCATGGCCAACTGCCTTATCAATTTTGCATTGACGAAGACATTGGGCACCACCATCTTGCCTAATCCCAGGTTCCAAATGTTGCAAATTGGAAGGTCTACATAGGCCTTCATGCATGTGTTCTTGAACAATGCATATCCATCCTCCAAAATGATGGGGTCTCTGCATCCACTACCCTAGTCCATGAGCTTGTTTGTAACACCACCAGATCCTAGACCAACCTTTGGTCTCTTCGATGACCCTAGTAATAAAGAAATTATTTCCTCCTCTAATGGTCTTCTCTTCCTAGCCAAATTTCCAGCCATTTTTTGGAATTACAATGGACTAGGGTTTATACTCCTAATAAGGATTTAACAAAAAAATTACTCAACTAAGGGTCTAAGAAAAATTCAGCAACGTATACCCTGAAATCTTTAGTATTTTATGGTTATGAACTAACAAAAATCTTCCCTACACCCTAATTTTTTCTTGAATTTAACTAAAAAGGTCAATTTACTTGTTTGAAACACCACAAAAAACCCTAATTAGCACCAGAAAAACCCTCGTTTGATCTCGAAACTACAACTTATTTGATTCCCTTATCATTTGTGAGAGAAATGAATTTGACAAGTAATTTATCCTTGGCATCATGAGTTTGGTAGATAAAAAATACTATCCCATCCGCCATTACTTCCTCTGCATGCTTGAATGCATGACTAGTGAGAGACATTTACCCAATTTGAATGTGGGTCATAGATCTTCAGTTCAATGGTCATCATGGTAGTTTTAATTTTCTTGTGCCAAGTGAAAACCTCATTTTGTCGCCATGCAAATAGGTGTCACCATTTTTCTCACTTGCAAAGGGAAAATACAAAAAAATAAATTCCTTTGGCGATAGAAGAGCTCACTACAAAGCACCAAGATACCAACACTTATTATCATCTCATGACTTTGCTAGAGAAAAAAGTTGGTCCCACCATGGCCCCATGAAGGCCTATGCCTTTGCGATAGAATTTAGTACATATTTTAATACATGTTGGCATTTCACCATTACATAGAGGAAAAGTGTCAAAATTGTTAGAGCTCTATGAAGGAAAGAGCTTTTGCAAAATTCATGTGCTAAAATAACAACTTAAAGTGACTAGGGAATAGGGGGACCGACTTTTAACGAGACAAAAAGACTTAGCGGCATGTGAATAAAACATTTGATAAATAATATTAGCCCTCCTACAAAGTGACAACATCCTTTTTTCTTCATGGGGATAGGCGTCACCATTTTGCTCATTAGCAAAGGGCGAATATGACAAAAATATGCCTTTGGTGATAGAAAAGATCACCATAAAGCTCCAAGATGCCAACACTTGTCATCATCTCATGACTTTTCTAGAGCAAAAAAATGGTCCATCATGGCTATGCGAAGGATTGTGCCTTTGCAATATAATTCAACACATGTTTTAATACATGTTGACATTTCTCCATTTCATAGAAGAAAAGTTTCATAATTGTTAGAGCGTTGCGAAGGAAAGAGCTTCCACGAAGTTCATGTGCTAAATAACAACTTAAAGTGACTAGGGAATAGGGGGGAAAATTCAGATGAGACAAAAAGACTTAGCAACATGGGAATAAAAAATTTGATAAACAACATCAGCCCTCAAAAATATTTGTATGTGTGTCATCATTTCGGGGTATCACAAGGCTAAAAAATGACAAAACTGTGCACTCAACGAACCAAAGAGACAATGCAATATTGTGACATGTGTCCAGGCTAGCCTAGGAGCACAAAAAAAATAGGAAGGACAATAATTAGAGCTTAACAAAATATTAAAGGGTAACTTCCTATCAAAAGGGGATGGGGGAATCACAACATGGATACCCATAAGTCATAACTTAAAGACTAGTCAAAAAGTAAAAAATGTCAACAAAAAAAATAAGAATGTCAAGGTCTTAGGATAATAGGGTTTTAGTCTTCTAGAAATCCCTAGGTCTTAGACCTAACAAACCTAATTTAACCAATTGAGGATTACCAAGAATTTTATATTTCAAACTGTACTTGATATTTTATATTGTATTTGATATTTGATCTTGTATTCCATGAAATTATGCATCAGATTGAATAAATTACCATATTATTAAGAATTTCATATTTTAATTATGGTAAACATGTACTAAGTGATTCATCACTCAACTCAATGCTTAATAACATATTAACAATAGTAGCATATACAACAATGAACATCAAAAACTGTTTAATATCTACCTTGTAGTTGAAACTAGAGTTTTTCTTCAATTGATAAAATAAATAATACAGACATTTGAACATCAACAAATTACTGAATTTGAAATTTTTATTCATTTTCAAATGAAGGAATACAAAGAGTAAATGCAAAATCTTTCTCAAGGATAACTCTACATAGAGCTAAGTTGGAACTTGGAAACTCATATTATCAATATCAAATTATTCTATCAGCTTTTGCAGCAACTTCAATTGTTCAGGTGATGGAAGTGTCATTGATATTTGTTCTAACTAATATTGTCTGACTTGAAAATTTGTTAACAATGTATGGTTCAAATTGGAACTTTACTTGAATGTTTTAGTCAAAGTTGTATTCAAGGTTATCAGTGGTTTGATGGAATCCAGATAGTTCGCCTCAACTAGGTTTTGAGGAAACTAGTCCAAATCAATCTTCCTTGCACCCTCCATATTCTTTCTAAAATCATCATTTTCAATGAATCACTCATTTGTGTGAAAAGCCTTTGGCAGACAAAGCTTTGTCAAGTTCCTTACCTTTTCATCCAACTTCTTCATCTTTTTTGTAGCTAGATGAACAAATTCCTCTATTTCATGCATTCCCAAACACTTTTGAATGATAGATGACAACATCATTGGGGAATCAATCTAATTATTAATCCATTTTAATTTTATTTCATTGTCATTGGATTTGTAGACTATTTGTTGAACTTGATTTGTAGGTTTCTCCACTATTAGCAAATTTTCGTTGTCCATTAAATATTTCTTAAGCTTCCTATAATGTAGTCTCATAGAATCAATCAATTGAAACAATTCACACAAATGATCAATCCTCTACATTATTTCCTGCTAGATATTTTTTTTCATATGCCTCATTGTTTCTCTATAAAATACAGTTAACTTATTTTGACAAGAGTTTATTTCATTTTCTGCTTCCCTTAGCTCTGCCACCAATCTTTCACCTTCTTTTCTCTCTTTCTCCAATTTTTGTTCCCACTATTGATTTGCTTTCCCTAGGTTTTGTTTTAATTTTTCTAACATGTGTTTTTCCTCATCATATTTATTTTTCCTCTCATCTAACCTTTTCTTTAGTTCATTCAATTCCACCTATGTTTGTTTATCCTCTTTACTTTTAGATGTAGAGGTAGATTTTTTTCTTCTTTTTTATAATTCATTGGTCTTGTTATCTACTACTATCCTCTTTGCTTTCTCATTTGCAATTTCTACTTGTAACTTCTCATTTGAATCTTCAACCTTTTTCTATCTTTCTCTCTTGCTTTAGCAATGATGGGTACCCCAATTAATTCTTCTTTTTTGATACATTAATTTTGTCAAAATTTTTGTTTCCAGAAAAATCCAATTGGAAACTAGTCACCTAAAATTTAGAGTAATCCATTTGATTGTTTGGTTGACTTTGAACTATGGTAACAATAAACATGTACTCCATGATTTGTTTATTTGGCTCAAATGTTGGTAATACCCTAGTTGTTGTAGGCTCTAAAGTTACAGTAGATGAACTCTCCATCAATTGCTTCATTTCTTTTTTATACAATTCTGATTTCCTTTTAAAATCATCATTTTAATTAAAACTTGGGGATGCAGAAATAATGGAATGCTTGAATAGTGAAGGACTAGGAGTACTTGCAGTTGTTTTTGCAGCCAAACTAACTAGAAGAGTTCCTAGAAATAACTCCTTTGTGGTGGAATTGGTAGTTGGACTTGGAACTGTCATAATCCTTTTGCTTTTCAGTATGCCTTGATCACTGGGTGTTTGTGTGGTATCTTGTATAGTTTTCCTCTTGTGTGTAATTTTTTGTTGTATCACATATTGACCACTACTAGTACTACTACCCATACCATTGCCACTAGTGGCATTGCCAGTTGTACTAGTCTCTCCACCATGGGCATGCCCTAGTTGTGATTGTATCTAATCATGAGGATTAGGATTTGGAGCTTTAACAAAATGAGTTTTTTCAGTTGTACTTGTATGCCCTTGGTCTATTTTCTCTGCTCGAAGGCCTCATTTATCAACTGTTTTTCTAATTTCTACATCTATTGTCGTCCAAACTTCTTCTATTTTGTACCCCAAAGGACCACCTTCATAACCCATTTTTTTTACTATGGTTGCTCCTAAAGTAAATGTTTTGTGGTCTCACTTAAACTAGATTTGACTTTGTTTGCATATTGTACACTTTGTTCTTCCCTGTCATCATCAATTTATTCACATTCATTGGGATTCTCTATATTCCACAAATTACTAAAATGAGAATCTTCTTCAATCTATCCAAACTCTGCACTAGTTTCTGGTTCATCTAGCACCTTCCTCATAGACCAAAAGACAATAATTTTTTATCATGACCAATTTTTTTCTATAACATCCTTATCTAGATAATCTAGAATTGTTACTCTACTAGATCTGGCTTATCTTTTTTTAATAAAAAATCTTGTACCTCCTAATTTGATTCTCTACATCTGTCTATTGGTGCAATGCCATAATTTCTACAGAAAATTGTTCAAAAGAAATACCTTTCTCAACAACAGTTTTCTCCACTGCTATTTTGACCTCATCCCAAGAATCCTTCTTTCCCACATTCTCAAGCAAGGGTTTATGTTGATGAATTCTATTTGCAACATTCCTATTGGCCACAATCCTTGATTTAGTGGTGTCACATGGATCATACTGCCAATGACAGATAACATCATTTTTTTTTTTTAAAGATCATGTGCCACACTAAATGCTTTTCTCTCGAATGTGAACCCTCCACATGAAAAAGGTAAAGAATGAAATAAGGTCTTATTTAGCTAATTGACAAAGTATAGTTCATCAGCACTCTCCATCTGGCTTACATATTCCAGTGCAAAAATCCTTTCTATCACATGTATTGGAAGTTTTTATGGATCTACTCTTGATCCATAAAATCTTAGCACAATATATTTTTTGACTATGTACCCATCTACCAATTGTATTTATTTTCCTATTTGAATGCAATTTCTACATGATATAGGCAATCTCGACATTGGAGTATTTGTAATTTCTTGATAAAATGGAGCCAAAAATTAGTCTAAAAAAATATTATAGTTCCTTCGAAAATCATGCATCCTTTTCTTTGTGGTCCAATCATATACTAGAGCCATTTTCTTTTCCTTGGAATTCCTATAGGGTTGAATCTAAATCTTGTTGGTCTAAAACATTCCACTAAATTTGAATAGAAAAAAATAACACGTGTAGGTTGTGAACCTAAATGTCTTAGTGGAACCGAGCCATTAATCATTAAAAATTGTTTATGCATGGATTCTACAATGTACTCAAGAAAGTTATATTTGATAGATTATCCATTATAATGGATATTAAATACCATTTCAAGGTGACTTGCACCCACTTCCTGATTACTATCCAGTCTGAGGAAAAATGCTAGCATTGAAATAGTATCTTGAACCCATGGTCCAAAATTTTATTTAGAAAAATATTTTTCTCCCTTTCACCTACTACTTCATAATCACTATCACGCTTTTCTAGGTCAATGTGGATGTTTCCAAATTCTTCAATTGTAAACTCCATCACATTTCCAAATTATTTTGTAGAAACGGATAAAATTTCTTATTTTCTATCTTTATTAACAATTATTATTTTTTTATCATCATAATTGTGGGCATAGACCATGATAAATTTTGGGAAAGGGAAAGCTCATTTAATATCATGTTTTGTAATCCACTTACCCATGGTGCAATAAAACTATTAATTTTCATTTGGTTTACATCCTTATTCTCATATGAAAATCTAAGTTGTGAGGTAAGACTACCATAGATTTCAAGATCATAAATATCATGGTATTCATCATTGAAACCTGGGGTTTTAAGCACTCTGACATTATATATTTTTCTATCCTAATTTTCTTTTCCTTTCCCAACAAATTTCCCAAAAAAAATTTCTAGTCTAATAGTGATGGTAGACATGCTTGTACAGTGTAAATACCTTGTTAAGTCCTCCTTAATTTATCTTAAGTCTCTCGAGTTCTCAACCCTAAACCTAAACTTTGAAAAAATAAGATTTTAAGAAATGATGAAACATAGCCATAGGAATGTCTTTCACTTACCTTAATTTTGATTCTTGAAAGGTTTAATAATGACAGGCATGGAATAGATTTGTTGGAACCCAAAATCTCAGTGGTGCATTACAACAAGCAATCTGAAATCTCCCAACTCTTGGTGTGTTGACCCTCTCACATAAAAATAAAATCACTTAGCAGTAGAAATTTCACTAATTTTTATTTATTTTTTAATATTAAAGTGAATGAAACGTCAATGTGTTTCCTCTAGACTACACAATTAGTACATTGCATTTATGTACAGACACTTAGAAATAAATTCAATAGTTTCCCTACATTGATAACAAATTCTCAACATTGATCATTGTAAATCTAATGGTTATAGGGTGATTATAGAGGTTTAAGTTTACAAGCCTAGCACTTTGTGCATTTCATTCCAGAATGCACCTAAAACCATCCATCAAACGTTCATTGAATGGTTGAGTAATTTATGATTTAAAAAATAAACACATGTTTTAAAGTTGTTTTAAACTTTAGTGCGTTAGGCTGCACAATCCTCATGGGATTTTCCTTCAATAGAAAACTCATTGGAGACATTGAGATGAGCCCACGTGTCCATTTTGTAGTTCCATGAGTCACGTATATATCTACTTGAAGCATCCTACGGACTCGTAGAAACCATTTAAAAGAAATACATTGATTGACACATGTCCCCTTTCTGTGGTCCCTCGACAATTAATTGAACCTTTATAAATCTATCTATGAACTCGTGGAACCATAAAGTGTGGGCTCACTGAAGCCATTTAATTAAGCACATGCATAATCTTCTTCTTAAGGGAGCACTAGGTAAAAGGATAAAGCCTTCAAATTTTCACATATCACATAAAAGATAGATAAATATTGATTTGACAACATTCTATTTTCATTTTTACTATTTTATTTCAATTTGATGACAACTTTCTTTTTTCATTTGTATTGCTTTATGTTTTAAATCTGCACACAAATATTTCATAAATAGATAATACTTGATTTCTTGAAGGAAAAATCTAGATTTGTCTAAGTTTATTTCATTCCATAATTCCATTATAATTTATTTAGCACTTATTATTAATTTTTTAATCCATCCACAAGCAACTAGAACTTTCATCTTGCATCTTATGCATGCACAAACACATACTCTATAATATATTAATGTACATAGACTTTCTATTGGTGTAATCATTGAACCTCCTTTAAAGTTTATGTGAAAATGCTACTCCTAGAAACATTAATGTTATTGCTAATTACTTGTATAATTTGAATAGACATTGGAAACATAAAATAATTCTTTAAGTTATAAATAAATACCAAAGAATAACATAGCCATTTATTTTATTACAATAAAATTACAATGTTACATTATTATATAGATTTTTAAAGATGAGTATAGCATGCAATCTCTTATTTTATATAAATCACACATGTAGCTTTACATCAGACACAATTGATTCCAAGCTGCTATTGGTGGCAATGGAATATAAGCCATATTCTCAAATCACAGGGCTTACCTACCATGGTTTGGATCTTGGGATCTCAAATATTGTTTTGAATTTATCATATGCTCAATATGACCCACCAGAATAACCCAAAATGACACAATTGATCCCAAGCCAAAAGTGGCAGCTATGGGATGCAAACCATATTACCAAACAAATAACTATGAGAATCCAGAGGGATCGCCTATCATGTTTGGGAAATGGGAGTTGTGAAGATAGAAAATGTAACTATCTTGGTTACCAACTAGAATTATGTAGAAGATGAGGGGTAGTAAATTTTCTACCATCATCTTCAGGAAGCTCCAAGGCACCAAGAAAGCACACAATGAGTCTAAAAGTCCATAGCTCCTCTTTGAAGGCCTCTGCCAAAATGGAGTATGAGAAGTCACCGGATTTGAATACAAGCAAGATTAAGCTACTTATGTGGGAATACTCTCTATGAAAGAACTTATCTCCATTAGATCTCATCATATTACTTCAAAACCTATCTCAGAAGCCAGGTTAACTAGATCAACTTCTTTCCAATTCCACCCATTCCACACTTGAAGGAAATTGGTCTTTACTCTGAAACTACATAACTGGAGGCAAGACAATTTAGAGTATCCCCAATAATACCATATCATCTTATTCCTCATTAACCTTGCAAAATTATGTATTAATGGAAACAATATCCCTTTTTCCTTAATTTTAGAATAATTAATAATAAAATGAGCTTAATTATGCCTTGATTTAGTGTTGTAATATGTTTTTCATATTCACAATAAATTTAGGGCCCCTTTTTGTTGAACACCTAAAATACTGAGAGGGGGGTTGAATCAATATTCCATTAAATCATTTACACAATATCCATCCAAGCAATAACACAACTCTAACTATAATAACAAGTGATAGCGTGAAATTAACACAAGATCACAACACATGTGAACACCAATATTTTTACATGAAAAACCAAAAATGGGAAAAACCACAATGAGGATTAACTCACAATATAATATATCCAGATATAGAATAAATTACAATGATTCACTACTAGGACTCACTATCCTTGAATGCTCATAGCCTGAAGTAATTTACAAAATAGAGTATGGATCACTCTCAAGAGGCGAAATGAGATAGAATGCACCTTGTGTTGCAATTCACTTCCAATGAAGTACAAAATACAAAACACTTCTCTATAAGTATACTCAACAATTATGTCTGCTCGTTCATATAGTTTCACACATTTGCACCATATAGCAGTCCATATAATTTCTCTCTATGTAATATCTTCATTCTTCATCATCTGTATGTCTCTCTTTCTATCTCTTCTCAAGAATGTCTTTCAAATATATACCATATTCACATACACCAATTAGGTCAACCTAATAAGAGTAGCCTTATTTGAAATCAAAATTAACTCTGTCGGCTTTATCCTTGAAACATATTCTTCTTTGCACCCAAATAATCATGTAATGTATGATATTAGTTGGCATGGACCTAAGATATATCCCTTTAGCATTCACAACACATATTTAACCTTCTTTAACACAAATTCATAATTTGGTTAGCCATAGTTAGACCTAAAACATCAAAGACTTCAATCATAATTCGTCAAACGTGTAACACCAAAACTTGTGAAAATTTTGAATTTTCATTTAGATGAAATCAAATAACTTATCTTCAAATCCGCAAGAAAAAATAGTTACTCATGAGAAAATGCAAAATCTCCCACACCAATACACTGTACAAAAAGTTACTGTAATCCTCAAAACAAAACACTGTTATTCATATGTTTCATATGCATTCACACATCATCATGAAACTTCGAGGTATGATGAATCTCACAGTCATGAATCTATGTACAAAATATTGTAATGATATCTTTCATTGTGGTACAATCCAGTCCAAAAAACCGAATCAACAAAATAGAACACTGTTTTACCAAAATTTTGCTTACTATGTCTTTCCAACTGTATAACCAAACTAACTGAAATCTTGTCAGTAGATGCACATGTTGTCAAGATAGAAAATATTATCAGCTTTTGAATGAATCTTTCAACATAAAGAAATCCTGACCAAAATACCAGATCAACAAAACTTTTAGTACCAAATAAGCATAGTTAGAATCAATTTTTTAAAGCAAAAACTGGCAAGCCACATATAATATTATATTAAATAGATAAATATTAACAAAAACTAGTTCAAAGAGAATACTGGCAGGAAGAACCAGTAAGAAACCTCCAGTTATAGCCTGAAGTTAAACTACAAGCTTACCAAAAAATAAAAAACCCCTAAAATGTGGCCTCACACCACAAATTACAATTTTTAAAGCCACAACAAAATTTGAAAAAAACCCTTAGACAATTTCATCTTTTCATTGATAGCCCATTAACTGAGTTTTCATCTTTCCCTTCTAATTTCTTTCCAATTGAAGACCCCTCTCAAAAATTATTCTGCTACGAACAGGGACTTTATTTTGATTGGAAAGAGAAGTTGGTCGTGATGCAGCCACCATCGACGAACGCACTTGAGCACTGGAAAACCCACAGCTTGGGGCCATTTGAGCATGGTGTTGATTTTGGATTTGACCACAAATTGGGAGGTTTACTCCAAGTTGGAGGTCTAGAATAACACCATTTTGTGGAGGAGGTGGGACAAAAGCATGGAGAAAAGCCAAGGCATAATATTTCTCTTTTATTTCCAATTCCATCATTGAGCAATTGTGCCTCTAGTGTTTCCTTAAGGCTCATAGTAGAATATTATCATTGTTGAATTATAATGCCAACTTAATGGCATCAAAAAATTCTTCAAAGCACTAATGTTTCTGCACTAAATCCCTTGGGAAGAGCCCTTCGATAAACCCATCCCCAGCAAAGAAGTTATACTTTTGAATGACACAAGGGATTACATTATCTAGAATAAAGTGAACTTTAACATACTTCCTAGCCAACTCTTCCAATTCAACCAGAGATTGAATGAAATCAAGAGTGTTTGAAAGAAAATTTGAGATCACTTGTGATGGGTAAATAATTAAGCGTGCCCTCGGACTGGTAATTTCCAAACCCAAGATGATTCAGATGTTGTCTTCTACTCTTGCATTGTCTATGATGAACATCGACTGTAGAACATCCCATGTGAGGTATTCTTCCACCGGCCGTTCCCACGGTTTGACTGGTAGTAAAACCCTCAAGTTCCAAGGGTGATATGCCATTGAGCTTATGGTGGAATTTTGAGGTTCCAACTCAAAAAAACCAAAGAAAATTATTGCCTCTTAATGCCTTCTAAAGTTTGTAACTATGCAAATAAAATCCTTCAAATGCCTATTTAATGTCAAATTCAGCCTAAGAGGAGTGCAAAATCATAATGAAGAGGTGTGAAAATGCTAAGCAATTAATTCCTTTGTGTACCTCCACAAAACTAACTCGTGCTAGAAGAATTCCTAAAAATGAGATGACTGTTATCACATTTAAAAACATCATTTTACCAGTATACTAGAAATAAAAAAATATGTTTCTCAAGTACTTTGAGGGAACTGGTGCAATTAATGGACATGATCACATCATCAAGTGATAAGAATGGACCTTAGTAACTGATACGAATCATCCTTTGTTCTGCTATGAAAATCCCTGAGGCTTAATGATTCATCATTACCTCGAAGAAACCACAAGCCACATGTTTAAAGACTAGCTCAGATTTGAAATTTCCTTTGATATCCATGATGTTGGTGATGACACAAGTTTATATATCTAACTCATAATTGATTTGTCATATGGCAACAATGGTGGCATTGATTTATAACTTTGAGAAATTTTGGAAGACAAATTAAATTTATGCCAATCAAGAAGCAAAACAACCTCTTTACCTCTTGTTGAATTAGATCAAATAATTGAGGGATCACTTTTAACTGATTGATTTCCTGCAAAACATGAATCTCCCTATTCTCACAACTAATATTGGCAAGGTAATCTGCTATTCTATTGCCTTCCTTGTATGTGTGGGTAATTATAGAAGCACTAAAACCATCTATCAAAGCCCATGCTTTCTCTAAGATGTAACTTAGATTCCAATTATGTACCTTTCTTGATCTAAATGAATCAATAGAAATCAAAGAGTCACCTTTGATGTGAATATTTGCAATCCCCAACTTTGATGCCAACTCTAACCCAAGTAACAAAGCTTGTGCCTCTAAACTATTATTCATGCCATGAACTAAGTGGATTGAGGAGGCTGCCAAGACTTCACTTCACTCATTTCTAATATAGATTCCTGCCCCTGACTGACCTGATTCACTTTTGGATGCCCCATCGAAATTCAATTTGACAAATCCTTCTTGTGGAGGAAACTAGATAATTGAGTTTCTGTCAATTTTATTGATGCTATTTGTTAGAAGACTGCCATCAAATGACAATTTGATACCTTTCCAATTCTGCAAAATGAAGTTGTCCCAATTTGTAAACAAAGAGTTTATGAGTTTTTCTTTTTGTACACAAGTGTTTACACCTTATAATGCCTTTTCAATTTTGACTAACGTCAACTCAACTAAAGATTTGGTTTTCCTAAAAATTCTCATGTTTCTTTCCCACCAAATGTTCCATATTACATTGTTGGGACCATGTGCCAGATACAAGAGAAGAATGAAGATTGGTAAAGAAGAGGCTAGCTCTGGAAGAGATCACATATCATGTTTTGAGGAGGAAAATAAAGGTCTAAGGGTGATCCCACAATAATGGGTTACAGTTTTTGGCCAAACTTGACATTAAAATCATGATTTTTCACTAGATATTCACTTTCTTACACCTATAGTAGCTAAACCATTAAGAATTTGAAGATGAATCAAACTATTTATTTTTTAGATATTTTGTGTAGATTCTATTTATATATATATATATATATATATTTTAAATTAAAAAATAAATTGTGAATCATTTTATGTAATTTTTAATAACTTATTTTTTCTACTAATCAACATTTTTAGAAAGTGTTGTTTACTTCGGACCGTATAACTTTTTTTATAGACATGATACAATTCTAATTTTTAAAATACAAAATTTCACACCAATATCTAGTGCATGGATATTTTTTCATAATTTTTTGTACATAATTTTTTTTTAATTAATTTTCCAAGTCAAAGTAATTATAATTTTGGACAGAGTGTAGTTCGGCCCGCATAACTTTTTTTGTATTCATTTGAATTAACTTATTCTTTTTTTTTTTGGAATAAGGACATCAATACCTAGTGCACATGTATTTTTTAGATATCTTTTCTCTATTTTTCTATTTTTTCGTATGTGTGAAACAAAGAACTTGATGTTCATTGAAAATCCTACATTCACAAGAAATAAAAAATAAATATAATAATCAAATTAAACATATTTAAAATTATACTTTTTGGGAAGCTTATAATAAGGGCTACATGCTTACAAAACATAGATTTTAAATGAATTCATTTGACCACTGAAAAGGTAAATCAAAAGTGGTTTTTTATCAACATTTTGATAGGTGTAGAGGAGACTCAATTATAGGTATGGTTTAAATCTAATAAGGTTCTATCTAAGGAGGTTTGATCTAAGGGGGTTTGATCAATACCTCTTTAATTAAAATCATTTAAATGGAACCTTTAAAGTCTTAAATTGTTGTATTTTTGAAAATTATGTGATTTTAGGCAAAAATTAGGATGTCCCAAAAAGTGTAACCCATTATTGTGGTAGCACCCCTAACTTACTTTTGATGGAGATCCAACACTGAATGGAAAAATTACATTGGATAAACAAATGATCAACTTTTTCAAACTCTAACTCAGAGAGTGGAAATTTGAAAGGATCCACAATTTTTAGTGTAACTAGATGATCACTTGTGAGGATTCTTCTTTGTATAGCAAGCCACACAAAGCTACATGCTTTAGGTAAGACTTTTTTATTTCAACAAAAGGAAAAAGCATGATGGGGCTGAGTTGAATTTCCCAATTGACTTAGCACTGCATAACCTTCTTTCACAAAATAAGACCCACATTTTGATGATGTCCAAATGATTTTGTCATGCTTATCAGAAAGATACACTATTCTTTCCTTCATAATATTGCAATAAAAGTCTAACAGTTGAGGAGAGATGAGGCTGGTAGAAGGATTTTTCCATACTACTCTCCTAGTTAAAGAATTTGATGATTGCACATAGTATAACAGGTAAATACCCTAGGCCTCAGATACGATTTCCCTTACTTCTTAAAGTTCCTAAACCTCTTCCAATGGAGGTTTTACATTCCAAGAATCTTCCCAAAACTTTACACTTTGCCCATCATTTACCTCCCAAGATGAGTATCTTGAGATGAGATCCCTGCCATTTATTATAAAGTTCCATATGGTAGATCCTTTTGGCAGGTTTGCAACTGTTAAAATTCTCGTTGGATTTGCACTGTCTAAATATTTTACTTGCATTATCTTCATCCACTTGGCCTCTGGATTAGTGTAAATCTTCCATACAAGTTTAGCCCCAAATTATTTGTTTCTCTGTGAGATATTTTGGACTCCAACCCCTCCTTGCTTCTTACCCTTAGCCAAACCTTCAAGTGAAATTAGAGGAACTTTCTTCTACTCATTAATGCTACCTTTCTAGAGAAAAGATCTTATAATCTTTTCAATTTCTAAAATTACTGATGTTGGAGCTTTAAGGACTGCAAGAAAATAGTTTGGAATGGAAGCAAGGATTGATTTAATTAGAAGAATTCTACCTGACAAAGAGAGCCATCTTGCTTTCCATAGTAAAATTCTTGCTTTAAGTCTATTAATAACCTTGTTCCAGTAGTGAGCTTTGTTTGCACCTTTAAAGAAAGGAATCCCTAAGTACTCCCAAGGAAGCTTTACTTCTTGAAAGCCTAGCATTCCCACAATTTTCTTTTTCAAATCCTCTGGAGTATTTAAAATGTAAATTTTTTACTTTGTTGCATTGATTTTTTGGCCAGATGCAGATGAGTACTTATCAAGGACCTCTTTGACATGCTTTGCTTCCACTATTGATGACTAGTTGAATAAGAGAGTATCATTAGAAAAAAGGGAATGTGTTACTAAAATATTTGAGCTTGCTATCTGCACTCCTTTCCATAGGTTTCAATTGTGCTTCAAGAGGATGAATCTGCTTAATGTTTCTGCCAAGACGATGAAAAGAAATGGTGAGAGTGGGTCACCTTGTCTAACCCCTTGTGAAGCATTAAAAACCCATGTAGGATTTCCATTAATAATCACTGAGAACTTATCTCCTGAGAGACAAGACATTATCCATTTTCGCCAGTGTGAGCAAAACCCAAATTTTGATAGCACCTTATTGAGAAAATTCCAATTAGCCTTATCATAGGATTTCATCATATCTAGCTTGGCAATAAAGGAAGGAATTTTTTATGTTGAGATTTAATGAAGCACTTCATGTGAAACTATATCTCCTTCAAAGGTCTCCTGTCCAGGAACAAAACCACCTTACTCATGAGATATAATCCTTGGGATGATTGGCTGCAATCTAAGGTAAATTGCTTTGGTAATTTTTTTGTAAATGGTGTTACATAATGAAATAGGCCTAAACTCCACAAAGGATTTAGGGTCTTTAACTTTGGGCAAGATTGCAATGTTGGTCACATTGAATTATTTAAGCATGTAACCCAATCTTCTAGACTAATGATCTATAAAAGTGAGTAAGGTATATTGGTGTTAATTTTTCATCAATAACAATCTTCTAATTTCCAACACTGATGTTATTGTTGAAATCAATGGAAGTCTTCCAATTTCCAACAATCTCCCCCTTTGTCATTGATGGCAACATGTGATTTGAAAACCATCAAGAAAAAAATATTTTCATCTTTTTCCCCCAAAATTTCTTCTTTTCACATGGTACTCTTCTCCCCCTTTGACATCAATGTCAAAGGATAAAAGATAATGACCAAAATACTTTAACAATTTTCCTTTATGTACCTGAATACTCCCCTTGAGAAGTTTATCAAAAATAGTAACTACGAGTGATTATGCGAAGGTGGTTTTCCCTTGAAATTTGTGGAGAGTACTTGTCCATGAATTTTTTCTTTCATCCCACAACTTATTTTCTTTTTCCAACACTCTGCTTAGAGACTCAAGTTCAACTAGTATATTTTTCCCTTCTACCAGAGTTCTGGGAGTGACATTTGAGTTCATAATTCTATTATCAAGAGAAAGAGCATAAGAGACATGTGTGCACTTAATTTTTATTAGGTCTCCAAGCTATCCATATTTTTCAATCATTTCTCCTTTTTCCTTGTGCAATGTAAGATACTTGTCATGTAACTTTGTCAAACCAAACGAAGTTTGATCATCTCAATCCAAAGTTGGATTAAAATTGTTAGATGCATACTTTATTTGTTTCTCAATTGTGTCCTCAACATCCTTGAATCTTTAAATCACATCAAGCCATGTCCAAAAAAATGAGAATATATTTTTGGCCTCATTTTCACAATCTTGCACTTCTTTCAGTTTCTCTAGAGCATTGTTATATGTAGACTTACATCTATCTCCAATTTCCAACAAGCCTTTTTCTTTGATCGAAGTAATTATTTCACTTACTACTTGGCTTCACAGTTATTTTAATGAGTCAGTCAATGTATTTGTTCTTTGTATAATGGACTATAAAGAACTGAATTCTACTTTCGGCACTGACTGAGAATGTACCTTTCTTCTAACTAGTTGCTTGAGTCTCCTTGGAGTGGGTTATGATTGAGAAAATAATGCATGAACCTCAGTGGATTTTCTCTTTCATCTAGAGGAAGTCAACTCAAATTTCTCATGAATTTCTTGAGCCACTTTTGTATAAGTGTCAAATCTTGGTTTACTAGGATCTCTAGGGTTGTTAATTAAAATTTCAATAGAATCAATATCATAATCTTTCTCAATCACATATCCTAGTTCACGAATCCATATGTTTCTAAGTTCAACTACCTTGATAACTCAGTAATCAATAGATACCAAAAATGTTATGTCATTCTTATATTTTGTCACTAGCTCTCTAGGAATTATTCACCTTCTATTCATTCTTCTATGAAATTTTCCAAAGAATGTAGCAAGGGCTTCAACTTGCACATCCAAATCTCTTATATTTCTCATTATCTATGTAGTTTGATGAACCGGTTTTTTATTCACCCAAACAATTTCTCCTAAAATGGGAACTTCCTTCATAAAGTAAAAGATTAGGCATACTATCACTATTCCATATCTAAATGTACACTTCTTCTTAATATCATTTAAATTTTTCAATAGATGTTGGTGTAACTCACAAAGATCTTATTCAGTCCTTTTCTCAACCATTTGTAAAGCTATGTTAATTGCAACGTTAGAGACATCATTGTCACCAAAAATCAAGTGTGAAATAACCATACGCGTGTATCGAACTATCAAAATATTGATTTTAGTACCTTTATTCCTTCTGAATAATTTTCCTTTGTTAGGTTTTCATAATAGAGTAGATCCGAAGGAAGATGGACTAGTAACGTCTCTAATTACTTCTTTGGCTATCATGTTGAACAAGACAACTATCATGTTGAACAAGACAACTAAGAGGGAGGGTGAATCAATTGTAACAATTTTAACCTTTAAAACTTTCACCAAAAGTTAGATCAATAACCATTCACAAATCCTTACTCTACTAATGTGATTAATTATTAAGTGCAGAAGTAGAAACTGAAATAAGTAAAACCATACATACAATAACACTATATTTACATGAAAACCAAATGAGGGAAAGACCATGGTGAGGATTAGCTCACAATATAAAGAATTTCAGTAGCCAAATACAAAGGCTCATTGCCAAGACAAGACTTACTATCCAACAAGGGTTAACCATTCGAAGGGCTCACTACCACAAAATTAAAAAGAAGATAGAAGAGAGTTATTACAAAGAGAAAACAATCTCAATGCAATATATATTTCCATCACAATTCTCTCACACACTTGCAGACATGCTTGAATGATAAAGTACACATTTAGCTCAGTGCCTCCGAAAACTTGCCACTTGAATTTTGCACTAATTTTCTCAAACTCGTATCATAGACACTATTTTTCATCTATCTCACATCAATCATTCTCTTGCATTCACCTATCTTGCTTCTTCCACACACATCTCAACTTATATTTATACTTTCTTCAACCTCAAAACTCATCCAAGGTTGGCCATACATCATTTGTAAATTCAAATTCAAATTAGGTTGATGCCAAAATATTCTACAGTGAATTTAGATTGAGGGTGACCCAAAAACATACTTAATAAGGACCTAAATAAGTCCCAACATGCTTCTATAAGCTTCATGAGTAGTGTTTAACACAAGGGAAACCAACACCAGTGTAAAACACATAAAACAATTAAGAACACACAACCTTAACTCAATAAAATATTTTGAATAAAAAATTTAACTTGAACATGACCTCATCGGCTTACTCTCAAAACCACAAGTCTTGAAACTAAAATTCAAAGAAATTTGGAGCAACTATATTTCACTCGAACCTCAGCTAATCACACTCAAATTCTTAGTTCACAACTAGTGAAAATATATCACTATACAACAATCTAGAAGCCCAAAATTTTGATATAGAAACTACCAGAAATCATAAACAACACCTCATATCCTCACTAGAATAGTAGCACATCCCAGAGTAAACACTGAATACCTGCAAACCTTCTTTATTACAATTTTCTCGATATTCTCGACATATAGAGTCAATAACCTACTTCCATAACATCAATGACAAAAGTAACTAGTTGAAAACACATTAACTAGTTTACATCAATGACAACAAAAGAATACTTGCAACAATCTCCCCCTTTGTCATTAATGAAAACACATGATGTGAAAAAAATCAAAGACAACACAACAACTTTGAACCATCAATCTCAAGAATTATTTCTCTCACTTACTTTTCACATGATACTTTCTCCCCCTTTGACATTAATCGAAAAGGAAAAATATATTTTATGTTATTTTCTCCTTTGACTTTAAGAAAATTACCAGTATATAATACTCCCCATCAGGAGTACACCCAATCAACTCCACAATGGTAGCACGAGACACTACCTACTCCCCCTGAGAGGTAGCCACCAAACATCAGTCCAAAAAGAAGATAGATCCATAGATCTACTAGACTGGTGCATCTCCATATGCATCTAGTTCAATAAAGGAGGGTCCATAACCCCTAACTTTTCCTAGAGATACTCAAAATTATCTTTAGGAAGAGCCTTAGTAAATATGCCAACAATTTGTTCCTTCGTAGTTACATACTCAAGCTTTACTTCATTCTCCATAACCTTCTCTCTCAAAAAGTGATATCCTATTGATATATACTTTATCCTTGAGTGCATCACTAGATTCTTCGAAATGTTAATTGCACTTGTACATTATCACAGAAAATAGAGATGGGATCATCATACATTACTATGATATCCTTCAATGTCTATCTCATCTACAAAACTTGTGTGCAACAAGATGCTACAATAGTATACTTAGCCTCTGCAATGGATAAGGAAATTGAATCTTTCTTTT
Organism: Sequoia sempervirens; assembly: GCA_007258455.2. Lineage (NCBI taxonomy): Eukaryota > Viridiplantae > Streptophyta > Pinopsida > Cupressales > Cupressaceae > Sequoia > Sequoia sempervirens. The sequence continues at coordinate 187,122,010 of VDFB02353493.1, read as the reverse complement.
TACTTAACCATGAAATCAATCTACAACCAAGAGAGAATGCACCACTAGTTGTACTTTCTCTATCATCAACACAACCTTCCCAATTTGCTTTTGTATAAGCACTTAGTGTAAAATCAATATCCTTAGGATACCATAAGCCATAATCTGGAGTGCCATTCAAATATCTAAATATCCTCTTAATGGTAGCAACATGTGTTTCTTTAGGATCTTCTTGAAATCTATCCACAAGACAAACTATATGCATGATATCGAATCTAGTATCAGTTAAATACAATAGTTCTCAAATCATAGATTTGTATTTTCTCTAATCAACCTTAGGGGAATCATATTTACTCAATTTGTATCCAATCACCATAGGAGTGCATACCGGTTTGGAACCATATATCACAAACTTCTTCAACATTTATTTTACATACTTCGACTATGAAATAAAAATCCCTTTTTATGTTTGATTGATTTGTAGCCCAAGAAAAAAATAATCTCACCAAACATAGACATTTCAAATTCTTTTTGCATTTCTTCAACAAACATTTTTCACATTATTTCATATCCTCCAAAGATAATATCATCAACATATACAACTACTATCAATATTTTTTCATTTTTAATTTTGAAATACAAATTACTATCCACAGTACCTTTATTCAAACCTTGTTAAAGAAAGTATCTATCCAAGCTCACATAACAAGATCTAGGAGATTGTTTCAAACCATATAATGCATTTTTTAATTTGAAGACTATGTAGAGTTGATCTAACAACATAAATCTTTTTGGTTGTTCCATGTACACTTCTTCCAACTCACCATTCAAAAATGCAGAATTTGCATCCATCTGATAAACTTTAAAGTATTTATGAGTAGTAAATACCAAAAACATTCTAATAGCTTCCATCCTAGCCACCAGAGCAAAAGTCTCCTAAAAATCTATACCTTTATCTTGTGAGTAACCCTTACCCAAAATCTGTTGGTTTCCAGTGCACCTAAGGAATATCTAAAGAGTAGCCAACTCCCACGTTCAAGATCCTAAAACTAAATGGCCAACTGATCAATTCTTCCTTACCCTTAGAAATCTCCATGAAGCTCTTTCTTGCAACACTTGGATTAACCCTTTCACCAAATTGTTCCATGAAGGAAGCCTTAAGTTCATTCCAAAAACATATAGAGGATACTAGTAGGAAAGAGAACCATTCTCTTGCATCTCCTTTTAGGGATTGAACAAATAACTTCATAACCACATCTTCAGAATCTATTTCATAATCACCCATCACATCAACAAATTCTTGCACATGCTTATTTGTTGATTCTGAATGTTTGCCATTGTATTTCGATATTTTGTCCCTGATCTTGGGTGGTACAATATTTGGATAACCACAAATATTGTCAAAGTTGATGGCCCTATACCTATCAATACTAAAACTACCTTGGTAGGACAAGGAATGCTCACTATGTATGCCTTTGTCCATATTTACACTAGATGGCATAAATTGACAACTCGTCCTTAATTCTTGAAAAGGAATTTAGAATATGCTATACAATTATACAATATGACCTCAATTCCTTTTACAAATATGATCCTAAACCTCTAGAATGTGTATTCCCTACAAATACTACCTAAGACCTAACAATTTAACATGTTTCTTTTATCATAATGCATAGATTTCAACTTATACACAAAAGCATATTAAAGTACCACTAATATTCCCTCATCTTGTGCTTATTCGCTTATTAGGGAAACATTTACATCTCAAACATAGGAAATTTATCCTAATTTACCCATAGTATGCTCAAATTTCCTCAAATTCTATAAGAATACCTGGTAATTTGCAGTGACTTACTATCCTTTGTCTTTAGAACTATAGATCCAACCAATTGATGTATGCCTTATCAGGTTCTTGGAGTTAGAGTTGTCACCTCCTTTTAGAGGAATGAACTTCAAATGAGATGAATTTTCTTTACAAATAGGAAATGTGTTGGGCTATCTTCCACAACAGAGTCACACTCAGATCCTTCAATATCTTCTACACTCAAATTGTCTACGAGGCTTGAGAATTTGTCAATATCCAAACAAGATGTTCATATTTACTTCACCTCTTGACTTTACATTTTGTATCTGCATTTGGAGAATGAGAATGTTCCCAATAAAGTCATCATTTTGTTGGTGTTTACTAATGCACCTAAGGAATCTCTAAAGAGTAGCCAAATCCCATGTTCAAGATCCTTAAAATGAATGGCCAACTGACAAGAATCAGTCGAAGACTAGAATCTTCTACACTTTAGGCTTTGTGGGACCAAGGAGGGTGTTCCTAACAACACTTCACTTGAATATCACAATGAATGATACATCAAGTCACAGATAAGTTCCTATGAGGGATAAACAGTGTAATTCACCTAAAGGTCAGATAATCTTTAAGCAAATGACTATCAATTTACTAGGAATAGGGAAATACATCACACATATGCCTCATAATAGATAATTTTTTAAAGATTCATGTCCTAATCCTGAGTCCAAGGGTCTGGTATACTATTATTAGCCTTGATATGAAAAATTCCTTAGCAAATAGATTAGTGTCTTCATCAATTGGGCAATGGAGTCATGAATCTTACAATCACTTATACAAAAATTGTTTAACCCTGATTATTGTGGACAATTCTTACAAGGTATTACATTATGAGAACTCATTGTACATAAAGCATCACTTCTTACAAATCCAAGTAAATTCTTACAAATTCATGACCTCACTTAAGCATTTAATTGATTCATTGAACCAAAGCAGAAACAAGACCATACATTCAAACAAATATTTGAGGATGAACATAATATGCTTGATATTTCATTCAAAATTTGTGAGATGATTTATAGAGGAGAGTAAATGCCTTATGCATTAGATTTGTTTTGATATCAGTAATTTCTATAGGACCATTTAAGATTTACATATGTATAACCCAAAATCCAAGACAATTCTACTATTCTATGCATAGGTATCCTTCCTAACTTCTACCCTTTGTATACGAGATTTGAAGACTAAAAAAACTAGAACCCCCACAAATGAGCCCTAAATTTCCTTTTATAATGCAAGGGAGCATACAAGATTGAGGCTCAAAATGCATACCACATTACAAAATTTCATTTCATTTCAAATTTCAACTGCATTTCAAAATACCCCACATGTAGATTCTACAATAACATGTTGAAATGGGGAAACCACAATTGCAACAACCACTAAAAAGGGGAAAATTAAAGTTCCACAAAAAATTTCCCTCGGCCAACAAGTAAGCAAAAAATTTGATGTTCACACTTCCATGAGAACGCACAACTAGCATCAAGCACCCCAAAAATATTAGCCATGCATGCAGAGAGAGCAACCACCATAGATATTACCAAATAGCACAAAATTTCCCATTTCATACACCCAACTCTTCGACTACCCTAAGACTTACTGTCACCAACACACAATCCACGGTACATGCCCACTTCGCGTTCTTCCAACATGAGGAGGAGAAACCATATCTTATTCATTCTTATCCTTTCCATCCACTGAGTACTCACGTCCACTTGGAGTCTTCACGGAAATAAGAGGAACTACAAGCACCACTTCCTCTGATAAAGCTCCCTGGTTCAGCATTGCGAGATATTGTTGATATCTCGAGTCCGTTTCAGTCTCACTACCAATTGAGCTATCCAAAATAGTAATGGGAGAGTTCTGTCTTTCAAAGGAACCTAAACCATATCAAATTTTCCTTTGAATTCTAATGGATGGCCTAACAAATTCTTTCTCTTTTGCTCACATTACCTCTAAGCTGGCAACTTGACCCTTCAGTCAATGGCTACATCTGGTAACAATAGGTGTAGATTTCTCACCACGAATATCCTTAGGAATGATCTATACTTGCTGCAGGTATTCACCGTGAGACCTCTACAAATTGAGTTGAGAAGACCTCCTCACTGGAACAAATGAAGCACCAGACTTAGTCATCCTACAACTAGAAAAAACTTCACTCGTAACCCCATCTCTTTGCACGAACTCAAAATACTTGAAAACTAATTGTGATGGTGAAAATAGCAACTCTCAACCTGTATTTATTGAGAAATGTGATGATAGAAATCATCAATGCTCAATGAAAACACACGCGCAAACTGGGAAATTCATTGGTGTGCATATTATCACCATTTATTTCCCAAGTGCATGGAAATCTACATATCATGCTTCATGATTACCAACAATTAAGTATCCACATGCACGGAGATCAATTTGTTCGCTCCTCGAAGGAGCATGCCATTAATGCACACTGGTTGCAAAACCAAACGGTTATCATGCACCTATTTATCAATTTTGAATGTTAGTCATCAATCCCTTGATGAGGTGGTAGATCAAACAATTCACATTGGGATGAATGGATGTCAATTCTAGCAATGCTTTGATCATTTATCTCTGGCCAATTGCATTGATCCAAATTAGATTGTAACTTACCCATCAACAAGTTTCATCCATCTCACAAACATGGTGGATTAATCCACATTTCAAGATCTCACTAATCTTGTAGCCTTTAACAAGAAATCACTTTTCCCTTGTGAGGTAGTGGGTAATGACGAATATTTTTCCTAGCACTTAATCCTCATTGTCGATTCAGAACCACAAGTTGTAAGCCATAAAATGGAGACCGAGCCGCACATTTGTATAGGGACACATGTCCTCATCTTGTTTTCCTCACACTACGCAACCAATTGGAATTTTACATCTATGAACTAGGAGGGAGTGGTAGAGATTTACTCTTTCCTCTTAATTATCACCATTGATATTAAAACTTTGAGCATCAAAATGATAGTGATGGTGGGTTTGGGAGCTATGATTAAACATGTGTCACCATCTCATGGACCATGCAACAATTAAAGTACCATCACTTGGGACCTGTGAGCCAGTGGGGAACAACTCAGATTAAATCCCATGATCTGATGATTATTAATCCTACACATGTGACAAAGTTAGCATTAAATAAGGGGCCATTGCTAGGATGATGAGGATTTGGCCCTCATTAAAGAATGACTTAAGCTTAAGTCATTTGGAAAATTTTAAACCCAACTTTAGGAAGACAATTAAAGTCGACAGTCGATTGGGTGACCGGCACTCTAAACCAAAGGGGTCGATGGCCCAATGCACACAATGGCTCAAGTGATGACTTAAGGAACAGAAGATTAGTAGGATAGGTCAATTTGAAATTAGAAGGGCTGAGCGTTTTCAAACACAAAACCTTGTCCAAACCATGGGAAGGAGGGTTTATTTTGCTGACCAAATCCATGGGATTCCTGGTAATTACAACTATTTTTGGAAGCTCCATCAGTGGATCATGCTTAGGGATGCATACCCCTAGTGGTTATAGCAAGAATCCAGATCTTGGGTTGAAGTAGGTGAGGGTAGAAGACCAAAACCCAGGAGCTTTCCCGAGCAAGGAAAGTAGACACAACATAAAGAAAACACACTAGACCAACCTATGTACACAATTCATAGAATATACATTGCAATTTATTTCCATGAGAAGCCACTTTTAACACTTGGATTTGATCCATAATTTGGAGGCCCCTGGCCCCAAAATTTAGGGGCAATTCTTTCCTCTGTCAATGAATTTGTCCTGTTGTGTTGGCAGTGGGTCCACATGGACATTGTGCAATTTAGGACCATCAACACCATCACAATTGATACTATCCATTCCATTCAATGTGATACTAGCCCACTCATTAACTCTTCCTAGCATTGGGTCATCAAATCGAACTGGGAAAATAAAACTTTCATATTCCACACAACCATGAAGTGTAGGATCACATCCCATTTGTTCATCAAATTCAAAAACCTCATAAGCACTTTGGCTCATACTTGGCCAATCGTTAACAAGATCAAGGAAAAGGAACACATAATTAAGCATACCTTCCATCTGCTTGTCACAAGTGTTGTCCTCATGGGATGAAATAAGTTCCATAATTAGATCCATAAGGTAGGGAGCATCTATAAAAAATTCCAATGCTGCCTCATACTGACCAACACCATTCTTCTGGTTCTCAACACCTTCAAATTGCTCATCACATGGATCAAATAATCCTGCACTATTATTATATTCCACCTCCTCAACATAAAATGATGTTGCTTGAGCATTCAAGAATTCATCTTGATTTACATTTTTATCACCCAAGAGTGAACCTACTTTAATTTCAAGTCCAATATTATCATGTAAAACATGAGTGGTTGACACTTCAACCATCTTCTCAAGGACATGGCCAGTTACAATAGGGAGATCAAAATAATCACCTACATCTCCTTTGATAGTAATACTACATTCAAAGCTTCCATCATAATCCTAAGCTTCCTCATCATGTGGGCCATTATCACATTTAGATTTCAACAAATTTGAGTCATCCTCTTGATGCTTGTCATGTACAATTTTTTCAACCACATGTTGGTGAACTATTTCACCAATGTCTATGTTGCCACACCTTCCATTTAGTTGGGAAACTATAAAGTCAGGGTTAACATATTCAAAGGAAAGGTCACCTACCTCAATATCAACCTGGCTCTTGTTTGTACCATCTGCAACACACGAACTAGTAGTTCTTACTAAGTACTCATCATGATTATCTTCAAAAAGAGGATTGCTTCTACACCAATAGGAATCACTATTTGTGACCTCATTTTCCAATGCAGGTTCATCAAATAAAGGATTTCTCCATACCTTCATGATGGTCACATGTACGTTATCTTCCTTAGTGTCAGGGTCCCAATAATTTTGATCATTAGTGCACTCAAAAATCAATGTAATCACTTGAAGAGCAGAGAGAAACATTTTCGATGTCCTCTTCATCATTTGCACTCATAACAATTGATCCACATTCAGAGAATTTTTCACATGAGGATAATTGCTCACTGCCTAGGAAACACACCCGCTCAAGGCTATTAACATACCCCATACTAGAAGCAAGAGATTCCATCTCCATTTCATAAGAAGAATCATATTCAATAGAAGATTGACCAAGCTCGATCTCATCTCTAATTGGTGCATCATTATTCCTGGCTAAATCAATTTATGAGGTGTCACCATGTACCTCTTGTGTTTTCCCATAGCCTATGACATTCCAAGAAAGATAATTAGGTATTATTTCCTTTTCCTCACACTCTGTATCTTCATCCTCATCACTACTACATGAATCTACTCTTATGTTGCTTGTGAAATGACAAAATTCAATAATCAGTTGCTCAAAATCTAATACTTCTCCTTGATCTATCATTCTTAGCCTTTGGTTCTCCTCACTGTGGCAATTATTTCCCCTATTCTAGGAAACAACTAGTGGCATATAACTATGCTCAATATCTTCCATAGTGTTTATCCAATCCACTACTTGATCAAGACTATGAGGCTTTAGATTTCCAATCCATTGGCTTGATCATGATTTATAAGCTTCACAAAATAAATAAATGCATATTAAATCATTAGGCCTAAAATTTTTGGGTATCTCCATTAGAATATCTAAGAATCTTGAAAACAAGTCATATGGTGACTCATTTACATGTCTTTTCATCTCATACAAATTTCTAATAGAGAAAATCAAGTCAGCCCTTCCTGATCTTGGTTGATATGAGGTTGATGCTTGCTCATGTTCTACATCTCTTGGGAGTAATGTAGATGGAATATCTATGGGCTCCTTTTCATGGAAATTTTTTTTACTTATTGATTGGTTTAGCACAATATTTTGAATTCTATTAGAGCTACCCTTGTTAGCAATCACAGGTCCCCTCATGATTGAGTACTTCAAATTGTTCTCAATATTGACAACCTCTTGGTAAGCTTGTTGTAAGGTAGCAGGCTCTTTATCCCTTAACAAGAAGCTCATATTACTATCAAATGCTCCAAAATATGCAACCAAACATTCAACATCATTTGGTTTCATGTGTTTAAGGATTTCCATTATAACCTTTACAAATCTAAGGTTGAAAGTGGGGATCAATTCTTCCTTACCCCTGGAAATATCCATGAAGTTCTTTCTTGAAATACTTGGATTAACCCTTTCACCAAAATGTTCCATGAAGGAAGCCTTAAGTTCATTCCAAAAATATATAGAAGATACTGGAAGGAAAGAGAAATAGTCTCTTGCATCTCCTCTCAGGGATTGAACAAATAACTTCATAACCACATCTTCAGAATCTATTTCATAATCACCCATCACATCAACAAATTCCTATACATGCTTATTTGTTGATTCTAACATTTTGGTATTTTTTCCCTAATCTTGGGTGGTAAAATATTTGGTTAACCACAAATATTGTCAAATATGATGGCTCTATACCTATCAGTACTAAAACTACCTTGGTAGGACAAGGAATGCTCATTGTCTATTCCTTTGTGCATATTTACACTAGAAGGCATAAATTGACAACTTGTCCTTAATTATCGAAAAGAAATTTAGAATATGCTATGCAATTATACAATATGACCACAATTCCTTTTACAAATATTATTCTAAGCCTCTAGCATGTGTATTCCCTACAAATGTTGCCCAAGATCTAACAATTTAACATGCTTCTTTTATCATAATGCATAGATTTCAACTTATACAAAAAAGCATGTTAAAGTACCACTAATATTCCCTCATCTACTGCTAATTGACTTATTAAGGAAACATTTAAATCTCAAGCATAGGAAATTCATCCTAATTTACCCATAGTATGCTCAAATTTCCTCAAATTCTATAAGAATACCTAGTAATTTGTAGTGGTTGAATATCCTTTGTCTTTAGAACTACAGATCTGACCAATTGATGCATGCTTTATCAGGTTCTTTGAGTTAGAGTCGCCACCTCCTTTCGGAGGAATGAACTTCAAATGAGATGAAGTTTCTTTACAAACATGACACGTTTTGGGCTATCTTCCATAGTAGAGTCACACTTAGATCCTTCAATATTTGCTGCACTCAAATTATCTACCAAGCTCAAGAATTTGTCAATATCCAAACAAGATGTTCAGATTTACTTCACCTCTTGACTCTGCATTTTGTATCTTTGGTTGGAGAATGAGAATATCCATAGCAGAGTCACCATTTTGTTGGTGTTTTTCGATGTACCTAAGCAATCTCTAAAGAGTAGCCAACTCCCATGTTTAAGATCCTTAAAATGAATGGCCAACTAACAAGATTTAGTTGAAGACTAGAATCTTCTACACTTTAGGCTTTGTGGCACCAAGGAAGGTGTTCCTAACAATAGTTCACTTGACTATCACAATGAATGATACATTAAGTCATAGATAAGTTCCTATGAGGGATAAATAGTGTAATTCACCCAAAGGTCGGCTAATCTTTAAGCAAATGACTATCTGTTTACCAGGAATAGGGAAATACATCACACATATGCCTCATAACAGATAAATTTTAAAAGATTCATGTCCTAATCCTGAGTCCAAGGGTCTGGTATACTATTATTATCCTTGAGATGAAAAATACCTTAGTAAATAGATTAGTGTCTTCATCAATTGGGCAATGAAGTCACACATCTTACAATCAGTTATAAAAAATTGGTTAACCCTGATTATTATGGATGATTTTCATAAGGCTTTACATTATGAGAAATCACTATACATAAAGCATCACTTCTTACCAAATCCAAGTAAATTGTCACAAACTCATCACCTCACTTAAGAATTTAATAGATTCATTGAACCAAAGAAGAAACAAGACCATATATTCAAACAAATATTTGAAGATGAACATAATATGCTTGATATTTCATTCAAAATTTGTGAGATGATTTTCAGAGGAGACTAAATTCCTTATGCATTAGATTTTTTTAGATATCAGTAATTTCTATAAGACCATTTAATATTTACATATGTATAACCCAAAAGCCAATACAATTCTACTATTTTGTACACAAGTATCCTTCCTATTTTCTACCCTTTGTATACTTGACTTGAAGTCTCAAAAAACTAGAACCCCTGCAAATGAGCCCTAAATTCCCTTTTATAATACAAGGGAGAATAGAAGCTTTAGGCTCAAAATGCATACCACATTACAAAATTTTATTTCATTTCAAATTTCAACTGCATTTCAAAATTCCCCGCATGCAGATTCTAGAATAACACGTTGAAATGGGGAAACCACCATTGCAACAACCACCCAAAAAGGGAAAAGTAAAGTGCCACCAAAAATTCCCCTCAGCTACCAAGTAAGCAACAAATTTGACATTCACACTTCCACAAGAACACAAAGTAAAAATCAAGCACCCCAAAAATATTAGCCACGCACGCAGAGAGAGAAACCACCACAAAGATTACCAAATAGAATAAAATTTTGCATCTCACACACCACCTCTTCAGCAACCCTAAGACTTACCACCACCAACACACAATCTATGATACACATGCCCACTTTGCATTATTGCAAAAGGAGGAGGAGAAACTATAGCTTCTTCTTCATTCTTATCCTTGCCATCCACTGAGTAATCTTGTCCACTTGGAGTCTTCATAGAAACAGGAGGAACTGCGAGCACCACTTCCTTCGATAGAGCTCCCTGGTTTATCATTGCAAGATATTGTTGATATCCCAAGTCCATTTTAGTCTCACTATTAACCGAGCTATCAGAAATAGCAATGGGAGAGTTCTATCTTCCAAATTAACCTTGACCATATCAAATTTTCCTTTGAATTCTACTGGATGGTCCAATGGATTCTTACTCTTTTACTCCCATTACCTTTGAGATAGCAACTTGACCCTTCAGTCGATGGATACATCTAGTAACAATAGGTGTAGATTTCTCACCATGGATATCCTTAGGAATGCTCTATACCTGCTCTGGGTCTTCACCATGAGACCTCTACAAATTTAGTCGAGAAGACCTACTCACTGAAACAAATGAAGCACCAGACTTATTCATCCTGCAACTAGAAAAAAATGCACTCATAACCTCGTCTCTCTGCATGAACTCAAAAGACTTGACAACTAATTGTGTTGGCGAAAATAGAAACTCTCGAACTATATTTATTGAGCAACGTGATGATAGCAGTCATCAATACTCAATGAAAACACATGTGCAAATTGGGAAATTCATTGGCATGCGTATTATCACCATTTCTTTTCTAAGTGCATGGAAATCTACATATCATGCTTCATGATTACCAACAATTAAGTCTCCACATGTACGGAGATCAATTTGATCACTCCTGCAAGGAGCATGTCATTAATGCACATTGGTTGCAAAAGCAAATGACTATCACATGCCTGTTTATCAATTTTGAATGCTATTCGTTGATCCCTTGATGAGGTGGTAGATCAAATAGCTCACATTGGGCTAACTAGATGTGAATTCCATAAGTTCTTTGCTCATTTATCTCCGGCCAATTGTATTGTTCCAAATCAGATGGAAAATTAACCGTCGGTGGGTTTCATCCATCTCATGAACATGGTGGGTTAATCCACATGTCAGGATCTCGCTAATCTTACAACCTTTAATGAGCAATAACTTTTCCCTTACGAGCTAGTGGGGAACATGGGAGATTGTTCCCAACACTTAATCCTTGTTGTTGGTTCAAAACCACAGGTAGTAAGCTAGATAGTGGAGACCGGGCCCCATGTCCGTATAGGGACATGCATCCTCATCTCGTTATCCTCGCACTACATAACCGACTGGCATTTTACATCTCTGAACTAGTGGGGAGTTGTAGTGATCAACTCTTTCCTCTTAATAATCACCATTGATCTTAAAACTTTGAACATCGAAATGAGAGTGATAGCGGGGTCGAGACCTATGATTAAACATGTGCCACCATCTTGTGGACCACGCAACAGTTAAAGTACCATCACTTGGGACCTGTGAGCCAATGGGGAATGGCTCAAATTAAATCCCATGATTTGATGATTATTAATCCTACACATGCAACAAAGTTAGCATTAAATAAGGGGCCATTGCTAGGTCGATCACGATTTGACCCTCACAGAAGAATGACTTAAGCTTAAGTCATTTAGAAAATTTTAAACCTGACTTTAGGAAGAAAATTAAAGTCGATGGCCGACTGGGTGACTGGCGTTCTAAACTAAAGGGATTGGTGGTCCAACACACATGATGGCTCAAGTGCTGAATCAAGGAACAAGAGACAGGTAGAACAAGTCAATGTAAAATTAGAAGGGCTGAGGGTTTTCAAAGACAATTTTTCTTCCAAACCATGGGAATGAGGGTTTAATTTTCAGACCAAATCCATGGCATCCCCAGTAATTACAAGAATTTTTGGAAGATCCATCACAAGATTTGCCTTATTTCTAATCACTTCTCCATTCTTATTCAAGCTTTTTTTGAATACCCATTTTGATCCAATTATATTTTTATCGGTCGCTCTAGGGACCAATTCCTAGGTTTTATTTTTCTCAATTTGCATAAGTTCTTCCATTTCTATCATCCAATTTTTATCTCTACATGTTTCACTTACTGTCTCAGGTTCAACTTCAGAAAGTAAACACAAATTTATTTTACTAGTAGTAGTAGCTCTACTTCTTGTCAATACACCTTTCCTCTTATCTCCAATCATTTGATCTTCTAAATGATTATTTTACACATATTTAGGTGTCTTTGGGAACACCACCAGATCTTCTTCCTCTTCATTTTTCTATTCTTGTTCTTCAATAACTTCTTCTATCTCATTTCTACATTATGGTTCATCTAATACATATCCATCAACTTCAATTGAATTCTTCAATGCTTCATCAACCTTGAAATTTGTGCTTTCCACAATATTTCTCATCCTTTTATTGTAGCATATGTAATTTTTTCTTCTAAGGGAGTATCCAAGGAAGATACCCCCATCACATCTTGCATCAAGCTTTCCTAAATTTTCTTCATCTCTTCTAATGTAAAATCTACTTCCAAATACTTTGAAGTACTTTATAGTACAAATCTTTCCATACCAAAACTCATAAAGAGTCTTAGTGTTATCTTTTTCTTCAACTTGATTGAACACAAAAACAACAGTGTGAATTGATTCTCTCCAATAGACTTCTAGTAGACCTTTCTCAGAATCATTGGTCTACCAAATTCTTGAACCTTTTTGTTCTTTCTTTCAACAACTCCATTATGCTGAGGAGTTCTCGAAGAAGACAACTATCTTTTTATTCCATGTGCTCCATAAAACACATTAAACTCATTGGAGGTGAATTCTCCACCTCTGTTAGACCTTAAGAATTTGATTTTCATGTCCATTTCATTTTCAACCATAGCTTTGAATTATTTAAATTTGTCTAATGCATCATATTTTTCTCTAAGAAATGTAACCCATGTAAATCTAGAGTAACCATCAATCAAAAGCATAAAATAACTGTCACCTTGTAGACTTCTCACTCTTATAGGACCACAAAGATCTATGCAAATCAAATCTAGTGGTCTGGTAATAGGTTTTTCCTTTGATATAAAGTTGTTTCTAGCTTGTTTTCCAAACTGAAAATCCTTGCAAATAGCATTAGTAGGCTTTTTAATTCTTGGTAAATATCTCACAGCATGTAGAGAATTGATTCTCACCATATTGTCAAAATTCATGACACATCCTTTGGTGCCATAACCAATTTCCATTAATATGAGACATAAAGCAATGTCCATCTACACCCTTAAGTTGATAAATATTTCCTTCAAACTTCTTTCTAGTAGCAATCACTATTCTAGATCTTTTCCTTATTTCACATTTCTCATTCTTGAACACAATATTATATCCTTTACTACACATTTTCCAACACTCAAGAGATTATGCCTTAAACCCTTAACATAGTAAAAATCATCGGTATTATGCTTTCCATTAAAATTTACTGAACCAATCCCACAAATCTTAGCACCAGTATCATCTCCAAACTTAACTAAGCCTCCATCAATTTTTTTCAAGTTTAACAAACTTACTCTTGTCACCGGTCATGTGATGTGAACAACCATTGTCAACAACCCAGTAGTTCTTTTCTTATTTATTGTGAAGAGAGGAGATCATAGTATCTTCAAATTTCTTTGGAGCACTTTCCTTCACATGTCTTTCAGTACTAGTAGGAGTAGATTCATCTTTTATAGCAAAGAAAATACATTATTTATCATCAAAATATTCATAATCAGACTCTTGATCAGAAATATCAGCATCTTCATTCACATAATATGCTCTCTTGAGCATCTTTCCTTTGTTTTCTTTGCCTATTCTTTGTTTATTCCTCTCATCTCTTTTAAGACATCTCAAAGCATAATGACCAATTTCTCCATAGCTAAAACATTTGAAAGGTAACTTACCCTGATACTTATAGGATCCTTTTTTCATTCTTCTCACAAAGTTAGCTTGCACTTCATCAAAGTTTTCTTCATCTATATCTTCAATTTTTGTAGCCCTGAAAGAAATTTCTAACTTCGATCCATTTCTCAAGCTAGGATTTCTCATTTCAAATGAGGTTAGAGTACCCAACAATTGATCTTTACTATATGTTTTATAATCTACAAATTCCTCAATAGTTGATACCTTTTCACTATGTGCATCAGGGAGGGTTCTAAGAATCTTCTTAACTATCTTAGATTCCTTCACTATTGCACCAAGTCCTTGCATTCCACCTACTAGCTCATCCACTCTTTGTACATAGGATTTAATATTCTCATCTTCAGACATATGGAAGATCTTGAATTGTGCTTCCAAATTCTATAACTTTGCTTCTTTAAACTTTTCATCTCCTTCATGAATATTTTCCAATGCATCCCAGGCCTCTTTAGCAGTCTTCAGATTTGCAACTTTAATTAATTTAGAATGAGAAAGACTATTCTTCAAAATGAAAATTTCCTTATTGTTTTCTTCATACACCTGATCTCATCAGTTGTACTTGGACCATTAGTAGGAGCAGTGTATGCAGTCTTATAAGCTTTCTTAACATCATATTCATAGTATTCCAGATATCCTTCCATATTTTTCTTCCAGAAGGCATAGTTAGTCCCATCAAATGTAGGACACTCAATAGTGATCTTTCTCATCATCCCACACCTTTCTTAAGTGGTTAATCTCTTCTCCAAGGAACCAAGATTGATACCAATTTTTGAACAAGAAAACTTTGAGGAGGTGAATCATTTGTAACAATTTTAACCTTTAAAACTTTCACCATAAGTTAGATCAATAACCATTCACAAATCTTTTACTTTGTTAATGTAATTAATCAGTAAGTGCAGAAGTAAAAACTGAAAGAAGTAAAACCATACACATAATAACACCATATTTATGTGGAAAAACCAATGAGGGGAAACTACGGTGAGGATTAGCTCACAATATAAATAATTTCAATAACCGAATACAAAGGCTCACTTCCAAGACAAGACTTACTTGTCCAAAATAGGACTTATTTTCCAACATGGGTTAACCACTCGAAGGGCTCACTACCATAGAATTAAAAATAGGATAGAAGAGAGTTGTTATAGAGAGAAAAAAATCTCAATGCAATAGAGATTTCAACCACAATTTTCTCACACACTTGTCGACATGCTTGAATGATAGATTACACCTTCAACTCACTTCCTTCAAAAACTCGCCACTTGAATTTCACACTGATCTTCTCAAAATCACATCACACAATCACTATTTTACATCTATCTCACACATAACTTTCTATTGTATTCATCTATCTTGCTTCTTCCACACACATCTCAACTTATATTTATACCATCTTCAACCTCAAAACTCACCCAAGGTCAGCCATACATCATTTGTAAATTCAAATTCAAATTAGATTTGTGCCAAAACATTCTATGGTGGAATTTAGAATGAATGTGACCTAAACATATACTTAACAAGTACCTAAATAAGTTCCAACATGTTTCAACATGCTTCCATAAACTTTGTGAGTAGTGTTTAACACAAGGTCGGCCAACACCAGTGTAAAAAGCATAAAACAATTAAGCACACGCAACCTTAACTCAATTGAATCTTTCATATAACAAATTTCAACTGAACATGACCTCATTAGCTTACTCTTAGAACTACAAGTCCTGAAACTAAAATTCAAAGAAATCTACAGGAACTATATTTCACCCGAACCTCATCCAAACACACTAAAATGCACAGTTCACAACTGGTGAAAATATCTCACATAGTACAACAATCCAAAAGCCAAAAATTTGGATATAGAAACTATAAGAAATCATGAACAACACCTCAGATCCTCACTAGCATAGCATTTTTTGGGAATAGGATTCCATTTAATTGCAATCCTAAACATATTTCATGTATCTCCTAAGTCCTTCGTAAGTGTTCCCCAACACTAGGATTAGAAAGAGATTAAATTTGAATGAAATGAACATGTAAATTGACATTTGTAATTATTTCTAAATAATAGGAACATGTGAGGGCATCCATTTTGAGTTCCTAAATAATAGGAGCACATGGATCACCCACATGGAAGGTGGAACCCACCTTGCTTCAGTTAATTGTTTGGAGGTTTTGATAGCACTTCAGTAATGCATGTATTATTCCTACAAAATAGGGATTGATATTTACAATAGTGGAGTGGCACTATCAGTTTAGTATTAGTTCAGTTCAGTTTAGTTAGTTTAGTTTAGTTTAGTTCAATTATGGTTCAACTATCTTCAGTTGCATGTAGTTATTTTGAGTTGCATGCTAGTTAACTTGAGTTGCATGCTAGTTGACTTGAGTTGCATGCAGTTACTTTGAGTTGCATGCTATTTGACATGATTTGCATGTTAGTTGACTTGAGTTGCATGGCTAATAACTTTAGTTGCATGCCAGATAGCAAGTGGATACTTTCAGTTAAGTGGAGGTGATCAAGCATGCGCACTATTTGCATAAATTGATGGAGTGATATGTTTTAGTTAACTCAAATTGAATTGGACCCACCTTGGGTGCACAAGTTGGCATCTTTCAATTAGCACCTCTTGCATGAAAAGACATTTAGAAGGATCTATAAAGTGGGACCCATTCTTGGGCGCGAACTTTGAGGAGAAGCTTCCAAGATATCTTTGAGACTAGAGTTCAGTTAAGTGGTTAGTTTGGGGCACTAACTTTGAGGAAGACTTTGGTTTGACTTTTGTTTTGGACGTGGAACTCTACTTTCCAATTCTATGCATAGTTTTTTGAGAGAAGCTTTAGTGTTTTGTAATTGTCAACTCTTAGGAATTTACAAAGCTCATAATTTCCTATTTATTGCAGCAAGTTGTAGAGAGTTTCATATGAGTTTATTGTAGGTTGTGAAAAAGCATTGTTGAAGAGAAAAGAAGCATATCAATCAAGGATTGATATAGTGTTATTGTAATCTTATTCTAAGGTTAAATAATACAAGAAATAGTGGTTCTTGTGGAGTTTTTTTCTGAAAGGGTTTCTCCATGTATATGTTGTTTCACCTTTATCTTCTATATAATTTCTTCTACAATCTTCTATCTAATTCTACAAAAGATAAAATTGATTTAAATAGAATAAATCATTGACAAATAATTGTTCTAAACAGATTAATCATGCACTATTTATTGTGACAAATAATACTTATTTAGATCTATAGTCACATAGTTTACAAGTTTTAAAGATACAAATTTTCCTTCATTTTCAACAAGTGGTATCAGAGCTAATGGTTGGGTAGATTTTGGGACACCTTTCTATTAAAATTTTGAAGGTTTCTTGGCTATAGTGGGAGCTTTTACTATTGTTGTATTGCATATTTGTAAAAGAAGTGTGTTGCAATGACTTCTACTTCTCATCTAGATATTGAGAGATTCAATGGGTCTAGTTATGAGATGTGGAAATTAAAAATGGAGGATCTCCTTGAAGAGAGAGATCAATGGTTAGCTGTTTGTAATGATAAGAAGATACCTTCATCTATGTGAGATAAGGATTGGGCTAAGCTTGATAAGAAGGCAAGAGGAACCACATGATTATGTCTTGTTGATGTTGTTCTCTTGAATGTTTCAGATGAAACTATTGCATATAAATTATGGAAGAGAATAGGTGATATTTATCAAACCAAAAGTCTTACTAATAAGTTGTATCTGAAAAGATATTTATATTCTTTAAATATGAAAGATGGTGATTTTGTTGCACATAATTTAAATTCTTTCAATTTGATATTGAGCCAGTTAGCATCTGTAGATGTAAAGCTAGAAGATGAAAATAAATGCATTTGTTACTTTTTTCTTTACCAGAGTCTTGGGAAAATCTAATTGTTGCTATCAGTAGTGGTGGTGCATATCCTAAGATGGAAAATATAATTCCCACTCTCTTATCAAAGGAGATGAGGACAATTTCTAAATCAAGTTCCCAAGATGCCTTGTCGGTAAGAGGTAGGCCTAAGGAAAAGGAACCCAAGGGAGACAAGAAAGGAAAGGGTAAGTCAAAAGGATGGTCTAAAACCCTTGGTAAGAGAAAGGTAAAGTGTTGGCACTGTGGAAAATTGGGACATATAAAGAAGGATTGTAAGAGCAAGAAAAAGAGTTATGATGCTTCTACAGAGAAATCCTTGGATGACAGTAATGATGCATTGATCATTTCATGTAAAAATGTTAGTGATGACTCTTGGCTTATTGATTCAGGTTGCTCCTATCATATGACTCCTAACAAGTTGTGGTTCTTGAAGTATACTGAATATGATGGAGCCACAATTTTTTCTTTGGAGATAATAGCACAACAAAGATTGTGGGAAAAGGAGAGGTAAAGTTGTGTTTCAGTTATGGTAGGGTTAATACCCTTAATGGTGTTTTACATATTCCAAGACTTTCTATAAATCTACTTTATGTATCTAAGTTTAATGATTTTGGAATGCATGTGACATTTAATAAAAGTGGTTGTAGATTGGTGAAAGGGAATATGGTGGTTGCTAAAGGATCTTAGATTGGGACTTTGTTTAACTTGAATACCTCCAATTTGAATAAATTAGCCAATGTAACTAAAGCTAAAAATACATGTAGGTTGTGGCACCATAGATTGGGCCACATTGGTGAAAAAGATCTTCGGACCATTCTTAATAAGAAATTGGTTGACAGTATTCTTGATTATAATATTGGAAAAAATGATTTTTGTGAGAATTGTGTGTTTGGAAAGCAAACTAGATCTTCATTTCCTTAAGGAACAAATAAAGCAAAAATATTATTAGAGATTATTCACTCAGATGTTATGGGTCTTGTCAATATTGACTCTATTGGGAAATCTAGATATTATGTCACATTTATTGATGACGTCTCAAGATACACTTGGATCTATTTTATGCATAACAAATCTGATGTGTTCAATAAGTTTAAATAATTCAAGCCTTTAGTTGAGAAGCAATTAGATCATAAGATAAAAATGTTGAGATCAGATAATGGTGGTGAATATTGTTCTAAGGAATTTGATGATTATTGTAAGCATGGAGGAATTGTGAGATAGAAAACTACTCCATATACACCTCAACAAAATGGAGTAGCATAAAGGATGAATTGTACCTTAATGGAAAGAGCTAGGAGTATGTTAAGTAGTGCTAAGCTAGATCAGTGCCTTTGGGCTGAGGTGGTATGTACTTCTTGTTATTTAATCAGATCTCCTAGTTCATATATTGAAGATAAAACCCCTTATGAAATATGGTTAGGTAGGAAGCCTAGTGTTACACATTTAAGGATCTTTGGTTGTGAGGCTTTTTTTCATGTGCCTAAAGAAAAGCGGTCTAAGTTGGATCCAAAAGCACATAAATGCATATTCATAGGTTATGGTGAAAATGTAAAAGGTTACAAGCTTTGGAATCCTCTAACCCAAAAAATTGCTTTATCTAGAGATGTGATTTTCAAGGAATTTAGAGCTTATACTAGAGAATAACAACCAAAGGAGAAGGATACTTCTCAAACAGTGCATTTTGAGACAAAAACTGAGAAGCATGAAGATGCACATGTTGAAGAATAATTGGGTGGATTAGATGACAAGAGTTCATAGAGTTCTAAGATAGATGCTCCAAATGAGCATATTGAGGAACAAGAAGAACCTTCTTTGAGAAGATCCACAAGACAACATAATCTCGTTGATAGGTATAGCCCACATGATTTCCATTATATATTTAGTTTAATGAGTACTAATGATGAACCTAGTTCTTATAGGGAAGCTTTGTCTTTAGATAAGAACAAGCTTTGGTCACAAATTATGCGTGATGAAATGATTCCTTGGATGCTTGTGACACATGGGATCTTGAGATTTTTCCCAAAGGAAGAAATGCCATTGGTCATAAATGGATCTTTAAAAAGAAAATTGGAGTAGATGGTAATCTCAAAAGGTACAAGGCTAGATTAGTATCCAAGGGCTGCTCCTAGAGAGATGGAGTTGACTTTGATGAAATCTTCTCTCCAGTTGCTAAATTAACTTCTATTGGATTCTTTTTATCTATTGTTGCTACTTATGAATTTGAGATAGAGCAAATGGATGTGAAAATTGCTTTCTTGCATGGATATCTTGATGAGGAGATTTATATGAATCAACCTGATGGTTTTGTTGTAAAAGGAAAAGAATCTTTGTTTCACAAGTTAAAGAGATCTTTATATGGATTGAAACAGTCACCTAGAATGTGGTACCAGAAGTTTTGATGCTTTTGCATTAAAAATTGGTTATGTTAGAGTGAGGAAGATCATTATGTTTACATAAAGTTTATTGATGATCAGCTTTTAATTATTATCTCGTATGTTGATGACATGTTGTTTATTGGTAACAAAAAGGTAATGATCAAAGAATTGAAAGAAAAACTCTCTAGCACATTTGAGATTAAAGATCTAGGAGCTGCAAAATATATTCTTGGTATGGGAGATTAGTAGAGATAAAAGTATCAAAAAGATTTTCTTAAGTCAAAGCAACTATGTTGATACTAATTTGAAATGATTTAACATGCAAGATAGTAAACCAATTAATATTCCTTTACCAGTTGGCACAAAGTTAAGTTTAGACATGAGTCCTAAATCTGATTTTGATCATGAGGAAATATCTAAAATTTCATATGCTAGTGCAGTTGGTAGTTTGATGTATGCAATGGTCTAGATACAAGACCAAATATAGCCCAAGAAGTGGGAGTTCTAAGTAGGTTTATGTCTACCCTAGTAAAGAACATTGGACTTATGTTAAGAGGGTGTTTAGATATTTATGAGGTACTTTTGATTACTGTTTGTTTTATCATGGTGATAATGATATTGATATTATGCATAGAAAATTGGACATATAGGATTTTGTTGATTCAGATTGGGCAGGAGACCTGGATAGTCAGAGGTTGACAAGTGGCTATGTGATTACTTTGTTTTGAGCTACAGTTAGTTGGATGAGTAAGAGGTAGCCTACGGTTGATTTTTCCACCATAGAAGTAGAGTATATGAGTGCTACACATGCCTCTAAAGAGGCAGTATGGTTACAAAGAATTGGGAAAGGTATTGGTTTTAATTGCAAGAAAATTAGACTTGAATGTGATAGTCAGAGTGTTATTTCTTTAGCCAAAAATACTATGTATCATGCTTGTACTAAGCATGTTGATGTTCAGTATCACTTTGTGTGAGAAATGGTTGAGAGTGGGAACCTATATTAATTGAGAAAGTTGAAACTTTGATTAATGCTACAAATTATCTTATGAAACCAATTCCTACAGATAAGTTCTTTTGGTGCAGGAAGGCCATTGGCCTTGAGTCTTGTACTTGACTTATAATAATGATTCCTTGTTTAGAATAATTGCAATGTATAATGTCAAGTGGGAGAATGTTGGGAATAAGATGCCATTTAATTGCAATCCTAAACATATTTCATGTATCTCCTAAGTTCTTGGAAAGTGTTCCCCAACACTAGGACTAGAAAGAGATTAAATTAAAATGAAATGAACGTGTAAATTGACATTTGTAATTATTTCTACATAATAGGAATATGTGAGGGCATCCATTTTGAGTTCCTAAATAATAGGACCACATGGGGAACCCACATGGAAGGTGGAACCCACCTTGCTTTAGTTAACTATTTGGAGGTTTTGATAGCACTTCAGTAACACATGTCTTGTTCCCACAAAATAGGGATTGATATTTATAAGAATGGAGTGGCACTATCAGTTCAATTCAGTTCAGTTTAGTTATCATTTAGTTATCTTCAGTTGCATGTAGTTATTTTGAGTTGCATGCTAGTTAAATTGAGTTGCATGGTAGTTAAATTGAGTTGCATGCTAGTTGACTTGAGTTGCTTGCAATTACTTTGAGTTGCATGTTAGTTAACTTGAGTTGCATGTTAGTTGAATTGAGTTGCATGGCTAATATCTTCAGTTGCATGACAGATAATAGATGGATACTTTTAGTTAAGTGGAGGTGATCAAGCATGCACATTATTTGCATGAATTGATGGAGAGATATGTTTCAATTAACTAAGACTGACTTGGACCCACCTTGGTCTCCCAAGTTGGCATCTTTTAGTTAACACTTTTTGCATGAAAATATATTTACAAGGCTCTATTAAGTGGAACCTATTCTTGGGCTCCAAATATTAGGAGAAGCTTACAAGATATCTTTGAGACCTGAGTTCAGTTAAGTGGTCAGTTTGGGGCGCCAACTTTGAGGAAGACTTTGATGGTTTGACTTCTATTTAGGAGGTGGAAATCTACTTGCCAATTCTAGGAATAGGTTTTTGAGAGAAGCTTTAATGCTTTGTAATTTTCAACTCTTAGGAGTTTACAAAGCTCATAATTTCCTATTTTTGCAGCAAGTTGTAGAGAGTTTCATATGAGTTTATTAGAGGTTGTGAAGAAGCATTGTTGAAGAGAAAATAAGCATACCAATCAAGGATTGATACAGTGTTATTGTAATCTTAGTCTAAGTTTAAATAATACAAGCAATAACAGTTCTGGTGGATTTTTTTCCCGGAAGGGTTTCTTCACATATATGTTTCGTCACTTCTATCTTCTATCTACTTTCTTCTACAATCTTCGGTCTAATTCTACAAAAGATAAAATTGATTTAAACTGAATAAATCATTGACAAAGAATTGATCTAAATAGATTGATCATGCACTATTAATTGTGACAAAGATACTTATTTAGATCTATAGTCACATAGTTTACAAGTTTTAAAGCTACAAAATTTCCTTCATTTTCAACAGCAGCACATCCTAGAGCAAAACCTAGAGAAAATACTGAGTACCTGCAAACCTTCTTTATTACAATTTTCTCAATATTCTTGACATATAGAGTCAATAACCAACTTCCATGACATCAATGACAACAAAAACTAGTTGACAACCAGTTAACCGATTGACATTAATGAAAACACTAGCATACTTGCAACATATCATATTAGAATTGTCAAGCCACACAAACTAACCATGAAACCTACTCAGTGCCATTTTAAGGCATCTCTCTTCATTGCTAAAGTTGGTAAACTGATCCCACACATCTAATTTCATTTCATTTACTAAATTGTGTTATGGTTTCAGGGTATAATATTCTCCAATTCACTCTTCAAGCCATAATATGTGCACTTTTCCATAGGTAGGCTCTTCCAAATTTCTATGAATGTAAATATCAATATCTTCAGTAGGAATAACACCAAGGGAAAATTCTAAAAGTGCACCCAAGGGGTCAAGTTCTAGGGTTTTAGCAGGGTACTTCTTAAATAGTGTTTTTGGTCTCTCTGAATTATACATGACTTGAGGTGTATCCATTACATTCAAATGAATAATTCATAGAGAATAATGCATAATAGTAATTACTAACCTTTCGCCTACGCACCAAAGCCAAACACTAAAAATTTGTACTATGGAAGTGCTTCAGACTCTTAAATCTTGCTCTACACTCTACTTCTCTTTCGTGATTTCCTTTCATCAAATGAGTTTTCCTTGACATTATTAAATTTATTTCTTCGATCCCATTTGTTTCAATAATAAATGCTTCAACTCGCAAGCAGATATCCTCAGAAATTGTGTGTACTTTTGTCATTTCAAGCTCTACAATATTCTTTCTTCACATATGTCCACTTAAAATTCTTTTCATATCAGATCTTGAATTCGTCATCTTCAATAAATACATAGTGTCGCATCAAGACACCATATACCAGTAGGGGGATATTAAACTTTTTGATATTGCTCCCCCTAAGCCACTTGCCTAGTTTTAGTTTTTTATGGTATTATCTACACCAGAAGACAACATAGATGAATTTAAAACTTTTGATTCTCCTTTCTTCTCTGATTATCCTTCCTTTCTCTAGATCTTTTCTCTTTCCTTCTTAACTTCTCCTGGATCAATCTTAGTGATTGGTTCATGTGTCTCTTTACTGAATAGTTCTTTTTCACATTTTTTCTTCTGTAGTCTTCGGAAAAATTTCCAAGTATGCTACAAATATATCAAACAACATTCTTCCATCAAATTTTTTTGTTATTCAATCTACTTGTGCACTGGTTAGCCTTATGTCCAAATAAATTGTAGTGATAACAGTAAACTTTGAAGGGATAGTTCATTTTGTTCAACATCTGACTTATGTATTCTATAGTTTTGTCTCTAATTCTTTTGCACTTAAAACATTTACCAGAGAATGATAAAGAATTTTGATTCATTCTATCATTCTATTTTATTATGTTTCTACAATCTTTTTCCCTATGTCCAAACCTATTACATGAAAAAAAATGCCATTGAAAGATGAGTACCTTTTAGCATTAGGTTGTCTGATAGGAATCCTTTTGGTATTGCTTGTTTGATTCTTGATCTTTCTACCATTTCCTTCAGTCTTCCTTTGATTTTCAACCTTGTTAGAGGATTGATTTTCTTTTGAATTTTGTCCTTCTTCAAATCCCAAAACACTTTTTTCCTTAGAGGTTTTTTGTCCTATAATCAATTCATCCAGTATTGTAGAAATTGTTTTGAATTTGTCCTCATGAGCTCTTTATTTCTCAATTGGAGAGAAAAGCTATCAAAGTTGTTAAATTTGTCACCTTTCTTGCAAAATCATGGAAATTGAGGTATAGGATTTATTTTTGGCTTTCTAAAAGTGCCTGACTAGGATCTGGAAGTGTAGACTAAGAGGAACATAACCCAAAAATTGATTTTCCAGAGCCCTAGTCAAGACCCATTCGCCATAGGGAAAATGAGTCCTTAGTGAGGTCTAAAATAAGAACTTTTTGCAATAGGTACACAACATTTGACCCTCTTAAAACCTTCCTTTCAACTGTTATATCAATTAGGTTTGATTTATGTTATTCATTTGCATATTATAGCACACATATTGAATGAAATATAGGAGAATAGAGGTTCATCATAGCATCCATTTCATGCCACCCTATTTTTTAATGTTTTATTATGGTGAAATCAACCTTTTGAACATTGTAGTTTTCTAATTTTGGAGTCCTTTCCATCCTATATTTAGATCTTTCATTCATTTTCATTGAATTAGGTTGCATTTAGGGTGTCTAATTTGTATTCAACTTTGCATTACATCTAGGGTTTTAGAATTTCATTGTTTTCAATCTTTAAATTTGAAAAATACAAAAAAATCAATCATCTTGCATATCATTTACATCATATAAAATTTCTTTTGAAAATTGAAACAAAAATTACATAACAAATTAGGTCTTTTAGGTCATCATTTTGTCATATTTAGCAATTACATTTCACATTGCATTTACAAAAAAATCAAACTAAAACTTGCTATTACAAACATAAATCTGAAAACCACTGGAAAAGACTTGAAAATCTATAAAAATTGGTTTCAAAACCCTAATCTAGGACCCCTTAGCCCTAGGGTGAATGAGTCTTTCATCAGGCTATAACCTAAATTTATGAGCATTAAAATCTTTATTTCTATGCTTTTGTTTGCTACTTTTAGATTTTTATTACTATTTGTTGAGTTTTTGTTTCATCAATTTCATCATATCTAGCTTAATTTGGCATATTTAGTGTATTGTTTGATTTCAAAATTGCATTTACAAGATTTCATTTTTAGCTTTTTGCATAGTGTAATAATAAATTACCTTGTTTAGAATCTAAAAATTGCATTTACACATTGCATTCTAGGTCATTACATTGCATTTTAAGCCACTTTCCATTTTGGGTTTGTACACTAAGTTTGTAAAACTTGTATGAGCTTTACAACTTGTTGTCTTATTAGAAATACTATTGTGAGACATAGTTTGAGGCTCATGTCATCCTGCGATACACCATTCATCGTGGATCTTGGGTTTTCTAACTCTTTCACTAATAGTGTTGATAATCAACCCTCTATGGATCATAGTATGCATAATTCATTTCCCATTACTTCCTTACCTAGAAAAAATGTGCATTATATTGCTAATATCCCACAAGACAACATAAGGAGGTTAAATGAAGAATCAAAATATTTTACAAAACTTTGTGAGAATCGAACCTATTGATAGTAATGCCATTCCTCTCATAGGGAACGTAAAAACAATGCTTAAATATAAAGAAGGGATAGAATTCATGTTCTCCTTGGTCCATATCATTCAAAAAAAAATTCCTCCTGCTCAACCACCTTCTAGTACATCTCCTATGCATAAGAGAAAAGAACCAACAAATTTCGATCACTTTACTACTCCTAACACATCATTTTCTAAAAAAGGAAAGGGTTTATAGTTAGAAGAAGAAAGTGATGACAAAATAGTAATCAAACCAAAGAAGAACAAACCAAAAATACATGAAAATATTAAGTTACAATAGTTGTATGAACCTCTTGAATCTCTTTATAACTCATTACAACTATCCAAAGCCGAGACAATCTTCTATACTCTTTAATGTTGTCAATTGATCAAGTTACCACCTCAATGTGCAAACTTGACCAAAAGACAAACTAATAAGAATGAACCATATGGTGCTTATCATATATTCTCTAGCCATCACATAAAAAAAAAATCATCCTTTAAAGAAATTATTGAAGAATTTTACACCCTTTAGGAATCAAACTTAACTAAAAAAGTATGCATCTCGCTCCTTTCTATGTAATAGTTTTAGGATCCTAGTATGCTCACTATTGCATGTTTAACATTCATTGAAAATAATTCCTTATATTGCAAGGATCTCATTCTCATCACTTATCTTGGTTCATCCTTGTACTGCACTTAGTGGGGGAAAGGGGTTAGTTAGCCTTGTCCTAGTTCAACACTTGTTGTTGTCCCTGTGGCTAGTTGTTTCCCTTCCATATATACTAACCAAGATTGGGTTGTGGATGACCTACTATACATTGATTCGTGTGTGCCTTACTAGTCTTTTGCTTTGTTTATTTTCATGTGTCTTCATGTGATTGCATATGCATAATGTGATCCCCCATGTTGATTTGTTTCATGTATCCCCTTCTCTTTTTGTGCATTCCTCTATATGTACCTACATTCTTCTATATGTCGTAATTCTTTTTACATTTTTTTTCTGTCTTGTTTTTTCCTTTTAGGGATGACGCAAGGCATCGAGACACTTAGGTATCTTCCATGTTGACCCAAAATATTTTTCTTTGTTTTCTCTCTCTATGTGTCATTCTTCCAGTTGTATGAGTATTTGGGGAATGATTAAGTTTTTGAACTCTATAACAACATTGTAGCACAAATATACTGACCCTGAATCCATAGATCCCTTATGTATTTTTTGGGGAAACCCCTCCTTCCTTTTGCACATGACGTAGCTTTATTTTAGAACATATGACTTGGCATAGGGATTTCCGAGTAAATATCTCATGTCTTAGGATTGAACATTGGCTACTTTAAAGCAATTTCTCACAACAATGATGTTAGCAACAGCTTCAAAGTGGGGGCATACATTGATAATATCCTTTTACATTTTGAATGTTTCATGGTGTGATTTTATTTTTTCTTGTGATGCATCCTTTTCTTGGTGGTTTTATTGGGTTTGATGTCCTCTGAGAGTGTGATATTTCTTAGCGTATGACTTTTCTCTTAATGGTGATGTGAAACACTACATTCCCTAAGTTATAAAAATTTTACTCTTGACTTTTCCTCTCTTGGAGACATTAAGCATGATGATCCCTATGAAGAAGACCTTACATGAATGAAGCAAGATCCCCTTGAACAAAAACCTATATATAATGTTCATAAGTGTTTGGCACAATACAACTTGATGACCTTGTGAAGCTTGAAACCCTAATTCAAAGCCACCTAGAATAACACACCTTGCTTGCATGTGGATCCTTTCCTAGTGTTGTGGTTCCTTATTCAAGTTTTGAAGAGGATAGCATTGATATGGTATGGGAGCCTAATATGATTCTCTAATTTTCCATCCCTTTGTTTCATTGCACCTTGTGGCACCTTATTGAAGTTATTAGGGGGATAGATTTGGTATGGCTAGTATGATGAGAGCTGACACATAGGCATTAATTTCTCATTAAGCCACTTTATTGGAAGACTCACCTAGTGGATAGCCTAGTGTTCCGCTACCTCGAAGTGAGTAGAAAACTGATAGATTAGATGTGTTCCACATCGCATTCGACAATTTAGGCTTGATATTTTTGGTATTTAATGTTGGATGGTTGTTTATCTTTTTCATTTCTACATACATAAGTGTCTTGAATGTCTACTTTAGTGTGAGTTTGAAATGGGGTCATACTCTCACTAAAGTGGGGGAAAAATGTATTAACAAAAAAGTATCCCTTTTCCCTTAATTTGGGAATATATAATAATAAAATGAGGTTAATTATACCTTAATTTAGTGTTGTAATATGTTTTTCATATTTGATTAGGTGAAAAATAGGGTCCACCAAAATGAATGAACAAGATGATGGACCACTAGGATTGTTCACACTAAATCACTACAAAAAGATGCAATTATCAGAGCCAAAAGATGCAATTAACAATCAGAAAGGGTACCTAACTATTATAGCAACTATGGGGGATGTTTTTAGAGCATAAAAACCTATGTACCTAGCTAGAAAGTTGTTTTTTTTGAGCTATGGAGGACTCATTTACCTTCAGTGGCGAATGGGTCCATTTAGGGTTTCAAAAAATTGATTTCAGGATCTTGTTCCTTGATGTTTTCAATCTTAAAATCCCTATTATCATCTTTTGGAAGTCTGTATGTAATTTTGTATAGCTCTTTCCGTGATCTTACACTTTGAGTGACAACTTTAGCAACTTTGCAACTTTGACAATCTTTCTCCAAATCTTGTTCAACTTGATCTTCAATTTGTAAATCTACAATCACACATTCAAGGATAGAAAAACTTGTTGATTTTTTAGTGAATGGGGGTTTTCCTCAGTCAAACCCCTTGTAGGTAATTTAACCAATTGATGAAATGACTGAAATGAAGCATGAACATGAAATCATGTAAATGATATCACCTTAGATGATGTCTTGTGAATCAAATTTGCATACTAACATGTAGTGGCCATGAAAAATGTAGATCTTGGATGATGTGAACAATAGTTTCCAATAGATCTTCAATGCTACATCCACATGTTTAGCTCAACAACATGAATGCATGCATCAAAACCTTGAAATGATGATATGATATTGAATTGCTACAATAAACACTTGAAATCTACCTTGAAATTCCTTATGAATATTCTCTTGGAATGCTCTAATTATTGATCACTGGAATGCTTGGGTGCTTCATAAATTTTCTAGGAGAAACAATGTGAATTAACCCCTTATTTATACTAAATTAGGACATTAACCCTGAAATTCAAAGAATTAAGGCCAACACTAGATCTGGGAAGAAACATAATGAAATTCAAAAAGGGGGGTCCCATTAAGGGAGGACCCATTTTCCATCTTGGACGAATGGGTCCTGGCTAAATTTCTAGGACCAAGCTTCGGGGGATTAAAAGAAGGCTAAAAACCCATTCCAGATCAACTGAGAAAGGGGGGTCTTGTTAAGGGAGGACCCATTCACCATTAAGGGTGAATGGGTCCCATCTCAACTTACCAAGACCAAACTTTTCCCAATGAAATAATTTGTTAATTAAGTTAATATTATTGGGATATATCTTCGGGAGGTGTCAAAATTAAGGCCTAAATTAGAATTAAAAGGGGGTTAATAACTCAAGTTAACCACAATTAATTAAGACCACCTAGATAATTATGAATGTGCTTTAAAACACTTTACAACACTTAAACATGGTACACATTATGCACATTTTATTTAGAAAGGGGCCCACTAGGCTTAATTAAGCAAATACATCCTAGAAAAATGTGAAAGTGTGTTACAACACTTTACAACACCTTTGCAAAGGATCAGTTAAGGAATGTTTTAGTCAAATAAAGGGCCTAGAATAGTGTGAATGTGTACAACACATTACAACACCACTCCAAGACATTAACTCAACTTTAATGTCAATCATCAAACCAAGTGAGGGAAAAGGCTACTTTTTATGTTACTACAATATTCACATTAAGTTTAGGGCCCCTTTCAATAAAATGTACTTAATTGTACCTTATTTAGGCTATTGTAAGGTGTACCTTTACACTTTCACACTAATCTATGGCTTTATTAATTAATTGAGGTTAATTTTCCTTAAATGACCCCTTTAATTCAAATCCAAGCCTAATTAATTGAAAATTTTTAGGGATAAAGCCTGAAATTCATAAATGATATTACACAACACTTAATTTTAGGTGTGTGTCCTAGGATAGTGATCTAGGACCCATTTGTTGTTGAAAGATGGTGTGTCCCTTGGTCTTCCTTGTGCAACATAGCGCTTGGGTTTGTGACATGGCTTAACCGCCTCCTATGGATCTTGTATAAATATGGTGGTTGTATCAGGCATTAACAAGTTGATCTTTTGGTGAATTAGAAACCACCAATGTAACAATTAGTATCAGAGCAGAGGTCACAAGTTAGAACCCCTCGCTTACGCTGGGGGAGATTGATGCAAGATGGTGTGTCCCTTGGTCTTCCTTGTGCAACACAATGCTTGGGTTTGTGACATGGCTTAACCACCTCCTATGGATCTTGTATAAATATTGTGGTTGTATCGAGCATTAATAGATCGATATTTTGGTGCAACAACAACCACCAATGTACATTTTTCAAATGGCGATGGGTCCTCACTAGGTCCTAGGACCCTATTTTCACATGACATTTAACATTTTATGAAGTGTGTCCTAGGTGAGTTACCCAGGACCCATTCACCACATGGAAAATGGGTCCTCACTTAGACCTAGGACCCCTCCTTGAAATATGTTTTTGGTGGTGTTTTAATTATTTGAGATCCATGATTCAATGTCGGGTTGTGATATTTGAATTTCAGGAATTAATGTTAAGATATGTATAAATACAAGGCCATTTCAATTAGTTTGACCTAGTTGATTTCTTCCTAGATCTTCATAAGCAATTCAAGGAATAAAGAGTACTTTCACAAGAGCATTAATAGAGCATTCAAGAGCATTTCTAAGGAATTCAAGGGCAGATTATTAAAGATTATTGCAGCAATCAAGATTCATTTCATCATGTCAAAGGTAGAATTCATCATGCATGTTGTTTGAGCTAATGTGTTCATGTAGCATTCAAGATCAATCAAGCATATTCAAAGACATTATTCTTATCAAGTTCATGATCAAGATCTACACTCATTGAGGCCACTTCATGCTAGATTGTAGATTTATCCAAGGTTCAAATAAGGTGTCGTGAGTTGTTACATTATTTTTTCATTCATCATTACTTTCATGCATTGTTTCATTTCAAGGTTTAATTACTAAAATGAGGTTTGACCAAGGAAAACCCCTATTTCCTAACAAAACAAAAATTTTCTCTCCTTTGATGTCTGATTGCAGGTTTTAGGTTGAAGATCAATTGGAGATAAAAGTTGTCAAAGTTGTCACCTTTCTTGCAAAATCACAAAAACTGAGGTACAAGATTTATTCCCACCTTTTCGATAGTGCTCGACTAGGATCTGGAAGTGCAAATTGAGAGAAATATAACCCAAAAATTGATTTTCAAGAGCCTTAGCCAAAATCCATTCACCATAGGGCGAATGAGTCCTTAGTGAGGTCCAAAAAATAATTTTTTACAATAGGTACACAACATTTCACCCTCTTAAAACCTACCTTTTAACTGTTACATCAGTTAGGTTTGATTTTTGTTATTTATTTGCATATTATAACACACATATTGAATAAAATATAGAAGAATTAGGTTCATCATTAGTTTTCATTTTGGTGGACCTCATTTTCCTTCATTTCAAATGAACACCCTTATGAGAATTCATAACATTGCACTCAATAGTAAAGACTTCTACAAATGACTTCGGATGTGCTCACTATCCCTATTTTTGGGCCATTTACGAGCTCTTAGCTCACCATCATGATCCCTATTTACTCTTGAGTTGAGTGAGGTATAATTGCTATTTTTTGCACTAACCAAGTAACCAACTTCGATCATGTGAGATCCACTTTCACTAACAATATTTATTTTGATTGAAATCTAGCTACATGCACATTGTACCTCAAGCTAACAAGCTTTCAAGCATGCCACTACAACTCAAACAATATGAAATCATTACAAATATTATTTCAAATCATCATTGGATTAATGGAATTATCATGTATAGTACATCGTGTAATTTTCAATATCAATTTATCAAATCACCCACTTTGAATGTACATATGGCATTAATCTATGGTACGAAAACCATATTTTCTTCAAAGAAAGACAATCCAATGGATATGCATAAATTGATAAAAAAAAAAACATGTCATACTTTCTACCATTTTCAGTATGAAGTTATCAAATAAAACATTTTACTCACTTCATATGTACATATGGTGTTAATCCATGGTATCCCAACCACATTTTCTTTAATGAAATACAATCTAGCATATATGCATAAATTGATAAAAATATTGAGAATTAAATGGTAGGTAGAGTATTTCAAAGCATTGAAAAAGAGAGAGAGAATTAAATGACTTGTAGCTTAATCATGATCAATTTCCACTAATAAGTCACAATAAATTTTTCTCACTTATGATCATAACTATATGTTGATAATTAGTCTTAAAGCCACATTTTTATATTGAACAAAGCAAAAAGGATTTAATATAATGGAGGCACATAAAGTATTTAAATTTAAGTAGTTGAAGACTGAAGTACATATCTAGCCTGGCCAAAAAGCCACTAACCATGACAAAAACCCAATCATAAAATATATATTACAAGAGTTGTACAATAAAATAGAGACACAATTCATTACTAAAATATTCTATAACAATAGTAGAGGCCCTCAACCGGGTGTTTGAGTAGAAGGTGAATCGAATTGAACAAAGTAAGAGTAGAGAAGAAAAGGGAATCACCCAAATCCTTCCTCCAAAACTCTAGACTCTATAATGATTTATTTATTGTATCGCACATGAGAGCACAACTCATAAAAAATAGGGAAAGAGCTTGCACTATGGAAACAACCAGCTCAACTTTGGGAAAGATTCCACCAACAGGAGCTAACCCACATTCAAAATTCTAATGCTCAAGTGTCAACTCCAATGAAGAAATGGAGTAAATGAAAGGCTACAAATAATGTATTTCCAACATATTCACCAAAGCATTATCAAAAAAAATATCCATGCAATTGGACAAGAAAGAAAAGCTTCCTGAGAAAATATAGCATGGGGGTTGTTCTGAAGCCATTCCCTACCCACAATTATTCATATAGTCTCCTCAACCTACACACAACAAATAGTAAAAACCATACCCAATTTTCATAAATCATATGCATCATTCCTTCTTTTCTCCCCAAAAAATTTGGCTAGCATGACACACCATGAAGAATCCATAATATGATAGTGAAATTGTGAATAGAGAAGAAAGAAAGAAAAGACAAATACATTATAAATGATATGAAGAAAATAAAGTTGGTGAAGTATATATCAAATGAAGAAATCAATACTTAACACTTGAACCTTTAATTCACCACTTGATGTGACAATATTATTTCAAAAGAATTGAGTCATGACTTTAAGTGATTTAATAAATAATAAAACATCAACCATTGATATTTTAAAATCTAGCGCTTCTAGTATTATTCCATAGGTTTGAATTCACATGTCTAGTGCTTCAAGAATTTTCTTTTAGAATGCAACTACAACCATCCATCGAACATTCATCAAATAGTTATATTGCATTTTCCATATCACACTTTGATCCTGTCAAAGCCTTTACAATCTGCAATCTTTCAATAATTGTTGATCTTTAATGAACTTAGTGTTGACCATTGATCCCTTTTAGACCATTAACCACAAGCCTGTTCCCACCGAGGATAGATGTCATAATATTGTATTACCATAGAAAATTGATGACATCACCTTCTGAGCAATGCGAGTGTACGAGAGTCACCCGATCAGTAATCCCCGATCTCAACCATTTATTTTCATGAGTAGATATTTGTAACCAGACTTAGGAGATATTAGAGTCTTTGATAGTTCACGGAACTTGTAATCACCTAGATCAAGGGTTCAATCACCATGATGACTCCAAAGGCTTAAGTCATAACTTAAGCAACCTTGAACTACCAATAGCTAGTCAACTATAAAATATTATTTTAGGTGTCATGACTTTAAGTGATTTAATAAGTAATCAAAGGTCAATCATTGGTATTTGGAAACCTAATGGTTCTAGGGTTATTCTGGAGTTTGAATTCGCAAGTCTAGTGCTTCAGACATTTGCTTCAGAAATGTAACTACAACCATTCATTGAACATTCATCGGACAGTCATTGGTTATATTAATTTGCACCAACATCTAGCTTCAGACATAACACTTCACTTAACATATAATAAATATGTTAACACTTGTTCCCATTCTGTACACTTTATGAAGGAATTTGGATGTGTGGAAAATTTGTCCCAAAATAGAACAATATATAGTATTTGATATTTTTCACCACCCACACTATGATTTTTTATTGGCATACCAATTTATTTCGCCAATGAATTTTTTTATTGGTTTTAAATTATGTTGAATTTGCCAATGATTTTTTTTATTGGTTTGAAAATAGGTTTAATTCACCAACGATTATTATTTTTGGTTTGAAAACATGTTTTAATTGCCAACAAAAATAGTTTTTGTTTTCAAAATGGGTTTAATTCGCCACAAAAATATTTTATTGGTTTGAAAATAGGTTTAATTTGCCAATGACAATATTTTATTGGTTTGCAAATAGAATTTAATTGCTAATGAAAATATTTTATTGGTTTTAAAAAAAATTGCAATTCGCCAAGATTTTCCAAAGACTTCTAGCGATTACAAAAGATTCACCAATTGAGATTTTTTTCTCAAAAACAGAAAAAAATTGACAATTTTTTTTTTTTCCAAGTATATAATATTCACTAAGCTTTTACACCTCCAAGGGGGGTGTTCCTAAATTTATCCCTACTTTTAGCAGTATTTGATCCCAAGTCTTGAGCAACACCCAAGTTAGGATTATATGCCTGAAAATGAGTGTCTATAATGTTTGCAAAGACCCCAAAGAAATTTGAGACCTCTTCGATCCTTGTCCAACATAGCTCTCAATTTGTTAACAACCTTAGCATATTTGGCTATAGTTCTTTCTTTCTCCAAATACTTCTTATTCCCTGAAACTTATTTCTAAGGAGAGGAGTTACACTGAGGGGATCTTAAGAGAATCATCTTCCTCCACAAATGAAGTAGAAGGAGAAGAAGGTGGGGTAGGAATTGTTGGCATTCAACAATCCATATTGATGCTTCTACATTCTAATGACTTATGATTAAACTTCTTACATTTAAGAAACTTTTCAATAACTTTGATCTATGTGGATTGTTGAAGGATCAATTGATGGAGAATGTGCAATTGACAAAGGATATAGATTACTCTTTCAGGTTTGGTACCCTGGCTATATGCATTATGATGTATTTCCTAAAATGATTTCCTCATAATGACAATGTTGTATGGAAGGATAATATGTCAGTTTGCAAGAAACTTTTTGAACATTTCAACTCTTTTGAAAATGGTGAACAAGGTTATGAAAGCTTCTTCAGGAATTTGTTAGGAAATTTTTGTGTAAGTGATATTCCTCTCCTGGTAAAAATAGTTGAAGTTGTATCATCCTCTAGAAAGACAGAAAAAGTAGAAGAGAGAAAGAGAGTTGGCTGGTGACATTATTCTAGAACCTAAGTCAACAAAATTTGAGGGAAAAGGTAAAGAGCAAATGGTTGTGGATATAGTGGATGAAAAATCTGAAGGATATACACCAAGAGATGAACCAAAACCAATCAAACCAGATGTGGTAATTGCATAGGAGAGTGATGAAGAAGGTGCTCTACTCAAGTCAAAGATACTAGAAATTGTTTAGGAAGATGGAATGCAAAATTTAACTAACATATGGATGAATGGACCATCATATGAGCAGGATCTCATTGAGGACACTCTAGGAAGATACTCTATTGATAACAATATTGAACTAGAAAGTTTGCAGAATGTACTTTGAGAAGAATTTATTGAATGTGTCAAGGAGGCTATGGAATATGTGCCCCAAGACAGAAAAGAGGAGGAAATAATCTCTCATCTGAAGATGCAATTTACGCTAGATCTCTCGCCAAACTGAAAAAGAAAATAAATGTGTTAAGATAGTGCATTGACTCAGCAAACAAGATCTACAATTACTGTCTTAGGTGGCCTCATGTGGCTAGTAAATACAAGGACAAGTTGGAGAAAATAGAAAATGATCTTGTCAAAATCAGTCAGGATTACAATATGGTTCAAGACAAGGATGGAAAAGTTAGAAAGAAGGTTCATGAGTTTCAAGTTGAGCATGCAAAGGTTCACTTTGCTAGAAACACTCTTATGGATACTTTCTGGAAAGTGAAGGATCAAAATGAATGTAGATTATAGCAAATGATTGAAGTTCTGAAGAAAGGAGAAAAGTTGGAAGGGTCCATTACCATTCCTAAATCCCTTTTCCAGGTCATCAATAGAACATCGGAAAATAACAACCTAATAATTGCTACTGGGATTGCAATAGACTATTGGAAGAAATTTCTCCTGAAAATGGAAGATAAGTATAAAATAATTTTATGAATTTAGTAGTAGTTGCAACATTTTTTTCAATTGGAGGAGAAAATGCAGTAAGAGAGAATGTAGTAAAAATTCCAAGGGGGGGATTGAAGTAAGTTTTTGTCATTGATGTCAAAGGGGGAGAGAATATAGTGAAAAATGCCTTAACATCCAAAGGGGGAGCACTGTTTTGTTGTGTTGAGAAATTTTGAGTTTTTGACACTTAGTAATTTTTCACTAAGTGTTGCCATCAATTCCAAAGGGGGAGATTGTTGGCATATGGATTTGGGAGTTTTTTTTTGGTTACTAGTGTTGTCATTGATGGAAAATGGAGTAAGTGGTATGGTCTATAGTTCAGAAGTAGTTCATACCGGTAGGAAAAGTAGAAGATTGTATTCTACCGGCATAAAGCATGAAGAACAGACTATCCAATTGGCAAATTGGTATGAATACTTCACCGGATCATTATTTTGTTGTGTGGTTCCTTAGGGAAGATTTTCAAGCATGTGTGTTACCTTTTTGGTAAGTTTTGTGGTGCTGCAGAAATCAGTGTACGAGTTTGGAGATTCGATAGAATGACTTATTATTTATTTTCTTCTTATGGCTGACCTATTGTGTATGGCATGTTCTGAATGTATAAGGAATATTTGTTTGACTATTTCTTATGTTGGGAATTTTGATTTGGGTCCCTACTATAGTACAGAAAACTTGTGTGGGTAAACATTAATTCTAATTGATGATTTGAGCTGACAAGTGGAAGAATATTATATTTTGTTTAAAGTTGACATATAGAAATAAAGTCTTGTTAGTAGATATATATGTGAGATCAGAAAATAATTTTGGTGTGTGGGTCAAGTGGTGAGAAGGTGCAAAAGCGAAGTAGTGTAGAGTAGGTATATGGGCTAATATCAGAAGATCTATTTGAGAAAATTTTGTTTGTGCTACATAAAGGTTTTTGTAGGAGAGAAGAGCAAAGAAGAGTAGAGCAGAAGTGCGAATTGGATAGAAGATCTAGAATTTGTTTCATGTGATTTATTGGAACTGAATCCAGGCATTTGGAGATGGCAATTTCTCAGTTCATTCTTTTTGTTATATTCTTAAATATTATGTAAGGAAATGAGCCTTTCCTTTTGAGCAGTGAGCTCTAGGCAGTGCGCCTAAATGCAAGTGCATTCCCTTTTGATCATACTTTTAACTGAGTATACTTTGTGGATTAATCTCCACCGTGGTTTTTCCCCTAATAGGGTTTCCACGTAAAAAAATTTGGTGTTATGCTGTTCACATTGTGATTGCATGTTTTCCTTCTACTTGTATGTTGTGGATGTTATTAAAGTTTAATACTGTTGTTGAAAGTTTAAGATCTGATTTGAAATTAAAATATTATAGAACACTAATTCACCCTCCCCCTTCTCAGTGTTCCTAGTGTCCAATAGGAAAATGCATAGAGACTTATCCAAAAGGGCTAGAAAATCTAGTAAACATTCCTAAAATTACTTCCTCAAAGGTAGGATTTGTTTGACCAACAATGAAATTCTTAGATTTCATCCCTATATGGCATAAAATCCTTCTAAAAATGTTCCTAAAGTTGTAGATTGAGTCATAAATCTCATAAAGCTTCACGAAACATGAATCAGTAATTCACCCAAGACATGACAGGAAGATTTCTGACACAAAGGAAAAAAAACAAAGACTTTCATGTTAGGTTCACCCAAAATGTAATGTAGGGGGATTCATCACCACCAAGGCTCCAAGTCACAAGAGAACCCCAAAGAATGAACTTCCCTAAACTACCTCAAATATTTTGATAGGTTAGAAAGGAATAGATAAGGTTGATAAGGAAGGGAAAATAGAGTTGTGTTTCCCTTATGTTTATGATAGGTGTTTTCCATAATTGGGTGAGCTGACTATAGAGGTCTTAGACTGCAGACTAGATAGCTCATTGTTTGTGGATGGCAGCATGGAAACTGAACTTTAGCACGATGCACTAGAGTCTTAGGGACACGTTGGTGTCCTATATGGACAGAGGGTCTAATAACCAATAAAAAACACATAGGTCCTACTTACGACCTAAATGTTAAATTTTAATAGTTTAATAGGGAAATGCAAATATACATAGTAAAACAAGAAGAATATTGTAAAGATTAATATAATAACAAAAATGACAAGGAATGAAGGAGAACTCCAACTCAAATACAGTCTAGTTCTCTAGCTAGCTCTAAGTGGACGAACTGGTACCTACACACACAAAAACAAAAGAAGTGTTGGGTTATGTTTTGAGGTCCACCTCAATCAGACCCCCGTTTTTATGTTACCACCTCCATGGAAAACTAGTATGCAATGATATGGAGAAAATAAATTAAAGAGAGGAAAATAATAATAAAAGAAGTAGAGAGAAATGACAAGCTGAATTCTATTCTACAAGATGATGATGCAAGTAAATGAAAGAACACAATGTCACCTTCCATGCTATAAGCACTCATGACCGATAGACTAAAGAAGAGAACTACACCACCACGCCAAGGAGGTAGAGCTTCATAAACATGTATTGATAATGGTGTTTAAGCAAGAAGACATTATAGAAGCCAAGTGAGAATGTTGGTAGCTACAAGAAAGAGTGGTGGAGAAGCAAGAATGTTGGAAGAATGACGAGTAACAAGAGAGAGAGAGAGAGAGAGAGAGAGAGAGAGATCAAATGAGTTAGAGGGATTCTAAATGTGATCGAATGAGTTCAAGCGGATGAAATTGAGGTAAAAGGTCATTTCTCATCGGTCAAGAGTTGACGAAAGATTTTACATTTGCAAGCAATTAGGAAGCGTAATGTTTCTATAGATTCAAGACATAGAAATATTTCCAAGATGACAACATGGTACATTGATGTCTACACAACGTGCATGCATCCCTATCAAAAATTCCCTCACTAACATAAAATGGCAGGGATACATAGAAATATCAAGATGAAGGTGGCAATATATTGCAACATCGCACTTGCAAGGCCAAAGTGAAGGTAAGTTAATGGGAAAATTGCCTAGGTGCAAATTTATGCCATTACATATTGTAATAATTAAATATCATTTTAGAGTCATATATTGTGATAGAATAAATTATGCCTAAGGATTTCTCTCACTAAAATAGACATACAATTCTTGTGATCAATGTAAGAATATTTACAACTATTTTTCTGATAATTATATTATTTTTCATGTATTATTATATTTTACTAATATTTTTAGCTAACAATCCTAATAAGTGGTATGAGAATATTTTCTAGGGTTGTGTTTTGTAACATTAGTAAATAATTTAAATATTTCTATGATTATCCATTATTTTTTTTAACCTTGCCCTCTTAGAACCTTGGTGATGTTATGAAATTATTCTTATAAACCCCTTAGCATCTAAATACAAAACTAAGCTTAAATATTAAATACTTGGATTGTTCATACTCACCCCACGAAGAGAGAAAAACAATTACCTTATAAAGAAAAAAATTAATAACATTTTGGAATGTAAACACCACATAGGTGTTCACATATTGTTGTCATTGATGTCAAAAGTGGGATCAGGTATGAGATGGAACTGATCCTATATGGAAAAGGAGTGTTTGCATTGGTGTCAAAATGTTGTCATTAATGTCTAATAAAATATATGGTATGCTTTAAAAGTTCCTCAGAATGTTGCATTATTGTCATAAGATTGCAGAATATTCTTCTAGACATCTGAAGTGATTTTGAAGGCTATATTTCACTTGAGTTCTCTGAGAGCTTCTCATAAATGTGATGAGTAGGTCTAGAGGATGTGTATTGCATCTAGAAATGAATTATATTCTCTCTCAGCCAGTTTTAGGGTTTGTTAGTTAAACCCTAGGGTTTTAGAGTCATGGCAACCAACAAGTTTTATGTTTTCATGTTGATTGTGGTTAGGCGGTAACCGATCACATAAGTTATAACTTATGTCTTCAAACTCATTCAGTGACCATCCCCATTACCTAGTTCTCAAGTCGGTATCGCTTATGAATTATTTGAAGTAGATCAGACAGTTCACACTCAAGTGTTCCATATTTGACAGCTATCACTAAGGTCACATGTATCACAGAAAGCTCTTTGGAGTTGGCTTGAATTTCAACGATGAGCAATGGAGATGTATCAACAACTACAATCAAGTTGATAAGATGGTGCCCACCAACCCGTTATGTTTTTGGTGGGTCTCGGTTATGCCTTGCGAGGAAGCAGGGAATGATGGTTATCAAAAAGGTTTTGATCGAATGATGCACATTGAGGGTGAACAGACCTTGATGGTTCCATCAGACACATGGCATCATATCACTCTATCGCTTCACATCATTTTTGTGAAGCGAAGTGTTAAGATGATTTGTGTGATGAGTGATGGAAGTGGATTATGACATCAACATGTACAAGTGGTTGAATATCATTGCATTGTTGGGTGTTAGTGCATCACACTAATACATCTTTAACAATCAAAGCTTTTAGTGATGAGCAATAAATGTTGACAATAGTGGAGAATGACATCAGAGGCATACACATGGCATTAGCATGCTAGCCTATAGAGATTTTGTGGGCCCATTATCAATACTAATGGGATAACGGGGGACAGTGTAGATTGAAGTGAAGTTCATCCAACGGTGATCGTTGATGGAGAAATAAAGGAAAATGCATAACAATGATACATTATGTTAGATCGATGGTGCACCTGTTCGAAGGTATGCAATCAGATAGTGATCGCTATGTCTCTTCACATCGCAGAAAATAATGTGGATGTATCGTGTGAAGTATTGATATGTGATGATTGTGGCTCCAAAGGAAAGGAGATCAATGATGGCGATGTAAAGACCATTTATCTAACGGTCATGTTTTAAAGATGTGATGATGAATGGAGGACATTGGATTGTAGCATTAAGATAGGTGATCGATGTCTTATATTTGAATGAGAAGATCATAAATGGCTAAGTCTGTGTAAATAGGATTTTTCCTATAAACCGAGATGGAGCTAAAAATTAAATGTTCTACATGTATCAACGACAAGTGTAATGAAGATTTGATGCATAGAGTAGTGGAATAGATTGCTATAGAGGTTGGGATCAATATCAAATTGGATAATTAGAAGGATGCATTAAATGCATATCCAATCCTAGGGTTTGATAGAGAGAGAATGAAAGAACATTCTTTGCACTAGAAATTAATGTTGTGTGGATCAATGTAGGAGTATGACAGTGGAGAAGATATCCTATAATCCTAACAGATGATCAGGTCATGATAGTGAATCTCGAGGAAATCATCATCAGTTAGCAACTACACAACATAGATATTCAAATGATAAGAGAGTAGAAGAGAATATAGTGTACACAGTGCAGGAAGTATTCTAAAGCTCTAGAGGTGGACAAAGAATACATTGAAAATAGAAGGTGAGAGATACTGAAGGTATATATGAGGGTGCATTGAGGCAGATCGAGAATGCACTAAAGAAGAAGGGAAAGAGCATAGCCAAACTAGTGGGGTGCAGAGCAGAGAAGTGAATTGGTGAGAGAGAGCAACAATTAGAGCAGTTATAGATTAATTTGTAACATTCATTTGTGTTCTTAATGAAAAAATTGTAATAATCACTCATGTTGTAAATCTAATAGGTTGGTACCATTAGA
Organism: Sequoia sempervirens; assembly: GCA_007258455.2. Taxonomy (NCBI): domain Eukaryota; kingdom Viridiplantae; phylum Streptophyta; class Pinopsida; order Cupressales; family Cupressaceae; genus Sequoia; species Sequoia sempervirens. Next base: position 187,079,436 of record VDFB02353493.1, on the reverse strand, counting down.
TAACTGAGTTGGTGCTCATTTTAGGGGATTGGAGTCTCCTTAGGGTTGGTGCCCGTAAAAGTTGCAATAAAAGGTTTCCTTGTGAGGATGGATTCAGATAGTAGCTCCTAGTAGCATTTTCTCATCGTGGTTTTTCCCATCTTGTGTTTTCCACATACATCTTATGTTATGGGTTGTTAGTTTGTGTTGTTTAAATTTTTATGTCTCATATTTCATCTACACACTAAGTGTTTAAAGTGTTAGTCTGCTCTAGAGGTCAAAGAGTTAAAATTTGAATATCTACTAATTCACCCCCCACCTCTCAGTAGATTGTTGTGTTCCAACATTAGATAATAAAAAGATGAGGGAGAAAGAAAAATAGAAAAATCCACAATAATAGAAGTAACATAAATATACTCTAGGAAAACTCTTTAAGGAAAACCAAGTCGCCAAACAACACACATCCAATTTATTATTTAGAAACACTAATGGTTATGATAAATTAATATGATATCCATGTGAGATTTAATAAGATCAACATTCCTCATCTAGTAGAAAACTAATAGGATAATGTTTCCAAATATCTTCAATATACATCCGCTATCTCACGCGTCTAATATAAAAACTCAATGATGCCCAAAAAACCACACAAATAATAATACCATGGTATGAATTATCATAACCCTCACATATGTGGAGTCATGATGTCTTCTCAAAATTCCAAATATCTCCTACATAAAGGTGATCCCACAATACTGGTTTACAATTTTTGGCCAAACTGGACACTGAACTAATTTTTTCTAACTAAATCTTCACTTACAGGTACCTATAGCGGCTAAACCGTGATGAATTTGAAGATGATGCAAACTAGTGATATCTAGTGCTTTCATTTGGTTTCATAGTTTTTTATTGAATATGTTTTCCTTAATCAAGTTTCGAATTCAAACTAATTACAATTCAGACATAGGAAGGCTGTATACAACATAATTTTTTTTGTATGTATCGATTTTTTTTTTGTTGGATCAAGGACTTCAATATTTAGTGCATTGATATTTTTCAAAAAAATAAATTGATAATCTGCTATTTTTCCACATGTGCAGAACAAAGAGCTTGATTTTCAGTGAAAAACCTACATTCATAAGAAATAAAAAATAAAAATAATTTTAAAATTAAATTTATTTAAAATTATGGAAGCTTATAATAAGGAATACATACTTAGACAAAATGAATTTTAAATGAATTCATTTGATCCCCCAAAATGTAAATCAAAAGTGGTTTTTTATCAGCATTTTGATATGTGTAAAGGAGACTTCATTATAGGTATGGTTTAAAACTAGCGGGGTTCTATCCAAATGCATTTGATCTAAGGTGGTTCGATAAAACCCTCTTCAATTGGAATCCTTTAAATGGAAATTTTCAATACTTAAATCATTATATTTTCTAAAAATATGTGATTTTAGCAAAAGTCAGGATCTCCTAAAAATTGTAAACCAGTATTGTGGGATCACCCATAAGAATATTTTACCTCCATTATGTAATTTGGCAGTTGTAACTCCTAAGCACTCACAAATGAAGAATTAGTTAAATCCAACACCCAGTAAAATAGAAGACACAAGTTTGCAAATCTACTATGCAAATCCTATTCAATATCTCATTATAAATAATAACTTCAACTATAAGGAAAATAAGAAATAATTACATTTGTCCTTCATCATTGTAGGAACACCCTATTTACCCATTCCATGACTTGTGGGGACATACATGCATTGTTTATTCATCTAGTTAATAATTAAATTTCATGGAGGGTTAGGATATGCAAGGTGAATAGTACACTAAATATTGACGTCATCCTACTTCATATTGATATGTAAAATTATAAGGGGATCTAAAAAATAAATTAACCACCAAGGGTATAATATGTTGTACTGACTAACTCGTATGTCCTAAAAATCTCACAAAAGAAACATACAACATTGAACAAGTGACTCACCATATTGACTATAAAAATCACATCAGCCATCATGCCCAATCATAAAAGATACCCACCAACTACTTTGACTTGGTCTTGACATATGTCATGTGGTATGTGAGGTGTAAGTCCTAAGTTTTAGTGGTTAATAGTTTTTTGACTTTTTTTTTACCTCATCCTTGTGTGCTAAAAATTCAATTCTTAGGATTTAGTTGATTCTAGATGGTCATGAGTGCACCTAGCTCTTCTTTTATAGATGTCCCTTTTGGTTTTAGTCTTGATCTATCTCTTTATACTCATAGTGTGATTGGTTTTAGTATTTTGATCTTTATTTTAGACTTGAAAGTGTCTTTATAGCATACATGAGATATAGATTTGGACTTTCTATGACACTTTCATTATAGTATATGTGAGTTTAGGCTTCTTTTTCCATATGAGACATTATAGTTCTCTTGTTACAATGTGGTTGTCACATTTTTCTTCTAGAACTCATGCACCTTAATTGTAGGTGTTGTGCTTTCTTTGAAGGTTGAAGTATATGGTAGAGGAGAACCATAGAATCACATTGGTTGAATATATATTTTATATGAGAACCCTATATTTTTTGAGTCTATAGCATGGTTGAAATTGTAGATGAAACAACAGTAGTAGGAAACCCATAAATATGTTTTAAAATATTCATAATCCTTATTTTAGAAAAAAATAATGAATGGCCTATAGATTTTAATGCCCCAAGCTTATGTTGAAGTTATTAATATGAAAAATAGGGTGATAAAAATTATGATGCAAAACTTGTATCAAGTAAGCCACACTATGCTTCCTTTTTCTCAAGGGTTCATAATATTATGCAATATCATAGTTGGCACAAATACCAATACAAAACATGAGGTGGAACAAGAATAAGACTTAAAACACTGTGATTGACACTAATAAGAGGATATAGGGAGATTTTGAATTCCCAAGGAAAACTATGAATGGCTACAAATTTATTTCTAAGCCACTCTCCTAAGGTCTTAGGATTCAACAATATAGCTATAGCAACTCAAGAAAATTTTAAAATTTAGGTTTCAATTTGTAATAATTTAGGTCAAAAAACATAATTGAAATTGCTTAACCTTTAAGTTTAGGGTCTAGGTTGCATCTTGAAACACATCATACTTTTGAGCATACATTGTAAAGTTTAACTACCAATTACTTCCCTTACACTGAGCCCTAACACTTGAATACTAAAGCTTTAGGCCCTTATTGATAAGAAGAATTGTGTAAACTCTCTTGTGATCTCTAAGACTTTTTGATTGAACACTTTAGCCTTAGGGTTTGATTTGCATTAAGAATTATGGACTTCAATGTCTATTTTACATTTCACAAGACATGCAAAATATAGGGCCAAGTCTAACTTTGATGTGGTCTTTCCTTGCACTTTAGAGTTTGCGAGCAATGTTCATCTCAATATATAGATTTTGATTAGTATCTAACAACATGTAGGGGTTTTTTAAGAGTTCAAGTTTCATTCAACATCTATTTACTCAAAGTACAGAGAAATTTCTTCGTGTATCATAATACATATATAACCACCAAAGTATTGCTTGCAATAAGCCATTATAATATATTTAAGTTTGTTTTCTTTAAAATTTATGTGGCAGTTCTAATGACTCATATTTAACATTAACTTAACATTCAAATTAAACTCCAAAACTAAATATTTAGGTCTACCTCATCAAAGATAGTTCCAAATTAACATTTTTTCTTCATATCTTATAAAAATATAAAGAAAAATACTTAATGTATTAGTGCAATAGGTAGTTCATTACTTGTGCATTACATCAATTTATTTTGGTATCCCTATAAGCCATCTTATGGTTTACTACTCTTTTATGTTTAAATTGTTATTTAAGGAATATGTATTCTTTAATTAGTAATAATTAATTAGTATAACATTATGACATTATTGTTCATCACAACTAATTCTTAGTTTTTGAATTCCTCATGTATCAAACTATTTTCTAATCTCTTGTTATATTTCATCTATGGATTATGTTAATGATAATTTGGCCAAGGTCATACTAGAGGCCAAGCTACCCCAACTCTTAAAAAGATCCCAATATACCCCTTCCCATCACTATTTTCAACTATTCCTATTTTTACCATGCATTAGTCATCATTCTTAGTTTGAACCATTAACATGAGGAGACACCTAGGCCAAGGTAACTAGGGCATCTTCATCATTGGGCCCATGCACCAATCCTTTACAGTATGGGAGATGAGAGACAATCATTAGTTATAATAGTGGATAGAAGGTGGCAAGTAGCTACCTAACAATGAAGGGCAAGCCTTAAATTGATGAGTTGTATCTAGGTGTGATTTGTGAGGGTCAAAACATGTATAGCCACTCTTCTAATGACATGATGAGCTAGGATCTAGGAAAGGTGCTCAGGTCACACTTGTTTACTATTGTATTGATTTTCTAAGAGTGACTCAAGGAAGATATTCAATTACATTAAAAACAATCAAGTTTTTTCGAGGTTTAAACCACCTGCCTTCAAATAAGATGATGATCTTCATTGAAGAATGAAATATCAAGTTATACTCGACAAAACAACTTTAAAATAAATAAATAAACATAAAAAAAGATGATTCAATCACCAATAAAACTTCAATAACAACAATATATTATGTATAAAAGAATCTCTACTTTTTTAACTTTTACGCATCACATATGAAATTAATAAACTATCAATTTATGTTTTTTCTTAATAAATAATTAAAAAAAAACCTCTTCCCATAAATCATATTAAACAAACATACCGTTAAGGAAGACAATAATATGTTAATTTCACCATTTATCAACAATTTCTTCAATTTAAACTATGACTAAAGTTAATTTTAAGAAAACATGTCAACAATTTCCGAAGCGGTCAGGAAAGAAGGCTAGGAAACAAAGGTTTGGAGACAATCACTAAGGAGAGACTTGAAATGCATCGCAACTTTTATATTGCCTCTTCACAAACTACGATATGTCCAAAGCACGAGAAGATTCCAACATAAGTAATATCGCTTTATATATGTATATATACAATCATAAAAGTTAATACAGTGGCCGGAATTCAAACAAGCTATTCTCTTCTACAGATATTTAATATCTTAAATTCAAGGCATAAGTATTGCAAATACATTTCTTACTTATCTTCCATCATGGCTAGGGTATATTGTTGTGGATCTGCCCCTATCAAAGCTTACAAATTGAAGTTAAAATTAGAGTTAGAATCAGAATTGATGAGAAAACCTGCAGTGGAAGAGACCCCAGAGATGGATGTTCAAGTATGGAGTAAGCTACCAGAAGAATTATTAGTGCGGGTTTTATCTCATCTGCCTACTCTAATCCTGAGAAAATTCAATATTGTCTGTAAATCATGGAGAACAGAATTCCGGCAGATTCATTTAAATGTCCCTCTTGTTTTGTTCCCTGCTTTTCTTATAGGAGGTTTGCGTGGCTGTGTGGTACTTGAGCATGCTCTCCTTGATAAGCGTGGCTCTGTGATAGGCGGGCGTGCTCTCCATGAAAACCTTCGCTGTTATTATGATGACTCAGTTCTCCATCATTTGTATCTACTTCAATCACTGCCCACTTACCCTCTGCGCAAACTCACATTAGATTTTTTGGCGACCTGCGGCAGAGTAGTGACGACCTGCAAGAGCCTCCTCTGTTATCGTAGCGTGCGGACAGCACCCAATTTGTTCTTCATCTGCAATCCTATTACCAGGACGTGGATAAAGCTGCCCCCTCCTATCCAGCTCCGATCCGAAACGGATTTCATTGCCATGGCATTTGACCCTTGTGCAAGGAGATGCATGTTGGTTATAGGAGTAAACAACAACACCGGAGGGCTCAGAAACCAGCTGGTTATGGAGATCTTTGATTCACAAAGTCATACATGGACCAAATCGGAGTTGAATATGCCCCTAACAATTTGTCCCAAAGGAGAAGGTGTGTATTCTAGAGGAAATTTTTATTGGATTAGTCACACCCCACTTGATCAGAGCTTCCGTCCCAAGTTCAGACCTGGTGTTGTAGCATATAATGTTGCAGAGAAACGTTGGGATGTTATCAGGAAACCACAGACAGCAACAGATGTACCTGAGTTTGAGCGCAGTCGCTGCTGGAAGTTAACTGGGTATGATGGGAAAGTTGTTTTGGTGGACCAAATAGGTATGTCTTTATGGAAGCTTGATGAAGATGGGGGTGAAGGACACAGCTGGTCAGAATTGCAGGCATTTCCGAGGAGCCCATTTGAAGAAACAGTGAGGCATGGAAATATACTTAGAGCGAACAGAGACCCAAATGACATTGGAAATGTCATCTTTGTACATCCACAAATTGTGATGAATAGTTGTGGGTGGGTTTTGGTTTACCTGCCTGGGGAAAAATTGGTTGTTTTCGATGCAGATGGAAGAATGATGAGGAGCATTGAAGGTAAACTAGCCGAGATATTTGGAGAAGGGGCATGGCCAAGTCCACTCCATGCATATGAAATCAACAATGTTTGGTGGCCTTAATCTGATTTTGATCTACTGTCTGTTCTTACCACTGTTTCGAGATTAGTATTTTCAATTACTTATTTCGTTAGTATGTGTGATCATGAAGTGGCCCTTTACAAACACAAGTAGTGTATAAATGTGCCAATTGTGGTGTATTGTTCAAAATAACCATCATGGATTTTCTTACATGTGCTTCTTCTTTAGTAAATATTTCTATGCATAATTATCCTTCATCATCATCATCATGTGTGATAGCTTAATTTTTATTTGTCGGGACATTTTTTTTAAATTCAGGAATATAATATTTAATAGAGTAATTAGAAGTTAATATTACACTATGTGGATTTATTCTATATTGATTTTAAGTTGTGAGGCATCTCTTTGAAAGATTCATGTAATAAAGTAAACATAATCTTGGAGTCATATATTGTAATAGAGCATTATTATTAAGAATTTTCTCTCTAAAATAAACATATGATTCTTTTTATTAACTATATTATTTTTTCATGTATTATTATATTTCACTAAATATTTTTAGTTGATGATTCTAATAAATGATATGAGAATATTTTCTAGGTTCATTACTTGTGCATAGTGAGCTCATTTTGATACTCTTATAAGCTATCATATGATTCTCTACTATTATATGCATTTTTCTAAAGAATATGTTGTCTTTAATTATTAATAATGAATTAGTATAAAATTATAAATTATTGTTCATCGCAATTAGCTATTATTTCTTGAATTTTTTATATCAAACAATTTTCTAAGCTCTTGTTATAATCTCATTTATAGATTCTTTTAATGATGATTTGTCCAAGTTCATACTATAGGCCAAGCTACCCCAAATCTTTAAATGATTCGTCATACTCCCCTTCTCATCACTAGTTTGAATTATTCCTCTTTTTACCATATATTAGTCATCATTATTAGTTTGAATTGGTAACATGAAGAGAGTATCTTTTAAAACTATATAACGTGTGAGTTTAGGATTTCTTTTTTCATATAAGACATTATATTTCTTTTGTTACTATGTGGTTGTAACATTTATCCTTCTCAAACTCATGCACCTTAATTATAGATGTTGTGCTTTCCTAGGAGGTTGAATTATACTCTAGAGTATACCCATAAAATCACATTAATTGAATACATACTTTATAGGAGCTCCCTAAGTTTTTTGAGTCTACCATGTGGCTGGAATTATAGATAAAAATATCATAGAAGAAAACCCATAAATATGTTTAGAATTAATCATAAGCCTTATTTTAGAAAAAAGTGAATAGCATATAGATTGTAGTGACTTGAGAATATGATGAAGAAACTAATAAAAAATAGAATAATACAAATTATGATATAAAAGTTGCATAAAGTAAGATAAATTGATGGCACCCATCCCTTTGTAGGCACCTAAAAACCCACTAAAACAAGATAATAGGTGCAAAAGCAGAGGTTGTGTTGTTGTGAGCAACCTTACACAACCTCTACAAAGGTTTACACACGTGTTGTAGGTCCTATAACAAGTTTTTGAGGCATAAAATCAACTACAAAGACACAAACTAAGTTATAAAACACAGATAGTTGTTGCATGTAGCTGCAACAATGGTTGTAGGTGACTGTTCAGAATTTTCACAACATAAAAGACTTGAAACTTGCAAATGAAAACCCGAACTTTTAGAACCGCAAATTTATATAATATTTCATGAAAACACACACTCAATATTAGAGAACCAAGACTTAGAAAGAAGTAACAAGTTTTCATTAACTTAGAAAATACAAATAGTTACAATCATTTTACATATTTACAACTATTGCAATAAAACTTGGGGTCTTTGTCCTCCACTTTTTCTTCTTTCTATCTACTACGGGCCTCTCTAGCTATTGTGAAAACATTCTTTCTTCTATCCTCTGATATTCTCTATTACCTTCTTCTATTCTCCTATATTTATGTTGTTCTGACCTCTTTTTCCTCTGTTTTGTCCTCCATCCTTCTGCTATTCTATTCTTTTTTTCCAAAACTATAAAATCTTCTCAAAACTCTAGAACCTTCTCCAAAATCCCACCTAAATTCTTGGAAACACTCAAAATTTATCATTAATGCACCAACTACCAATTTGGAGTTCAAAACTCCCACTCAGATTCTCCCTCTTTCACTTTTTTTTTAAATTTCTCTTGCTCATTAAATGAGCTTATAGTAGGCATTTGCTTCCCTTTAAACAAAAAAAATAATATTTTGAATTTTAAAACTTTTGGCTACATATATGGTGGCATTAGTTGAGGAAAAGTACAAATAGATATTAAAAAAAAAAATATGATGCCCTTGTATCAAACTATCAAGAAAGAAAAATTGTGAGCCCCTGCTCATTATGTAAAACTCTATATTGTTGTAGGTGAAGGGTCTAGTTGTTGCGGGTCAGCAACTCTATCATCTTGTGCTAACTAGAGTGATTCCAACTCTGATGGGCTTAACCATATTGCATCCTCCACTGTTCTACCTTTCCATTTCATTAAATATTCACCGTATTGTTTGCCCCTTGTCTTCCTAATCACTCTTGAATCAAAAATATCTCCAATCTTCTCTTGTGCATTCTTAGGTAGCTACTCCTTCCATTTTTCTGGTAATTTCTTCTCTTCTTATTGCAGTTGTGATGTTTCTCCCTCATAATAAGTATATAAATAAGAAACATTAAAAATTGGAGAGATTTCCAAACCTTTAGGTAGCTCTAATTCATAGGAATTAGGTGAAAACTTCTTGATGCTCTTACATGGTCCAATCTTCTTCCACTTGAGTTTGTTGTAGGCATGGTTGGTAAGACCTTCCTTTCATAGATGTTCCATACCATATCTCCAAATTCAATTTATTTTCTCTTCTCTTCAAATCAACCTTCTCTTTCTATTGTTGGCATATCAAACCAAGTTTTTCTCTTACTTGTTGATGCAAATCTTGCATATGCTTGGAAAACTCTTCTCCTTCAGCAATTCACTTATATACCTCAGTATTTGCGAGCTCTCTTAATTTTTAAATGCCTCTAGGAGTATGCCCATAAAAAAATTAAAATGGAGTCTTACTTGTGCTTTATTGGTTAAGTCATTGTATGCAAACTCAGCTTGAATCAATATCAAATCACATTGCTTAGGCTTGTCACTTACTAAACATCTTAACAAATTCCCTAAGCTCTAATTAAAAACTTCTACCTGTTCATCTTTCTGAGGATGATATGCAAAAAAAAATTTAAATCAGTCCCTAATTTCTTCCAAAGAGTCCTCCAAAAATGTCCTACAAACATAGTATGAGAGTTCGAAACTATAATTCTTAGTAAGCCATGTAATCTAACAACCTTCATAAAGAACAAATTCATTAATGTTGCACACGTTTCTGGATTAGATTTGAAAGGGAAAAGAGTAACTCAGAAAGCCCTCCAAGATCCAGTATGCACCTTCAATATCTTATGTTTCTTTAAAAAAAATAGATTTCAACAACCTAATACAAGCACATACTACTATGCCTTAAAGTGGAAACAAACATAGTTTAATTTCCCATGCATTAACCCTTAGAGGAAAGTTGATGTAGTTTTAGATCTAATAAAATTTTAGTAGCATAATGACATGTAAATTATCATTTCAAGAATGAGAAACACAAAGAATAGAAGAAAGATAGACATAAGAGAAGAAGACAAGATATATGTGGGGAAAACCCTTTCTGTTAAAAAACCCCACACTCCAAAGCATCAAACCAATGTATTAATCTACAACAATATGGTTACAATACACTTGCAGGCTCACAGCCTTCACATGGAGACTACATCTTTCTCTTTTGGAGGAAATCCAACAACACTTCAATACCTGCAATATTCAACATTCTAAACCCACTCCAAGACATCCAATATATAGAGAATAGAAGCATGAAGGTAGCTTCTAGAACAAGCTACAAGAGATGGGCATCCAAAACAATGTGGCACATTTTTCAAACACATCTTTGACTCATGTGACACTTGTCATGTGATTCCTAACCCCCCTTACATTCCTCCATACTTGGGCACCCCAAATTTCCCCTAATAGGTATGATAGATGCCTTACAATGTCATAGAATCTGTCATATGTGACAACTCTTATAGCTATAAGAGAATATGTCATAACTGACTAAATATAGAACATGCCTCTTACATTCTCTTACAACTTGTCATAGTCAAACTTGGGCACTTAATTTTCTCATGCAAAGATGTCTTCCAACACATGTCCTACTTGTCATAGAATTTGGATCTTACATGTCATAAGGCTATCATAGGAATCTATCATAACTTGTCAAAGAATCCTTCAAAGATGCTGACACATGTCAAAGAATATCTTCTCAAAGTGGGATGCCTACATTTCCATGTGGAGACCACAACATCCATGTCACATCCCATTTCACCTCTTAATATGCTGACAACTCACTGTGCCAAGTCACATTAGATGACAAACTAATATGAGCAAGAAAATACAACATAAGCATTAATAAATTAATATTTTAATGCTAGGAAATTGCAAAGGTTGAGACACCTTAATTCCAAAAATTCTCCCACTTGTCAAACACCTTTCAAGAGCCAATATAATTAGGTAATCAATTGTTAGGGTCCAAACAACATCATCACAACCATCCATGAAACCACATGAATCTCTAGCATACTCTTGTGCACTAACAAGATACCTACAACAACATCCAAAATGTCCACCATATCAAGCAAAAGACTCTTGTCATCCTCTAACATGCCACCTATGGAAGAAAAGGAACAAACCAAGGTGTATATGCACAATCCAAACACAAGCATCAAATCCAAGTGATAACAAAGGCTCCAAGCTACTATCTCAACCAACTCTAAGCTTCTTCAAGTAGGATATAGATGGAACATTATGACATAAGCATCTACATCGCCACCACCAGGTCATTCAACATGAGCTTAAAATCTTTCAAAAAAAATAAAAAAAAATCAAAAAGTATCAAAAATCCAAAAAAAATCAGAAAAAGGATTTAAAAGAGTAAAGAAAAAAATCATCCTCTAGTGAAAACCACTTCGGTGGCACTTTGGGCAAGTACCATGATGAAAACCTAGCAAATAGGGATCATGTGTAGAATTAAGCATCTACGCACACTAGTTCAGGTGAAAGCATCTTATCCCATCTATAATAAATCCAACATTCCATCTATCTCATCCATAATAAATCCATTCATCCATGAACCATTTATCCAATCCATTTGCATATATTTGCATCCATAGTCCAAGTTATCTTGAACTTGAAAAAGTTTGGTGTACAACTTACACTTGCTTATGATAGACATCTTGACATGGGTCATTTTCATTGATCCTATCCTACGTAGCATTATCTGAGCCATGAAGCGTTATCCAAATGAGCATTCTTTATCTGAACACTTTATCTTATCATAAGATAATCCATATCCCTCCATCCATACACCTATCCAAGCATCCACCCATGGTATTCCATACATTGCTAGACACTAGGGGTAGATATTTACATCATGCTTCAGGAATAAATATTGATATATATCCTCCAACTTATGTGGTGATCTGAACATTGGAAAATGTGAAATCAAATTGGTCCACCACTTCTGAGAAAAAAACCAAATCACTAGCCCATGGAACATTTTGATGAGAAGAAATTCCTTATCAAGCTTCATCTTTCATCAATCATCAATCCAAACAATCAATATCAGTTGCATCTAATTTGCACTTCAAACGTCACATCAAATCATCCAAAACAACTTTTGTTCCAAACCAAGTTTCATCAATCCTAATCAATCAAATCCAATCAAAAAATCATCATCTCGGGATATCCTTGTGTTGCTTAACACTATCCTTGCATTGTTGTGTATCCTCAACAATGTTATCATCATCATCCCTCATCATCTTGGGATATCCATCCTAATCCTTGTGTTGTGTAACACTACCCTTGCATTTTTGTGCATCCTCAACAATGTTATAATCATCAATTCATCGATCCAATCAATCAACCTTAGCTTGGTTTTCAAAAAAATCCCAAAAAAGATCACTGATATCATCACACACATCCATATCCAAATCATCAAAATCATGTGAAAAATCCAAAAACATCCAAAATCATAAAACACTCAAAAAGTCAGAAAAACATCAAAAACATGGTATCTGAACTACATCATCTTTGAGCTTAAACATAGGCAAGGCTAATCTTTGATCAGCCCCCAAGACATCAAAATCCAAAAACATTCAATAAAAACCAAAATCCAAAAACATTTGAAAACACAAAATCCAAAATAGCCTCAAAACATTTCAAAAAATCAAAAAAATGGACAAATATTTGAAAAAAACCATCCATCTCATCTCGCTTTCACCCGCAATAATCTCATCCATAATAAACTGATCATCACCTTCATCCTTTGGAAAAAAAAATAGAAACAAGTACAACAATCAACAAAAGCAAGCTTCAAACGTAAAATCAAAAGAAAACTTCAAACTTTTAAACACAAAATCAAACTCTTGATCATTCACAAACATTTCAATCAACTTTATATCAAAACCCTATCAAAAAACTTATCAACCCATCATCATCCTATTTAATGCATGTCCTAGGATATATCGTTCCAAGAATGGGCATCATTTTGGATATCACTTTGGATATGTATCCTAAACAAAACACATCCCCTTGGCTTGAGGTATGAAGAACATTGACTTGTTTGTTTACTTGATCTTTTCTTTTGATTTATCTTATTGCACCCATTCCAATGACCTCTCGATGATGTCTAATCAAAATTATTTAGAGAGAAAGGAATGGGGAAATGATCATTATCTTTTGTTTGGTGTGCTCGTTGGACTTTCTTGTAATATAACTTTGGCAAATACTTGCTTTGTTAGGTGTGTGTGGAAGGTGTTTTGGGCAGCTTGTTGACTATTGCATTGATGGGTTATACCTTTCCTTGTTTTGGTCTGAGATGTTTGAAACTTCTAAAGTACATCCTAGCAAGGTTTTTGTATGTCAGGTGTGAACAAGAATACTCCTATTTATTTGTCGATTCAAAGTCCATTTCACTAGATACAACGCCATCTTGGTCTTCTATACCTTGATGCATCATATTTATGTGTGTTATCAAACAATAAGGTAATTGGCCCTTTTAAAAATACCAACTCCTCAGTAAGCAAATCATCATCATCATCATCATCATTATCATCATCTCTAATAAAGTTGGCTTCTTGGTGTCTCTTTTCATCATCTTATTTTCTTTGTACTTCCTTTCGTGCTAACATGGTACCATGACAATTAATCATAAATCATCGATAATTCCTCCATCTTGCATCCAAAAACCATCAACATACTGCATAATGCATATCATACCATATAGAAAGCATTAATCATACCACATGTATTCATCCCCATCATTGCATAATATAAATTGGTTATTCTAAGATTTTCATAAAACATACATCTATCACCCATATGCATAATCATAAAAGCATCATCATATCATATCATGTGCATCCACATCATCCATGCATCATCATATCATCCATTACATATAAACATCATAATCATCTCATCATCAATAATGTCACTGTCATGATACAAATTAGGATCAAGTGGATGTAATATATCAAAATAGGCATGAGGCTACCCATGGCTGATGACTGCCTACATCATCAAATCTGTCTACATCAAATATTCGAGTTGAACTGATCTTGAACCTCCTTTTCAAGAGATCAACCCTCAAATAACACCTCTTTGTTTGATCTCTCGAGGGGGCAGTATATCAGCGTAATTATTTTTGCTGGGGTAGTAGTGGGGCATCCAAAAAATTAGAGAATTTTTGAACTTTGATCTTAGCAAGATTATTCTTTGAACCAATGCAACAAGTACATTGCTTCAAAGAGGGGAAAAATGTAGACACATAAAATGTACATGCACTCAATCTTGATCTACTAACATTGCTTCATCCTGAATTATCCCTCTGTCTAACCATTTAATTGAATAGCCTTAGTGCGAAGATAGGGGATCAATGTCTTAGATTTGTGATGAACAAAGGATATTGGATCGTAGTGCGAAGATAGGTGATCAATGTCTTAGATTTGAACGAGAAGATCACAAATGGCTAAGTCTGTGTAAATAGGGTTTTTCCTGTAAACCGGCATGGAGGTAAAAATTAAATGTTCTACCTCTATTAACGACAAGTGTAATGAAGATTTGATGCACAAAGCAACAGAAAAAATTGCTATAAAGGTTGGGATCGAGATCAAATTGGATAATCAGAAGGATGTATTAAATGCATATCCAATCCTAGGGTTTGATAGAGAGAGAATGAAAGAACAGTCTATGCACTAGAAATTATTGTTGTTTGGATCAATGTAGGAGTATGATAGTGGAGAAGATATCCTAGAATCCTAGCAGATGATCAAGTCATGATAGTGAATCCTAGTCGAGGAAATCATCATCAGTTAGCAACTACACAAAATAGTTAATCAAATGATGAGAGAGTAGAAGAGAATATAGTGTACACAGTGCAAGAAGTATTCTGAAGCTCTAGATGTGGACAAATCATACACTGAAAAGAGAAGGTGAGATCTACATAAGTTATATATGAGGGTGCATTGAGTCAGATTGAGAATGCACTAAAGAAGAAAGGATAGAGCATAGTCGAACCAGTGGGGTGCAGAGTAGAGAAGTGAATTGGTGAGAGAGAGCAAAAACAATTAGAACAGTTATATAGTAAGTTGTAACATTGATTTGTGTTCTTAATGAAAAAATTGTAATAATCACTCATGTTGTAAATCTGATAGGTTGGTGCCATCAGATAACTAAGTTGGTGCTCAGTTTAGGGGATTGGAGTCTCCTTAGGGTTGGTTCCCTTAAAAGTTGTAATAAAAGGTTTCCTTGTGAAGTTGGATTCAAATAGTAGCTCCTAGCAACATTTTCTCACGTGGTTTTGCCCATCTTGGGTTTTCCACATACATCTTATGTTATGGGTTGTTAGTTTGTGTTCTTCTTTCAATTTCTATGTCTCATATTTCATCTACACACTGAGTGTTTAAAGTGTTAGTCTGCTCTAGAGGTCAAAGAGTTAAAATTTGAATATCTACTAATTCACCCCCTGCTCTCAATAGATTGTTTTGTTCCAACATTGGATAATAAAAAAATGAGGGAGAAAGAAAAATAGAAACATCCACAATAATAGAAGTAACATGAATATACCCTAGGAAAACTCTTCAAGGAAAACCAAGTCGCCAAACAGCACACATCCAATTTATTATTTAGCAACACTAATGGTTACAATAAATTAATATGATATCCATGTGAGGGGTTTGTGGAATATCATGATGGGCCAAAAAGTGGCGATATGTAACTGATATGATGGCCCATGTGCCTGACGATTTTTTTAAACCCAAAATTGATGAAACAAAAAGGGTTTTTAAAGGAGATTCACAACTTTCCACCAATATAAGGGTATGTGCAGGATCATCATGGAAAAAATTGGCCCTTAAGTGGCAAAAATTTTAGAAAAAATAGAATTACACAACTTGACATAAAAATTTGAATAAGTTATCTATATTATTTCAAAAATATGTAAGAATATAATTTGTAGCAAATTGAATGAAGTTTCTAAACTAGTAGGTTTATTTATTTTTTAAAAATCTATTTGGTGAAAATTTGAAATTTCAATGCAGTAGTACTTAAATTTCAAGGAAAAAATAAGAAGTAGGTGTCTTTCTGACCACCCTAACCACAATAAAATGATAATATTTTTTTATAAGATTTTAGATATAAGTAGAGGACTCATGTTCGGATGTGATGCTTAGGAGTTACAAATTCTACATTACATAATGGAGGTAAAATATTCTTTTAATCTAGGAGATATTTGGCATATTGAGATGACATCATGACTCCACATATGTAAGGGTTATGATAATTCATACCATGGTATTATTTTTGTGTGGTTTTTTGGGCATCATTGAGTTTATATATAGTATATGTGAGTTTAGGATTATTTTTCCATATGAGACATTATAGTTCTCTTGTTACAATGTGGTTATCACATTTTTCTTCTAGAACTCATGCACCTTAATTGTAGGTGTTGTGGGGTGATCCCACAATAGTGGTTTAAAATTTTTGGCCAAACTGGACACTAAAATTATTATTTTTAACTAAATCTTCACATTCGGGCACCTATAGCGGCTAAACCGTGAAGAATTTGAAGATGATGCAAACTAGAGTCTCGTCACATTTTGTCTGTAGATTTTAAAATATATTATTTTCAAAAAATTGGAATCAGATTACACTTCTTTTCCATCTCCCATTTAAAACTGGTTTTTAAAAAATAACATTTTTAAAAAGTGACGACACCGTATAACATAAATTTTTTCCATGAAGGATAAAATTCTAATTCTTTCTGAATTTAGATTTGTAACTCCGATATCTAGTGCTTCCACTTGGTTAGACAATTTTTTATTTAATATTTTTCTTTAATCAAGTTTTGAAGTCAAACCAATTACAATTCAAACATAGTGTGACCGATAACGCACAACTTTTTTGTATATATCAAAATTCAATTTTTTTTTTGGTTGGATCAAGGACTTCAATATTTGGTGCACTCATATTTTAAATTTTTGTTTTGATAATCGCTATTTTTCCACATGTGCATAATAGAGACCTTCATTTTAGATGAAAAACCTATGTCTAATAAAACTAAAAACCAAATACATAATAAAAATAAAACATATTAAAATTATATTCATTGGATAGCCGCTCCAAGGACTACCTGATTCCAATTGGGTTTGTGAAGATTCCTCCATTTTCATCCTCAACCCGAGCTCAAGTGCCAAAATCTGGGTTTTTGTGTTTCGTGGGGATGAGGAATAAGGGGTGTTCGAATCCACTAGGGGTCTGATCGAACTGGTTATATTCGAACCCCCTTCTTAAGGGGTTTTGTTGGCTTTTTTTAGCAGGAAAGAATTTAAAGGGTTCGGCTGAACCCAGGTTCTAGCGAACCCCTAATGGGTTCGGTCAAACCAATAGGTTCATACAAACCCCTAAAATCATGTTTTTTGCCATGCATTCATTTTTTGTGAGTTTTCCTTCCTCACTTCAATTGTAAACCACTATTGTGGCTTCACCCTGTGCTTTCTTTGAAGGTTGAAGTATATGGTAGAGGAGAACCATATAATCACATTGGTTGAATATATATTTTATATGAGAACCCTATATTTTTTGAGTCTATAGCATGGTTGAAATTGTAGATGAAAGGATAGTAGTAGGAAACCCATAAATATGTTTAAAAATATTCATAATCCTTATTTTAGAAAAAAATCATGAATGCCCTATAGATTTTAGTGCCCCAAGCTTATGTGGAAGTTATTAATATGAAAAATAGGGTGATAAAAATTATGATGCAAAATTTGTATCAAGTAAGCCACACTATTCTTCCTTTTTCTCAAGGGTTCATAATATTATGCAATATCATAGTTGGCACAAATACCAATACAAAACATGAGGTTGAACAAGAATAAGACATGAAACACTGTGATTGACACTAATAAGAAGATATAGTGATATTTTGAATTCCCAAGGAAAACTATGAATGGCTACAACTTTATTTCTAAGCCATTCTCCTAAGGTCTTATGATTCAAAAATATATTTGGTTCTCAAGAAAATTTTAAAATTTAGGTTTCAATTTGCAATAATTTAGGTCAAAAAAAAATAATTGAAATCGCTTAACCTTTAAGTTTGGGGTGTAGGTTGCATCTTGAAACACATCATACTTTTGAGCATAAGTTGTAAAGTTTAACTACCAATCACTTCCCTTACATTGAGCCCTAACACTTGAATACTAAAGCTTTAGGCCCTTATTGATAAGAAGAATTGTGTAAACTCTCTTGTGATCTCTAAGACTTTTTGATTGAACACTTTAGCCTTAGGGTTTGATTTGCATTAAGAATTATGGACTTCAAGGTCTATTTTACATTTCACAAGACATGCAAAATATAGGGCCAAGTCTAACTTTGATGTGGTCTTTCCTTGCACTTTAGAGTTTCCTAGCAATGTTCATCTCAATATATAGATTTTGATTAGTATTTAACATGTAGGGGTTTTTTGAGAGTTCAAATTTCATTGAACATCTATTTACTCAAAGTAGACAGAAATTTCTTCATGTATCATAATACATATATAACCACCAACGTATTCGTTGCAATCAACCATTATCATATATTTAAGTTTGTTTTCTTTAAAATTTATGTGGTAGTTCTAATGACTCATATTTAACATTAACTTAACATTCAAATTAAACTCCAAAACTAAATATTTAGGTCTACCTCATCAAAGATAGTTCCAAATTAAAATTTTTGCTTCATATCTTATAAAAATATAAAGCAAAATACTTAATGTATTAGTGCAATAGGTAGTTCATTACTTGTGCATTACATCAATTTATTTTGGTATCCCTATAAGCCATCTTATGGTTTACTACTCTTTTATGTTTAAATTGTTATTTAAGGAATATGTATTCTTTAATTAGTAATAATTAATTAGTATAACATTATGACATTATTGTTCATCACAACTAATTCTTAGTTTTTGAATTCCTCATGTATCAAACTATTTTCTAATCTCTTGTTATATTTCATCTATGGATTATGTTAATGATAATTTGGCCAAGGTCATACTAGAGGCCAAGCTACCCCAACTCTTAAAAAGATCCCAATATACCCCTTCCCATCACTATTTTCAACTATTCCTATTTTTACCATGCATTAGTCATCATTCTTAGTTTGAACCATTAACATGAGGAGACACCTAGGCCAAGGTAACTAGGGCATCTTCATCATTGGGCCCATGCACCAATCCTTTACAGTATGGGAGATGAGAGACAATCATTAGTTATAATAGTGGATAGAAGGTGGCAAGTAGCTACCTAACAATGAAGGGCAAGCCTTAAATTGATGAGTTGTATCTAGGTGTGATTTGTGAGGGTCAAAACATGTATAGCCACTCTTCTAATGACATGATGAGCTAGGATCTAGGAAAGGTGCTCAGGTCACACTTGTTTACTATTGTATTGATTTTCTAAGAGTGACTCAAGGAAGATATTCAATTACATTAAAAACAATCAAGTTTTTTCGAGGTTTAAACCACCTGCCTTCAAATAAGATGATGATCTTCATTGAAGAATGAAATATCAAGTTATACTCGACAAAACAACTTTAAAATAAATAAATAAACATAAAAAAAGATGATTCAATCACCAATAAAACTTCAATAACAACAATATATTATGTATAAAAGAATCTCTACTTTTTTAACTTTTACGCATCACATATGAAATTAATAAACTATCAATTTATGTTTTTTCTTAATAAATAATTAAAAAAAAACCTCTTCCCATAAATCATATTAAACAAACATACCGTTAAGGAAGACAATAATATGTTAATTTCACCATTTATCAACAATTTCTTCAATTTAAACTATGACTAAAGTTAATTTTAAGAAAACATGTCAACAATTTCCGAAGCGGTCAGGAAAGAAGGCTAGGAAACAAAGGTTTGGAGACAATCACTAAGGAGAGACTTGAAATGCATCGCAACTTTTATATTGCCTCTTCACAAACTACGATATGTCCAAAGCACGAGAAGATTCCAACATAAGTAATATCGCTTTATATATGTATATATACAATCATAAAAGTTAATACAGTGGCCGGAATTCAAACAAGCTATTCTCTTCTACAGATATTTAATATCTTAAATTCAAGGCATAAGTATTGCAAATACATTTCTTACTTATCTTCCATCATGGCTAGGGTATATTGTTGTGGATCTGCCCCTATCAAAGCTTACAAATTGAAGTTAAAATTAGAGTTAGAATCAGAATTGATGAGAAAACCTGCAGTGGAAGAGACCCCAGAGATGGATGTTCAAGTATGGAGTAAGCTACCAGAAGAATTATTAGTGCGGGTTTTATCTCATCTGCCTACTCTAATCCTGAGAAAATTCAATATTGTCTGTAAATCATGGAGAACAGAATTCCGGCAGATTCATTTAAATGTCCCTCTTGTTTTGTTCCCTGCTTTTCTTATAGGAGGTTTGCGTGGCTGTGTGGTACTTGAGCAAGCTCTCCTTGATAAGCGTGGCTCTGTGATAGGTGGGTGTGCTCTCCATGAAAACCTTCGCTGTTATTATGATGACTCAGTTCTCCATCATTTGTATCTACTTCAATCACTGCCCACTTACCCTCTGCGCAAACTCACATTAGATTTTTTGGCGACCTGCGGCAGAGTAGTGACGACCTGCAAGAGCCTCCTCTGTTATCGTAGCGTGCGGACAGCACCCAATTTGTTCTTCATCTGCAATCCTATTACCAGGACGTGGATAAAGCTGCCCCCTCCTATCCAGCTCCGATCCGAAACGGATTTCATTGCCATGGCATTTGACTCTTGTGCAAGGAGATGCCATTTGGTTATAGGAGTAAACAACAACACCGGAGGGCTCAGAAACCAGCTGGTTATGGAGATCTTTGATTCACAAAGTCATACATGGACCAAATCGGAGTTGAATATGCCCCTAACAATTTGTCCCAAAGGAGAAGGTGTGTATTCTAGAGGAAATTTTTATTGGATTAGTCACACCCCACTTGATCAGAGCTTCCGTCCCAAGTTCAGACCTGGTGTTGTAGCATATAATGTTGCAGAGAAACGTTGGGATGTTATCAGGAAACCACAGACAGCAACAGATGTACCTGAGTTTGAGCGCAGTCGCTGCTGGAAGTTAACTGGGTATGATGGGAAAGTTGTTTTGGTGGACCAAATAGGTATGTCTTTATGGAAGCTTGATGAAGATGGGGGTGAAGGACACAGCTGGTCAGAATTGCAGGCATTTCCGAGGAGCCCATTTGAAGAAACAGTGAGGCGTGGAAATATACGTAGAGCGAACAGAGACCCAAATGACATTGGAAATGTCATCTTTGTACATCCACAAATTGTGATGAATAGTTGTGGGTGGGTTTTGGTTTACCTGCCTGGGGAAAAATTGGTTGTTTTCGATGCAGATGGAAGAATGATGAGGAGCATTGAAGGTAAACTAGCCGAGATATTTGGAGAAGGGGCATGGCCAAGTCCACTCCATGCATATGAAATCAACAATGTTTGGTGGCCTTAATCTGATTTTGATCTACTGTCTGTTCTTACCACTGTTTCGAGATTAGTATTTTCAATTACTTATTTCGTTAGTATGTGTGATCATGAAGTGGCCCTTTACAAACACAAGTAGTGTATAAATGTGCCAATTGTGGTGTATTGTTCAAAATAACCATCATGGATTTTCTTACATGTGCTTCTTCTTTAGTAAATATTTCTATGCATAATTATCCTTCATCATCATCATCATGTGTGATAGCTTAATTTTTATTTGTCGGGACATTTTTTTTAAATTCAGGAATATAATATTTAATAGAGTAATTAGAAGTTAATATTACACTATGTGGATTTATTCTATATTGATTTTAAGTTGTGAGGCATCTCTTTGAAAGATTCATGTAATAAAGTAAACATAATCTTGGAGTCATATATTGTAATAGAGCATTATTATTAAGAATTTTCTCTCTAAAATAAACATATGATTCTTTTTATTAACTATATTATTTTTTCATGTATTATTATATTTCACTAAATATTTTTAGTTGATGATTCTAATAAATGATATGAGAATATTTTCTAGGTTCATTACTTGTGCATAGTGAGATCATTTTGATACTCTTATAAGCTATCATATGATTCTCTACTATTATATGAATTTTTCTAAAGAATATGTTGTCTTTAATTATTAATAATGAATTAGTATAAAATTATAAATTATTGTTCATCGCAATTAGCTATTATTTCTTGAATTTTTTATATCAAACAATTTTCTAAGCTCTTGTTATAATCTCATTTATAGATTCTTTTAATGATGATTTGTCCAAGTTCATACTATAGGCCAAGCTACCCCAAATCTTTAAATGATTCATCATACTCCCCTTCTCATCACTATTTTGAATTATTCCTCTTTTTACCATATATTAGTCATCATTATTAGTTTGAATTGGTAACATGAAGAGAGTATCTTTTAAAACTATATAACATGTGAGTTTAGGATTTCTTTTTTCATATGAAACATTATATTTCTTTTGTTACTATGTGGTTGTAACATTTATCCTTCTCAAACTCATGCACCTTAATTATAGATGTTGTGCTTTCCTAGGAGGTTGAATTATACTCTAGAGTATACCCATAAAATCACATTGATTGAATACATACTTTATAGGAGCTCCCTAAGTTTTTTGAGTCTACCATGTGGTTGAAATTATAGATAAAAATATCATAGAAGAAAACCCATAAATATGTTTAGAATTAATCATAAGCCTTATTTTAGAAAAAAATGAATAGCATATAGATTGTAGTGACTTGAGAATATGATGAAGAAACTAATAAAAAATAGAATAATATAAATTATGATATAAAAGTGGCATAAAGTAAGATAAATTGATGGCCCCCATCCCTTTGTAGGCACCTAAAAACCCACTAAAACAAGAAAATAGGTGGAAAAGGAAAGGTTGTGTTGTTGTGAGCAACCTTACACAACCTCTACAAAGGTTTACACATGTGTTGTAGGTCCTATAACGAGTTTTTGAGGCATAAAATCAACTACAAAGGCACAAACTAAGTTGTAAAACATAGATAGTTGTTGCGTGTAGCTGCAACAATGGTTGTAGGTGACTTCAGAATTTTAGCAACATAAAAGACTTGAAACTTGCAAATGAAAACCCAAACTTTTAGAACTACAAATTTATACAATATTTCATGAAAACACACACTAAATATTAAAGAACCAGGACTTAGAATGAAGTAACAAGTTTTCATTAACTTAGAAAATACAAATAGTTACAATCATTTTACAAATTTACAATTGTTGCAATAAAACTTGGGGTCTATTGTCCTCCACTTTTTCTTCTTTCTATCTACTACGGGCCTCTCTAGCTATTGTCAAAAAATTATTTCTTCTATCCTCTGATATTCTCTATTACCTTCTTCTATTCTCCTATATTTTTGTTGTTCTGACCTCTTTTTCCTATGTTTTGTCCTCCATCCTTCTGCTAGTCTATTCATTTTTTCCAAAACTACCAAAATCTTCTCAAAACTCTAGAACCTTCTCCAAAATCCAACCTAAATTCTTGGAAACACTCAAAATTTATCATTAATGCACCAGCTGCCAATTTGGAGTTCAAAACTCCCACTCAGATTTTCCCTCTTTCACTTTTTTTTTTAATTTCTCTTGCTCATTAAATGAGCTTATAGTAGGAATTTGCTTCCCTTTAAACAAAAAAAATCATATTTTGAATTTTAAAACTTTTGGCTCTATATATGGTGGCATTAGTTGAGGAAAAGTACAAATAGATATTTAAAAAAAAATTATGATGCCCTTGCATCAAACTATAAAAGAAAGGAAAATTGTGAGCCCCTGCTCATTATGTAAAACTCTATATTGTTGTAGGTGAAGGGTCTAGTTGTTGCGGGTGAGCAACTCTATCATCTTGTGCTAACTAAAGTGATTCCAACTCTGATGGGCTTCACCATATTGCATCCTCCATTGGTCTACCCTTCCATTTCACTAAATATTCACCGTACTATTTGCCCCTTGTCTTCCTAATCACTCTTGAATCAAAATATCTCCAATCTCCTCTTGTGCATTCTTAGGTAGCTACTCCTTCCATTTTTCTGGTAATTTCTTCTCTACTTATTGCAGTTGTGATGTCTCTCCCTCATAATAAGTATATAAATAAGAAACATAAAAATTGGAGATATTTCCAAACCTTTAGGTAGCTCTAATTCATAGGAATTAGGTGAAAAATTCTTGATGCTCTTACATGGTCCAATCTTCTTCCACTTGAGTTTGTCGTAGGCATGGTTGGTAAGACCTTCCTTTCATAGATGTACCATACCATATCTCCAAATTCAAATTATTTTCTCTTCTCTTCAAATCAACCTTCTCTTTATATTGTTGGCATATCAAACCAAGTTTTTCTCTTACTTGCTATACAAATCTTGAATATGCTTGGAAAAATCTTCTCCTTCAGCACTTCACTTATATCCCTCAGTATTTGTGAGCTCTCTTAATTTTGAAATGCCTCTAGGACTATGGCCATAAAAAATTTAAAATGGAGTCTTACCTATGCTTTTATTGGTTAAGTCATTGTATGCAAACTCAACTTGAAGCAATATCAAATCCAATTGCTTAGGCTTGTCACCAACTAAACATCTTAACAAATTCCCTAAGCTCTAATTAAAAAAATTCTATTTGTTCATCTTTTTGAGGATGATATGCAAAAAAAACTTTAAATTAGTCCCTAATTTCTTCCAAAGAGTCCTCCAAAAATGTCCTACAAACATAGTATCAGAGTTTGAAACTATAATTCTTGGTAAGCCATGTAATCTAACAACCTCCGTAAAGAACAAATTGATTAATATTGCACATGTTTCTAGATTAGATTTGAAAGGGAAAAGAGAAACTCAGAAAGCCTTCCAAGATTTAGTATGCACCTTCAATATCTTATGTTTCT
This sequence comes from Sequoia sempervirens, assembly GCA_007258455.2. Lineage (NCBI taxonomy): Eukaryota > Viridiplantae > Streptophyta > Pinopsida > Cupressales > Cupressaceae > Sequoia > Sequoia sempervirens. The sequence goes on along the minus strand of VDFB02353493.1, from coordinate 187,054,351 downwards.
TTAAAAAAAGAAGATTTCAACAACCTAATACAAGCACATACTACTACACCTTAAAGTGGAAACAAACATAGTTTAATTTCCCATGCATTAACCCTTAGAGGAAAGTTGATGTAGCTTTAGATCTAATAAAATTTGAGTAGCATAATGACATGTAAATTATCATTTCAAGAATGAGAAACACAAAGAATAGAAGAAAGATAGACATAAGGGAAGAAGACAAGATATACGCGGGGAAAACCCTTTCTGTTAAAAAACCCCACACTCCAAAGCATCGAACCAATGTATTAATCTACAACAATATGGTTACAATACACTTGCATGCTCACAACCTTAACATGGAGATTACATCTTTCTCTTTTGGAGGAAATCCAACAACACTTCAATACCTACAATATTCAATATTCAACATTCTAAACCCACTCCAAGACATCCAATATATAGAGAATAGAAGCATGAAGGTAGCTTCTAGAACAAGCTACAAGAGATGGGCGTCCAAAACCATGTGGCACATTTTTCAAACACATATGACTCATGTGACACTTGTAACATGATTCCTAACCCCCCTTACATTCCTCCATACTTGGGCACCCCAAATTTCCCCTAATAGGTATGACAGATTCTTTACAATGTCATAGAATCTATCATATGTAACAAATCTTATAACTGTAAGAGAGTATGTCATAATTGACTAAATATAGAACATGCCTCTTACATTCTCTTACAACTTGTCATTGTCAAAATTGGACACTTACTTTCCTCATGCAAAGATGTATTCCAACACATGTCCAACTTGTCATAGAAATTGGATCTTACATGTCATAAGGCTATCAAGGAATCTATCATAACTTGTCAAAGAATCCTTCAAAGATGCCGACACATGTCAAAGAATATCTTCTCAAAGTGGGATGCCTACATTTCCATGTGGACACCACAACATCCATGTCACATCCCATTTCACCTCTCAATATGTTGACAACTCACTGTGCCAAGTCACATTAGATGACAAACTAATATGAGCAAGAAAATACAACATAAGCATTAATAAATTAATATTGTAATGCTAGTAAATTGCAAAGGTTGAGACACCTTAATTCCCAACATTCTCCCACTTGTCAAACACCTTTCAAGAGCCAATATAATTAGGCAATCAACTATTAGGGTCCAAACAACATCATCACAACCATCCATGAAACCACATGAATCTCTAGCATACTCTCGTGCACTAACAAGATACCTACAACAACATCCAAAATGTCCACCATATCAGGAAAAAGACTCTTGTCATCCTCCAACATGCCACCTATGGAAGAAAAGGAACAAGCCAAGGTGTATATGCACCAATCCAAACACAAGCATCAAATCCAAGTGATAACAAAGGCTCCAAGCTACTATCACAACTCCACTATGCTCACAAACTAAATAGTATCTCAACCAACTCTAAGCTTCTTCAAGTAGGATATCAATGGCACATTATGAGAGAAGCATCTACATCAACACCACTAGGTGATTCAACATGAGCTTAAAATCTTTCAAAAAAAATCAAAAAATCCAAAATCCAAAAACAATCAGAAAAAGGATTTAAAACAATAAAGAAAAAAATCATCCTCTAGTGAAAACCACTTCGGTGGCACTTTGGGTAGGTACCATGATGAAAACCTAGCAAACATGCATCATGTGTAGAATCGAGTATCTACGTACACTAGTTAAGGTGAGAGCATCTTATCCCATCTATAATAAATCCAACATTCCATCCATCTCATCCATAATAAATCCATTCATCCATGAACCATTTATCCAATCCATTTGCATATATTTGCATCCATAGTCCAAGTTATCTTGATCTTGACAAAGTTTGGTGTACACTTTACACTTGCTTATGATAGACATCTTGACATGGGTCATTTTCATTATCTGAGCCATGAAGCATTATCCAAATGAGCATTCTTTATATGAACACCTTATCTTATCACAAGATAATCCATATCCCTCTATCCATACACCTATCCAAGCATCCACCCATGGTATTCCATACATTTCTAGACACTAGGGGTAGATATTTACATCTTGCTTGGGGAATAAATATTGATATATATCCTCCAACTTATGTGGTGATTTGAACATTGGAAAATGTGAAATCAAATTGGTCCACCACTTCTGAGAAAAAACCAAATCACTAGCCCATGGCACATTTTGAGAAGACATTCCTTATCAAGCCTCATCTTTCATTGAACATCAATCCAAACAATCAATATTAGTTGCATCTAATTTGCACTTCAAACGTCACATAAAATCATCCAAAACAACTTTTGTTCCAAACCAAGCTTCATCAATCCTAATCAATCAAATCCAATCAAAAATCATCATCTCAGGATATCCTTGTGTTGCTTAACACTATCCTTCCATTGTTGTGTATCCTCAACAATGTTATCATCATCAATCCCTCATCATCTTGGGATATCCATCCTAATCCTTGTGTTGTGTAACACTATCCTTGCATTGTTGTGCATCCTCAACAATGTTATGATCATCAATCCATAATCTAATCAATCAACCTTAGCTTGGTTTTCAACAAAATCCCAAAAAAAGCACTGATATCGTCACACACATCCATATCCAAATCGTCAAAATCATGTGAAAAATCCAAAAACATCCAAAATCATAACACTCAAAAGTCAAAAAAACATCAAAAACATGGTATCTAAACTACGTCATCTCTAAGTTTAAACATAGGCAAGGCTAATCTTTGATCAGCCCTCGAGACATCAAAATCAAAAACATTCAAAAACTAAAATCCAAAAACATTCATAAAATCTCATAAAATCCAAAAACATTTGAAAACACAAAATCCAAAATAGCCTCAAAACATTTCAAAAAATAAAAAAAATCCAAATATTTGAAAAAAAACCATCCATCCCATCTCGCTTTCACCCACAATAATCTCATCCATAATAAACTGATCATCACCTTCATCCTTTGGAAAAACAAACAGAAACAAGTATAACAATTAACAAAAGCAAGCTTCAAACGTAAAATCAAAAGAAAACTTCAAACTTTTAAACACAAAATAAAACTCTTGATCATTCACAAACATGTCAACCAACTTTATATCAAAACCCTATCAAACAACTTATCAACCCATCATCATCATGTACAATGCATGTCCTAGGATATATCGTTCCGACAATGGGCATCATTTTGGATATCACTTTGGATATGTATCCTAAACAAAACACATCCCCTTGGCTTGAGGTATGAAGAACATTGACTTGCTTCTTTACTTGATCTTTTCTTTTGATTTATCTTATTGTTCCCATTCCAATGACCTCTTGATGATGTCTAATCAAAACGATTTAGAGAGAAAGGAATGGGGAAATGATCATTATCTTTTTTTTGGTGTGCTTGTTGGATGTTCTTGTAATATAACTTTGGCGAATACTTGCTTTGTTAGGTGTGTGGAAGGTGCTTTGGGCAGCTTGTTGGCTATTGCATTTATGGGTTATACCTTTCCATGTTTTAGTATGAGATGTTTGAAACTTTTGAAGTACATCCTAGCAAGGTTTCCGTATGTCAGGTGTGAACAAGAATACTCCTATCTATTTGTCGATTCAAAGTCCATTTCACTAGATACAACTCCATCTTGGTCATCTATACCCTAATGCATTGTACATTTATGTGTGTTATCAAACAATAAGGTAATTGACCCTTTTAAAAATCCCAACTCCTCTGTAAGAAAATCATCATCATCATCATCATCATCATCATCATCATCATCATCATTATCATCATCTCTAATAAAGTTGGATTGTTGGTGTCTCTTGTCATCATCTTATTTTCTTCCTACTTCCTTTCGCGTTAACATGGTACCATGATAGTTAATCATAAGTCATCGATAATGCATCCATCCTACATCCAAAAACCATTAGCATACTACATAATGCATATCATACCATATAGAAAGCATTAATCATACCACATGCATTCATCCCCATCATTGCATAATATAGTTTGGTTATTCTAAGATTTTCATAAACCATACATATATCACCCATACGCATAATCATAAAAGCATCATCATATCATATCATGTGCATCCATATCATCCATGCATCATCATATCATCCATTACATATAAACATCATAATCATCTCATCATCAATAATGTCACTATCATGGTACAAATCAGGATCAAGTGGGTGTAATATATCAAAATAGGCATGAGGCTAGCCATGGCTGATGACTATCTACATCATCAAATCTGTCTACATCAAATATTTGAGTTGAACTGATCTTGAACCTCTTTGTCGAGAGATCGACCCTCAAATAACACCTCTTCACTCAATCTCTCAAGGGGCAATATACCGGTAATTCTTTTCTTTGGGGTAATAGTGGGGCATCTGAAAAATCGAGAATTTTTAACTTTGATCTCAACAAGATTATTCTTTGAACCAATGCAACAAGTACATTGCTTCAAAGAGGGAAAAATGTAGACACGTAAATCATGCACTCGATCTTGATCTACTAACATCGCTTCATCCTGAATTATCCCTCTTTAACCATTTAATCAAATAGCCTTATTTGATTAAAGTCATCATAATTCCCTTTAATTAAATCATTGTCTCTCTTAATTAGCTAGGTCATCTCATCTTCCTATCTTTATTTAATTAAATAATCCATATTATTTGATTAAATATCTAAATTTAATCTAATTAAATTAAATAAATCAAACATTTATCTAATTTAATCTAACATCACCCCCTTTGGTTAAATAAATCAAAAATATTTATTTAACTAAGTCTAGATTATTCTCTTCTCATTTTGAGTTATTTAAATCCTAAAATCTAAGTCAAAATGGTCAAATCACTAACATCATTTAAATCAATCAAATCATGATTAATGCTAATCCTAATCACTCAAATCCTCTAGATTTTGCAACTGTACATGAAAATCAATTTAATTGATATATAAATCATCTATTTTCACTCAAAAAAGGCATCAAAGATGGAATATTCCTCAAATTTGAAATCTCCCCCCAAAAGGACTTTTCCCTTCCAACAAAGCATTTAAAATTTCTTACATGTCCTTTTATTGAGCCATGTGCATTTGCTTCACCTTTCACCTCATCCTCCAAGCCATATTTTGAATTTGAATCTCTCCCCTCTTTGCACATTCTTCAAAATGTGCGCAACCTTCATCCTCTCACATGATGACATGTGGCTTCTTCTCATTTGTTGAAGATTAGTCCCACATTCATCCCCTTTGCCTCTTCTCTAATAAATCTCATCTATAAATGAAGAGCTCATCCTTCATTTGATCCATCCACAATTCATGCAGAGTTATTATACTCAAATCCATAGCAACTTACCATCAATTTCATCCAAGCATAGTTAGGTTTTTTTGCAGATTTTCAACATGGAGCTCCATTGAAGTCATCACCACAAGCATTCATCCTTCATCAAAGCATCTTCATCACATCATTGGAGGTGGGAAAGGGCAAATTTTCACATCAAATTGGCACCAACTCCCTCAAGAGATTAAGAGTTTGCATGGTTTTAGAATAGAATTTGATATTCTTGCTTCAAATTTGTCGTGTTCTTAACTTCATTCCTCTTCTTTTACTTTCAAATGAATTTCTTGAGGAATCATGTTTCTAACCATGCATTTGATCCAACATATTGGTTGTTTCTTGTGTTTTTTCAGGTTGGGAATCAAGGTTCATAGTAATCACAATGCATTTAAGGAGCTAAACATGCCAACACTCCTTAAATGAATCCTCCAAAACCATATATCCATAGATCAAGATCCATATGCATGATAAGAGAAAGAATAACATAATAACTTGAAAGAAACAATGGGAAATACCTCTCAAGTAAACTACCAAGAGGACCAAGAGTGGAGAATTAGAATTCTCTTCCAAGATATCCAAGCCATTAGGACTCATCCAAGAACACTCTCCTCATAGGTCCATGTTGATCTAATGTCCAACCAAGGTGTAGGCTTCTCGGACTTCCTATTGAAATATCATCAAGAGTAACCATCTCAACAAATTTCTCTAACCACAAGAGAACTCTAGCCTCACCTATGTCTCCAAGTATCCATGAGTACCTGTAACCAACCAATCCATGCCAAACTCTAAATGCAATAAAGCATCATCATGAAGCAATCAAGAAAATGATTAATGTACCCAATACCAAGACAACCTACCAAGATCAAAGTCAAAATCCCAATAGCTAAGTCATGAACATAACCATGACATCATGATCTCACACCTCCTCAAATAACATCATATGATCCAAAGAACATAACAAGCACATGTATCATGCCAAAACTTTAATCCAAAATCAAGAGTAAACCATGACATTATAACATAGCCATCTTATCAAAACAAGGATCACATATTACAATACAAATCATGACACCTCAACCAAAGACTAAAGAATTCCTACATGGAAACCAAGATGTCAACATATCCATTCACATGAAAAAAATAACCATCTCTAAATAATGTCCATGCAAATGCAAAAGAACCCCTTTGCAACAACAAGATCTAAGAGCTCCTCTTAGTAACATCTGCAACATTAAATAAGATCATCCATCACCAAGTGATGAATCCATAGTCACTACTAAAGCTCCCACTGAATAGTGATATCGAGCTCTTCGAGCATCATGACAACCATCTCCTTAATGAAGATTCTTCATGGCTCTAACATAATAAAATGCAATAACAACAACACCAAATAATAAGTACAACCAAAATATACAAACCAAGAAGATAAACAACATGCTACAAGTCCCAAAACTGACTATCCATTCTCTCATCTAAAAAAAAAAATACCAATGCACAAATAACCATAGACAAGGCCAACTAATGAAATTTGCATCAGCATTGAATCAATCTCATGGATATAGATAGTCCACATTCAAGTCATTCCACTATAGCCAATGGGTAGCTAATCCACAAACTGCATAACTCGTAGATCCCATACACTAAAGCATGCAAAATAATCATCACATTAGTATCATGCAAAACTGTAATATCAAAGCAGATATCATGTAGATTTCAAGAATCAAACGCTAGATCACCAGCAAACCCAATTTTCCAAACAAATCCACAACTAAGTACCATAGTCAAGGAAGTAAACAAGCGTTCCTACAAATCTGCAATTGTTTTTATCCAAAAAACTTTAAGAGCTTGAACACAATATTTTTTCGTAGATCTACAAACCATAGATTTTCTTATTAACATGTAAAACCTGTAAAAAATCATCTCCATGTAAATATAAAACCACTTAAACATCCTTAATAATAGATCAAACATATTTCATTTGAACAAGTGAATAATCTAGATCTACACAAACCCACAGCTTTTAGAACATGGGAAAATTGTAAAACCTTCAAAGGAAATAGGTTGTCCAGAAGCTTATAAAATACAAATTTTCCCAACAACCACCATTGATCCGGTGGATATTTTCAGTGAAAAATGAAGTGTCTCCAAATCTCTAGGTTTTAGCACCATCAGAAAGAGCTCGATGCCCTGATTCCAACACAACTTGAACGGAGCGAAAAGGAGTCTATTTGCACAAGTTGTGGGTCAAAGTGGGATCGAGGGCGTCGAAGGTAAAAAATAATGTCATCAAAGTTTTCAAAGTTGGTATCATCGCGAAGAGCTCGTCGAGATGATTCTGACGGCCTTCGTTTCGTCGAAATCCGACATCGTATGCTCAACTTATCAATGGTCAAAGTTTGTAGTTGACTTTTGAGGTGGACCGTATAGATGCTGACGTCAGCATTCCGTACTGTACAGATGGTGAAGTGGTCGAACTAAAAATTTGACATGTGTCAACCTATTGATGAATAAAAATCCCATGTGGCAACATAGTGGCAGTCCAGTCATGGTTGAGGTGGCGTTGTTGTGTTTCGGCATCGAATGAGTTGTTGACACGTGGCAGTTCCTAGGAGAACCACGTGTCCCTCTTCCTTCCATTAGCAGTTGTCGAGTCGGATAAAACATATTGGTGGGGCTCGAACTTGAGACCCCGAGTTCGCCGAATTAGCCGACGGCCGTTGCGCCACACACATGCACGTTACCTATAATAGGGGAACGGTTTGTTTTGTTATAAAGTAGGCAGGATTTTAGTTGAAAAATGGATGACAGCGGGGTTCTACCTCCTAACCGCCCGCCTCCAAATCCGCTGAGCCACCAACATGCCAATGATTCGGCTTGAATTGTGTGTGGCATTGGTTTTTAATAACCCCTTTCGGACCAAAATTCCTAACTATCTAACTAAATAGTTATTTAGTTAGATATTAAATTGACTTTAAAATAAATAAAACAAACCCCAACAATAAAAGCCCGGAAATGAAAAAAAATTAAGGGCTCCAAATTATTTTAAAAGATTATTGTGGGGGATTTGAGATTTTTATTTGTAAATAAGGAAGATATTTGAAAATCTTACCTTATATGGGTGATATGTGGGATTTATAAAAATCAAGTAGTTATTACCCAACTTTGGTAAATTTGATGTATAAAAGGGGAGAGTGAGAGTGAGTTTTTTACTCATAATTTTCAAGTGTGAAACTCAGATTTTGCAAATTAGAGAAACAGGTGATAGGTGTTTTGAGAGAAGAGTTGTAAGGAGATTTTTGAGCCATTCTTGTACATCGGAGTTTGGTTATGTTGCTGAAGTGCTTGAAGGAATGGTCTTGGTGCTTAGTACTTGATTTTGGAGATTAATCGGATCGGTCGTACTCTATTGGAGCCGACTCGGAGACGTAGTCACGTTTGTGGCGAACTCCGTAATCAAACTTTGTTTGCATCTCTTTTTCTTTCTCTCACTTTCTTTCATTCTGTTGTTATCACCTTGTCATTTTAATTATTGTGATTATTTCTGTAAGTTAATTTTGATTTTATTAACTTGGAATAATCATTGTAAAAGTTAAGCATTAAAACTCATGAAATAGTCTAGATCCTATAATGCATCAAGTGAGAGAGAGAGGTTGGAGAGAGGTAGATCTAGGGGATCTAGCGAGATATGAGATATAGAAAAATAGAGAGGGGGAAGAGAGGTAGAGAGGGAGGAGATGTGAGATGGTATATAAAGAGGTAGGCAGAACCTCAATCCTCTATCATCGAACAAAAACCTACACCTAAACCCTAAATACTAGGAGATGCACCTTGAACCCTATACACTAAACCCTAAATATTCACATTAATAATTAAAACTAAAACCTATACCCTCAACTATAAACAATGTACTCTTAACCATCAACCCTAAACCCTCAACTCTAAATTCTTCACAAAAATGTGAGTGCATTAGAGAGAGACAAATGGAGGAGTGAGAGAGAGGCAAGGAGAGATGAAGAGAGGGAGGGGAAGAAAGATGGAGAGAGATAAAAAGAGGATTTTTATCTTCATAGGAACACAAGCACATTATAACACACTTGCTCCTATGAATATGTCTTTTTGAGTGCAGGGGAAACATTTTCTTCCTAGAAATGTGAGTGCATTATAATTTGGATAGAGATATATTGAGAGAGATAGAGAGGTAGATTGAGTTAATGAGAGAGGGAGGGAGAGATGTAGATAGGCATAAAGAAGAGATAGAGATAGGGAGAGTTAGGTATAGAGAGATAAAAAGATATATGGGTGAAAATGAGTAGAAAAGGAAGGAAGAAAATAGGGGGGGAGAGAGAGGGAGATAGAGATTTGAGAAAAAGAGTACAATAGGGAAGAAGGAGGAAGGGAGAGGTAGGGAGAAATATAGACATTTAGAGGGAGAGAGAGGGATAGAGGGATTTTGGGGGGAGGGATGGAGGCACAAAAGGTGGAATATTGAAAGAGAGAGATGTAGAGAGAGTTAGTGATGGAGGTGGAGGGAGAGAAATCTAGAAGTTAGATTCAACTTGACCATGATGCTTTTAGTGCATACCAAAACATGAGCATGTAGGAGAGATTACTCGCTTTGATCAATTGGTCTTAAGCCATCTATATTCTATTAATGAACCCGTTTTTTATCTTCTTGAAGAAAACCCTAGGCCTTAAAGGTGAAATTGTGTTATAAGATCACAACTCAACAATTTGGGGACCAAAAAATACCATAATTCTTCATTTGCACTAAGTATGTTTTATTAGTGGTAAGGCCCATTTTCAATTCACTATTGTTTATTTTACCTATGGGACTTCTTGACAAGTATCACATGGTATGCTCCTAAGAATTTAGAATAAAATTTAATGTTTTTCTCCTCCATATTAGTATGATCCATCCAATATTGTCCTGTTGGATCTCATCTAATGACTGACATGGAATACAATTATTCCTTAATGATTCTTAGTAGTAACATTTCCTTGCAACTAATTTTTGACATATGTTGTTTCCTTAGAGTATTTTTGACATCTCAACTTATAGAGGCATATTTTGGATAAGATTTAAAATTACATATTTAAAATCCATCATACAAATACTATTTGGTGTTCATGCCTAACAAACATGAGCCATCTACCAGTTACCTAGTAATGGCCTATATAGAGTAGTGAGTTATAATCCACCAATAATATTATCTTTAATTCATTTTAAATGTGATTTAGTAATCATAAAAGAAACTCATGGCCACTACCTTGCTCAATTCCATCCTTTTTCCATGCAATCTACAACTAGGTCCTTCCTCACATTAGTTACAAATTTAAAACGTTAAAATTTTATGGAGAAATTTTAAATTAGGTTGGACATTTTTCTACAAATAGAGGCCTATGTGCATATCATTAATTTACATTTTATATTACACATGGATATTATTTTTATCCTTCTATATATAACATTTTCTTAATGCTTTTATAATTAAGTGTAGGGTAACCTCTATGTAACTATCTAGAGCAATTTACATTGAATTATATGCAACATTTGTATACTTTCTAAATCATTAATATAAGAAAAAAATACTCAAAAGAGTTATAATTCTAATTTTTTGTGGAGGAATTTATTTATAAATGCATGTGTGACATTCTTTTTTTCTGGAAAAGGGCTAATAGCCTATATATATTATATTAATAATGATAGTAAGAAATTACAAAAGTGCTCAAGAGGGCCTAATTTATTATTTTGATCCAGCTGGAAGATTTACATGATAATATTTCTTATTGCCCAACTAGCAAATAGGATTGCCTATTGAGGACTATCATCGATTTTAGTTATGAAGTTACTTGTATGTTGTTGGAAACTTTCCTCTAACTTTGTTTCAGGGGTTGGGTATCGCTCTTCCTTCTTACCATTTACACACTTTATATTTGGTAAAGCTTAAGGTGGAACCCCAAACAAAGAATCTCGACATTCCTTTAGACTTGTCGGGGATTGGGTTTCTCTTCTACCTTATCCTTCCTTCACTCTTGTGGAAGAAAACGAATTGGAATATGATCTTCGATGCCTGATTCCATTGCTAGTGAACTTTGGAAAATTTTAATTGAAGCTGCTAGGTGAAATTATGAACTAAGAATCCCAATATTCCTTTAATCACTGAGAAACCTATTACACTTGGTAAAGTTTAAGGTGGAACCTGAAACAGAGAATCCCGACATGCCTTTAGACTTTTCAGGGATCAAGTTTCTCTTGTATCTTATCCTTCCTTCACTTTTGTGGAAGCAAACAAGCTGGACTCCAATCTCCGATGAAAGACATATCTTTAATGTTCAACTTCTATTGCCTGCGACATTCATTGCATTTCTATTTAATCTTATAATTTTATTTACAAAGAACTAGTTGATTATAGAATTTTAATTTATTCATCATGAGCCTTCATTTTAATATGTTGTTTATTTTCTTGCATCTCTTAACCTTTACACCCAATAAAGTTAGGTTTCAATTAAAATAAATAATTATTTAACCTTAAAATCATAGATATTTACTCAAAGATTTATCCCACATCTATGAGGCTTTCCGCACTCGATGACCCTATATGGTGGGTGATCCCACAATACCTGTTTACAATTTTTGGCCAAACTGGACATTGAACTAATTTTTTCTAACTAAATCTTCACTTTCAGGCACCTATAGCGGCTAAACTGCGAGGAATTTGAGGATGATGCAAACTAGTGATTTGTGACATTTTGTCTGTAGATTCTAAATATGTTTTTTTCAAAGTTTTTGGAATCAGATTGCACTTCTTTTTCCATCTCCTTCAAAAACTAGTTTTTTTTAGTAAACACCATTTTTAAGGAGTGACACTCACCGTATACAACATAAGTTTTTTTCCATGAAGGATAAAATTCTAATTTTTTCAAATTTAGATTTGTAACTACGATATCTAGTGCTTCCAATTGGTTTCATAGTGTTTTATTGAATATTTTTTCCTTAATCAAGTTTTGAAGTCAAACCAATTACAATTAGACATAGGCAAACCTTATACAACATAAATTTTGTATGTATCGATTTCAATTTTGTTTTTGTTGGATCAAGGACTTCAATATCTAGTGCACTAATATTTTTCAATTTTTTTTTATAATCTGCTATTTTTCCACATGTGTAGAACAAAGAGCTTAATTTTTGGTGAAAAACCTATGTTTAATCAAACTAAAAAAACAAATACATAATAAAACCAAAACATATTAAAATTATATTTGTTGAATAGCTGTTCCAAGACTACCATCATCCAGTTGGGTCTGTGAAGTCTCCTCCATTTTCATCCTCAACTCAAGTCAAGGGAAAAATTTTGGAGTTTTTTGGTGCCAAGGGGGAGAAGGGGGGAAAAGGGGGTTTGAGCGAACTTAACCCTTTCCACAACCCTTTCCTTTGCTTTTTTTTTGAAATGTGGGACCCAAAATTTAATGGGTTCACTTGAAGGGGGTTCTAGCGAACCCATTTTGGGTTCGCTCAAACCAAATGTTCGTTTGAACCCCCAAAAATCAATTTTTTTTTGCATGGGGGCATTTTTTGCAACTTTTCCTTCCTCACTGGAATTGTAAACCAATTTTGTGGGTTTAACCTAGTTCATTTATCTTGAATAGATATTTAGTACATAAACGAGAATCACTCCTTTCAAGGATTCATGTAATATGAGGCATTTGAATCAATCAAATATAAATCATCACTAATAATATTGTAAAAAATAGCACGTTGATAACATTATCATGAATGGATTTATCAATAGAGGAATCATCAATCATTTTTTTTCTTAATTTTGAGATGGAGACATCTTGAAAAGTTAGAAAATGAGCATGGCCCCCCTTAATTTTCACAAAACTAATCAAAAATCATTTTTTTAAAGATGTATAGAATGCAATTTTAAATATAAAAATATAATTTGTTTCTTATTTTGACAAGTAGACAAAAAAAAAATTGCATGGCCATAAAAGTAAGGGAGAGCTTGATATTGTTATGAAATTTTTTGAAATAATTTCTTAGAACATACAAATTTGAAGGAAAATATGCTCAACATTTTCTTCTTCTTTTTGTTTATTTCATGCAAAAACACATTTTTTGGGACCTTACATGTAGGTCTAAGCCTTTGGCTCAAGTTTCCAAGGAGAATCTAATCCTAAGGGTGGGATTCCAAAGTAACTTCAAAATAAAATATGTGTGCATTATAAATTTAGAAATAGAGTGTGTACCAAACATTTTTCTTGTTTCTAAGGCATTTATAATTTAATCATGTTATTGTTCAAGATTTGTAAGCAATAATTTAATTTAAAAAGTTCATTTGACTTTTTGTGGGGATCAAAATACCATATTAGGGGAATAACCAATCTTGGCAAGCTCGCAAGTAGTCCTAACCATTTTTCTTGTTATAGGTATAGGTATTTGGAAGACTATAACTACACCAAGGTTTCATGCACTCTCTTCCTTTTCCTTTTCATTTCTATTTTCATTTCAAAGGACATAGATTAAGTTGATTTTCTATCAATGATGTGTATCTTGTTACCTCCTAGCTTATTGTTTCTATTTTCCTTGTTTCATATTATGCAATTGAGTTTGAAACCTAAGTGAAAACTTTAAATTTATAACTATTTTAGATGATAGCATGAGTCCATGATGATAACACATACTTGGGAAATAGTACACCTTGTGATTTTTGTGCATCAAAATAGCATAATGGATAGAGAGCTCCATTATTTGATGTTAGGTTCCTTTCTTTCTACTAATTATAGTTATAAATTTAGTTTATTTTATATAGATAAAACATAGGAAAGGGATTGAACCCATTACAAAGAAGGTCATGAAGGCAAGAGAAAATATTCTCATGAGATGTGAGAATAAAAAATATTAGAGCCCCCAAAAAAATTTGGAACCATCTAAAAGACCCAAAAGCAAAAATAGAAACAAAAAAAGACCAATAGGAAACCAAAATAGAGAAAACTACTGCTGAACAAGATTTATTAAAATATTGATGGCTTGCCACTCCCTATTAAGAATGTTAATTTTTCAATCGAATAATCACCTAGGGACTCTCCTCAACCTCTTTGCATTTTCCTTTTTCCTCCAATCTCTTGGCTCTAGTGTTGATAGTCTAACCTTTTTAAATAGTAGCCTCATCATCTTCCATGTATTTTCTTTTTCTTCTCTAAATTTGAATGCGAGATGGCAGTAACTCATTGACGGTCATGTTTATATAGATTTTTTTCCATTTTTTGAATCTTGAATTTGGTCACATGCATATGGGATAATTTTAATCTCTTCACATTATTATAGAGTATGATAATTTCTTGGAGTCTCTGAACCATGAACTCCAACTCCAAACAAGAGCTACAATTAGGCTTATAACTATATTTTATGATGAGCACCCAATATCATGAACTAGAAAGATATAGGGTGAGTTTATCTCGGGCATTCCATCTTATTAATGTTCCACTTCAATCCATCCCCTTCATGCATGAGACATATATAGTAGGGAATAGTATTCAACTAGCTTCTAATTGTCTATCAATGCTTCATTGATAACTTTGGTTTTGATGCTTTTAGGAAAAGTACGAATGTCATCCCAAACTTTAACCCCTTCCACCTATCCCCCTAATTTATCAAGAAGTTCTATGATAGAGTTACCTTCCCTAGTATATTAACTGTTACTCAATTATACCATTAATTTCAATGTACAAATTTAATGCCAACTATTTAATTGACACATAAAAATTATTTGAATACAAGATTGAGACCTATACAAGTTCTAACAACTAGTGTAAGAGAAATGAATAAACACAACCACCATTCCTTCAACATAGGGAAGTACAAAAAAGACAAAAAATAAGAAGAAAATGAAGCTTATTCATAGGGTGAATTTTATGAGATTTTTTTTTAAGGTAAATCAAGAAAAATCTAGTAAGTCCAAAACTATTGCTTAACCATGATTTATTTATCTTGATGCAAATGTCTTTGATTTAAAAAATTGTGTGAATGTGCAAATGTTTGTTACGCAATTGGTTAGGTTGAAATGCAAGAGTGAAAATGTTGGAAATATCAATGTTGAAAGGGTATGAATTAGGACATAGGGAGTCATTAAAACCCTAATTATTTAATAAAATAGTAAAAGTTTAGATGATTCCCTAGAAAGAAATAATGTTTCAAAATGAAATGTAGTTCACAAGAGGACCAAATCCTAACTAAAGTAGCTAGAAGAATTTAATATTTCAACAAGTCATTTTAAAGATATTTTACTTCAATTCACATTTGAAATCCTACATAGAACTATAATACTAAATAACTTGGACAAAAATAAAGGAGAATTTGCAGAGAAAACATGTAGAATTGAACATTAGAATTAAACCTTTGTATCATTCATGCCAGTCAACTGGGCATGATTCTAAGACTTTGGTACTACATTTCTAGTGTAGTCCTTGTAACTCACGATAAAACTAAGATATCCAAGTTTTAAAAGACCCCAAATTTGAGGGTTTTGACAAGATAAGCAATAGATAATTTTCTAGCACTATTGTATAGGAATTAATTACATCTAGAGAAAACATTGAAATATAAGTTCAAGGGAGTTACAACATAATCCAATATTTCTTCTAGATGGGGAAACATTTCAAATATAGACCTAGGACATATTTGTCTAGTAGATTCTAGATAGCGTTCATGACTCAATACCAATAAACAAGGCAAGAAGATAGTGAAAAGTGGGTTAGACAAGCTTGTAGGATTTCCTACTTCCCTTTAGTGCCTCAAATTAGTGATGGGATGTGTTAGAAATTATGATGCAAAGAAAATGGTAATTATGGTCGAGAGAAAGGTTTTGACTAACTTATCTATTGATGTTATAGGAGACACTTTCCATATCTCTTTCTATAAGAAGGTTGAATTGATAAAATGAAAGATACAAAAAGAAATTTTAATGAAGAAATAGAAGTATACAAAAAATTTCTACCAACTTAAAGATGGATGGAACACCTTAGAAATGTTATGACTAAGCTAAAAAAATATATACACAAAGTAATTTCCAATACGAAATAGAGGACATGATTACATTACTAAGGAGAAATCATATTGTATTAGTTGTAGATGAAGTGAGAATATACATGAACAACTAACAAACATAGAAAGAACCAAAAATATTCTACATGACCTCTTATCTGTTAGCATACTATTACATCATTCTTACCAACCTGTAGTTGGTTATTTGGTTTGGTCGATTATGTGGCTGTAATAACAACTTCTAATTTGTATTTTTTTGTTGTTTGGTTCATCTTAAAATGCATCACCTATTTTTCTAACTCATTCCTCTCTGATTTAATTTTATGTTTTTGTGGCTTGTAGATGGATGACTCGTAGCAGGTGACAAGAGGATGCTTTTGAAAAATTGCAGAGATATTTAGATTTTTTTTTTGGCTTGTTTGTTGAGCACATGAATCTCAATGAAAGCGTTGAAAACTGCTGCAGAATTGGCGTTAGAAGTTTGTAGAATGAAGTTAAGGCATGAAGCATTGTGAGAAGAAAAAAATGCAGTTTATATAGGCGTCTAATTCTGCAAAACTATAAAAACTGCCATTGAACGTGAGGTTGAACATTTGACAATGTTAAAGGCATCCATGATATTGATGTAGATTACAGAAAGTGATAAGTAGAACGAAACAAAAAACTAAAGGGCATGACAAAAGGTGCATCAAATTTCATTTTCTCTTTCAATTAATATAGTTATAAACAATTAAAACTATATTATAACCTATTGCATTTGAATATTAGGATTTAGGATTTGAAGTGAAATTTATACAACTTTTTACATTTAAAGTCATTAGAGGTTCCCTGAAACTTTTAGGGAGTTATAAGGAAAAAAAGAAAGAAAATGGCAAACAATGCATCAAAAATCATGTTGTTCGTTTCTAAATTTTTGAGAGGAGACAATTACACTACATAAAAGATCAAAGTTTAAATCTCATTGGAATTTGGAGACCTTTGGGATATAGTCTCTTGAAACATCACTAGACCTTGAAATGTTGATCCAGATCAAACTAGGTTTGACAAGGCCAATCGAAAGGCCAAATTAATCATCCTATTTGGAGTGTCAGATGAGGTAAACCTTCCATTAGAACATACATCAATGCAAAATATGCTTGGGATTGCCTTAAAACATTCTATGAGGCCAAAATCCAAAATCAAATTCTTCACTTGCAAAGAGAGTTACACTTCCTTCAAATGCAACATGAAGAGAAATTAGAGAACTATCTTAGAAGAGTAGCAAAGATTAGGACATCATTGCGAGCATTAGGGGAAGAATTCATAGATGACTCCTTTGTACCTATAGTCTTTAGAGAATTTCCCCCTCATTTTGTGTGTTTGTCACTTGTCTTCGTGCAACGAGTGAAAAACCATCCTTTGAAGAGTTGGTAAACTTGATTCAACAACAAGAAGCAATCCATGTTCAAACATTAGACTCCCAAGACAATTAGGCTCTTGCAACAAAGAAGAAGGGAAAATAACCTATCTGTTAGAGTGGTCCATCAAGATCATCAAATTCAAATCAAGAAAACTCTTCCAAGAAAATAATTGTCTCATTTGTTGAAGAAAGGGACATGATCTCAAGGAATATTGGTATAATTCTTGTGCCAATAGTGAGTCCAATCATAGAAATCTGCATAAGCCTTCTTAGGGGAACAAAAATAAGAAACCCCATTAGTAGAAAAAGCCAAATAAGCAACATGGTAATTTTGCATCCATAGTAGATTTCAATGAAGAGGATTTCTTGTATGTTGCTGAAAAAAAGGCCTCCTCTTCAAATACTTCAATCTAGTATGTTGATTCTAGTGCATCTAGACATATGATAGGTGAATAAGAGTTATTTTTTGCTCTCACTCCATCCACTTCCTATGGGCAAGTATCCCTTGTTGATGACACATCATATAAAGTGAGGGAATCAAAGATATATCTTTTCCCCTCAAAACTCACAAGTGAAAAATTACAAAGGTTTTTGTGCCGTAGAAAAATGGCCCCTTGTCATTTCCATGGCCTTTTAGGTCTTGTTTCATGGTGTTTGATGTATTTTTCCTTGATTTTATGTTGTGGCATGGCTTGAACATGCATATTTAGGTACTAAAATTCAAATAATGATGTCTTGTGAAGGTTTTGTATAGTGTTGTACATAAGAAATTTCTACATGTATTCTTCTAGACTTTATTCATTACAATTTATGTAAAAATCACCTTTTTATCACTAAACAAGTCCTATTTTGAAGTGTTGTATAGTCTTCTAACAAGATTTCACACTTTTCTAGGCACATC
Organism: Sequoia sempervirens; assembly: GCA_007258455.2. Classification (NCBI taxonomy): domain Eukaryota; kingdom Viridiplantae; phylum Streptophyta; class Pinopsida; order Cupressales; family Cupressaceae; genus Sequoia; species Sequoia sempervirens. The sequence goes on along the minus strand of VDFB02353493.1, from coordinate 187,035,663 downwards.
TTCACTATTTATCCCTTTCTCATGCTTTATTTGACCCCTTAATGCTCTCATATGCTTTAATTAAGTGTATTTTTGAAGGTTAACCTGATAAACAACATTAAATACAACTTAATTCCCAACACATATTTTCAGGCCCTAACTGGGACCCATTTGCCACGGGTGGTGAATAAGTCCCCCTTGGCTCCAAATTCAAATTTTTAAAATTTTTCTTTTGGGTTTTTATTCAAAATCACTTGATGTCGGTTTGTGATGAGGTATGAACAATTAACTAAGGCACAAGTGTGTATAAATATGCAATTTTAACCTCATTTTACATCTATAATTCTCCAACATTCATACATCATATTCAAGCATTGAAGCATTCAACAACATCTATTCAAGCAATATTCAAGCACTTTGGAGCATCCATTGACATTACTTTAGATTTGCAATATCAAGGGTTTGGTAAGTTGATAGCTATTGTATGTTATTAGTTTATCATTCTCTTTCTTTTCATTGTTTCATTAAAGGTTTGATTACCAAAAGTGGGGTTTGACCAAGGCAAACCCCTATTTGCTAACCCTCAACCATTTTTCCCCTATTGCATGTGTGTTTGTAGACCTAGGTATGCAGATTTAACAAGCTTTTTGGTGTTGAAGATTGGTTTAAAATTCAAATAGACCTATTCTTCAAGTCACCTTAAGTCTATTTCAAGCTTGGAGAAGGTTTCTTGTTCGTTTCCTACAAAATTGACTTTGGCAACCTAACAATCTGTGATTTCCAGATCTAGTGTTGCAAAGTTATCTCCTGATTTTTCATAAATTTGGGAGAGGACTGATTCACCACCAGTGGCGAATGAGTCCCACCTTAGGACTGAAAATCTGAATTTTGTCAAATTCCGGATCCCGATAGACATAAACTTATTTCTGACACTTTTTCACTAGAGGACTAATTCACCACCCTAGGCGAATGAGTCCCATTGTGAAAAATAAATAATTTCAACTAGTATCCACAACATTCTAGATTCATCCAACACTACTCAGGTGCACTCAGATTCATCTTATTTCTTTCTGTTCTACATATTTTCTTCATTTACTTCATTGTTTGTATATCACACTATGTTTTCAAACATAGCTTAAATCTCACTTTTGCATTCATATTTAATCATTTAGATCAGTCAATATCATTTAGTTTACTTCACTTAGAGTAGCAACATTGCACATAACATTATTTGAATGAACTAGTTTGCATTTTTGGCCCTACCTCTTTCCTTTTAGGTGAAAAACCCTAGAAGAGTTAGAGAAGTCCTAGAGAGCCAAAAATCAACGGTTCAGTTCTATATATTCCAAGAGTCAAAAAGAACCTTCTTTCAGTTAGTAAATTATTGGAGCACAACTTGAAAGTTTAATTTGATTTCCTTTTAATGGTGATAAACTTTGTCTCATTAGAGATAATTTTAGAAATGGTGAAGTTTGTTCTTATGCTTCAAGGGTCAACAATATGTTTCAACTTAATGATGTCACACATAAAGATAAGGCTCGTGCATTGAAGAATAGTGCATCCATAACTCTTTGGAATCAAATATTTGGACATCTTAGTTTTTTCCATCTTCTTGCATCAAGTAAAAGACCTATATGGTGAGAGGAATTCCCCTCAAGAAAAAATCATGTTCTTTGCTCACATTGTATTTCTGGAAAGCAACACCAAGATCCTTTTTCTACTGTAGAGAATAGAGCCTCCAGACGCTTAGAATTGGTACAAATTAATCTATGTGGACCAATGCCACTGAGTCATAATAATGTCAAGTATTCTCTACTCTTTATGGATGATTTATAATGAAAAATGTGGGTTTATTGTTTGAATCACAAAAATCAAGAAATTGAGAAATTCAAAGAATTTTGATCCCTTACAAAAAGGTCATATGGAAATTCTCTTAGAGCCCTCTGCTTATATCAAGATGGGACTTCACAGGTTTTTTACAAAAAACCTTGATGAAAATGAGATACAAATATAGTTGACCACTATTTACATACCTCAATAGAATGGTGTTGTAGAGAGGCATAATCATAGAATTGTTGAAATGATGTGATGCATGTTGAAAGATGTAGATCTTGATCCTATATTCTGGGCTAAAAAAATTCACATGTAAAAATGCATTTTTTGAATCAAACACCCACCAAAGTGCTTGAAAATATCACATCTAAAGAATCTTTAACTAGAAAAAATCCTTCTATATCATATTTTTGAGTATTTGGATGTTTAAATTACATGTATGTTCCCATGGTACAAAGGATCAAATTAGATGGTAAGTATTTGAAATGCATTTTCCTTGGGTACAATTTAGATTCAAAAGGATATAAACTTATGAATGCATTAAGAAAGAAATTGTACATTATTAGGGATGTTTTTGATGAGGAAACATGATACAACACCTCTTCCTCATCATCCCTTACTAGTACTCAAGCACATAAGATTATTGAACTTGAAGATGAGGATCTTGATGAAGAAGCACACGAATAGGTTTTATTTACGTTGGATTAGTTTCCCCCTCTTTCATTACCTTCATCCTCATCTCCTATGCAAAAAATAATTCCTAAGTGGTATCAAGCCACATTAAAGGATTCTAAAGATGATGTAACTGCAAATACATCTCTCGTTGGACCCCAAACTCGTAACAAGTCTTGTGAAGAGGTGAATTTGGCTCTCATGTACATACAATTATTGAGAGTTGAAAACCAGAAATAGTTCAACAAGCTCTTGAGTCAATACCTTGGAAGGAATCCATGGATGTAGAATATTAGGCTTTACTAAGGAATAATACATGGAAACTTGTTGATTTTCCACCAAAGAAGAAGGATAATGAATGTAAATGGGTCTTTAGGATCAAGTATAAGGTAGATGCTAGCATTGATAAGTACAAGGCCTAACTTGTGGCTAAGGTCTATTCTCAGAAGGAATGCATTGAATATGGTGATACTTTCACCCCCACAACAAAAATCAAGACTATTTGTATGGTCTTGGTGATAATAGCTCAATTTGGTTGAAAATTTCATTAGATGGATGTAAAGAGTTCCTTTCTTAGTGGAGAAGGATGGATTCTATATGACTCAAAAAGAGGGATATGTTGCACCTGACAAGAAACACAAAGTACATAGGCTTGTCAAATCCCACTATGATCTTAAACAGGCTCCTCAAGCCTAGTATATCAAGATCGATGAGCATCTCCTTATTCATGGATTCATCAAGAATTTTTATGATCCCATTCTCTATCTCAAAGAAAAGGGGGGATATTATAATTGTGGTTGTATATTTCAACAATATACTCATCATTGGGAGTTCAAAATAGATGTTGCTACAAAGAATGATCTCAAATTATTGTTTGACATGACAGGTCTCAAGATCTTACATTTTTATCTTAGACTTTAAGTGTGGTAATGTAAGAATCATATTTATGTATCTTATATAAAATATGCCAAGAAATTTCTTGAGAAATTTAAAATGAAAGATTGCAAACCTAAGTTGAAACCCATGGAGACAAATTTACAACTTTCTTACAATGATCCATCACCTTAGGTGAATGCTACTCTTTATCAATATTTGATTGGGAGTCTTATTTACTTGGCTTATACTAGGCTAGATATCAACTATGTTGTCAACTATATTTCTAGGTTTAGGTAGGAACCTAAGGTTGTTCATCAAAATGTATCCAAGCGTGTTTTGAGATACATCCATGATATAATGGCATATGGCCTAGAATACAAACAAAGTGCATATTTTTCTTTGTGTGGATATAGAGATGAAAACTATGCAAGTTTAGTGGTTGACAAGAAATCTACTTTAGGCTTCATTTTTGTTTTGAGATCTAGTCCAATTCTTGGGGAGAAAAAAACATACCACTATTTCTTTCTCTTCCATAGAGTAAAAATATCATGTAACGGGTGGAGCTTTCTATGAGTTGATATGGTTATGTCACATTTTTACAGGTATGGGTGTGCTTATGATAGGTCCTACCACCTTGTTTTGCAATAATTATAGTGTGTTGAATCTTTTGTGGAATCCTATTTTTCACGAGTGTACAATCATATTGAGGTCCAATGTCACTATATTTGTGAGAATATTAAACAACACAATATCCAACTCCAATATTTATCAAGAGAAGTGTGCTAACATATTCACCAAATATCTTGCATCTGTGAAGCTCAAAACTTTTCAAACTTTATTTATTTATTTTTATCTTGGGCATATGATGTAATAAGAGGGGGGTTGTTAGCATATTATTACATCATTCTTACCAAATTTTAGGTGGTTATTTGGTTTGGTCTGTTTTTAGTTGTAATAGCTACTTTTATTTTTTATTTATTTTCTGCTTGGTTCATCTTATTATGCATCACCTATTTTTCTCACTCATTCCTCTTTGATTTAATATTATCTAGTTTATTCCCTAGAAAAGGAAGTTCAACTTCCCTAGACTAGAAAATAGAAGAAGAATGGGAACATAAAAGGGGACAAGTGCTAGTATTTGAGCATTATCCCCAATTAGAGAAAAATAAATCCTTAGTCCATTACAAAAGTTTTAGTGATTATTTTTCATTCTAGATGGTGAGATTATTGGAAGGAGATAGATTGAAGAAATTTTCAGTAGAATTAGTTCCAAAGGTGAGAAAAAATGGAAACTAGTTTATACATTTCCCAAAGTTCTCTTATATTAGGATAATAGGGTTTTTTGATGCACCATACATGCTACCTTAGTATCTTATAGATAAAATCATCCTCTTGGGAATAAAAAGATAAATTTATGAAACACACAAGTTGTTGGAGTCAAAGAAAATTAAGTTCCCAATTTTAATTCAAAAATATGCTTGTGTTGCACTTGTATTAGCCAAAACATTAGAGGTAGAACTAAAATTGCACAACCTATGCACCTACACTAGAATATGTGGTTGGTTTAGAAAATAAAAAAACTGAAGGTGCATAGGGTCATTCTAACCTACAATAAATATGTATCCAATAATAATAAATAGAAAGAAGAATAAACCTTTCAAAAACATGAGGCCCATGATGTGGAAACCAAATCTTTGTAAATGCATAGGTCAAGGAAAATAAAAAATGTAGCTGGTAGGGAAAAGACATAACAAGAAAATAATAGGTCCTAGGGAATATGAGCAAGAGGAAGATGAAGTACCTCTTATTATGAAAAAGACAACTTTAAAGGTACTAACATCAACAAGAAGACAACTTGATGAAGATGTAATAGTTGTCATTTCTCATTGTTGGGATTATGGAAGCCTTGCAACATGAGCATGGAGTATGGATGGTTTGTGTTGGTTGTTCCTATGTTGTTATTGATGTCAACATGGTGATAACTATATGAGAAGTCTACTTGGTTTATAGGAAGTTTTTCTCTGTCGGTAATGCCCTTTTGTGATGGATCAGTGTGTTGGTATTTGAGTCCAGAATTCACCACAAAATCCGATATGAATCTAATCTCTTAACCATGTTATCATGACTCATTCAGACAGCTATATCTTGGATCTTGAGACATTTTTTGTTGTGAGGAGAAATTTATCTCTAACAGAGTTCAACTCTATATTCTACTGTTGTTCATTGCTTGGCATATTGTGTGGGAGACTCCACATTTTATTAAGGTGAACATTCTTATGTTGCAATTTTTTTGGTAGTCTCTATGTTGGTGGTATAATGGGAAATTTATGTGTTTTCATATCTTTAAGGTGTTTGCTTTGAGGTATTTTTTGTTGGTTTGGAGAGTTGTGTTCTATTCTTCGCCAATTTAGCATATGCAATACATTATGGAGACTAGTTATGTTTTATGGATGTTAACCGACTTGGTATAATGAATTGCATGGATTAAATGTTTAAATTATATATGGTGACAACAAAGAGAGTTTTGATTATTTTTTTTTCATCTAATTAGGCTGATCTAATTGATGAATAAGATACACTTGTATATATATAAGATGATTTGAAGAATGAGTTTTGTGAAGGTGAAGTGGAGAGGTGAAGTGTGGAGTGTGAGTGAAAGTGTGTGTGGAAGAAAGGTCTGAGCCTAAATGTTTTATCAGTTGTGGATTAGTGCAGATTTGTTAAGTAACTACTGTGTGAGGCAATACTTCATATTTTGAGCTTCATTGGAATTGAATCCTGTACATTGAAGGAGTATTCTATCAATTCAATCTTTTGGTGGTGAGCCACTATCTTTTCATCTTGGCGGATAGCCATATTTTGTATATAGGTTGTGAGCATTTCAAGGATAGTGAGTCCTGGTAGTGAGCCCTATAATATTTTATATCTGAATATAATATATTGTGAGTTAACCCTCACCGTGGTTTTTCCCTTTTTGGATTTTCCATGTAAAAATCCTAGTGTTCATGTGTATGGTTGCATTGATTTGTTTTTTTGTTCCCTCTTGTTGATTTAGTCAAAATTGTGATAATAATTAGATGGATTTTATTATGGTTTTATGGAAAATTGATTCACCGCCCCTCTCAGTATTTAGATGGTTAAGAATTAGTATAAGAGCTTGGTTCCTCAGAAGAAGCCTAACAGCTTAAGGAAGGTCCTAGAATTTGAGTATAAGAAATTTTTTCCTCTGGAAGTGGTCTCTGCTGGATATTCAAAAGAAATAGAAGATTTGAAGTACAGGTTGATAAAAGCGAATGAGTATATTGAAAAGCTACAAAGTAAAAGTGTTGAAGCATATGATCTATTGGTTAAGGTAGATGAAATTGTCTCTAACCTGGTGCGATAATTGGACGAGAAGAAAAGAATTGAAGAATGTCAAGAAATTGAAATTCAAAGGAAGATGGATGAATGCATAAAGCTTGAAGAAGAAGTAGAAATCTTGAGATTTGATTAGGAAAAGGAAAGAATTTTTGAAGACAAATTTAAGATAAGCTCGAAAATGCTTGATGAATTAATTACTTCTCAAAGATCGACATGGATAAAAGTGGTTTAGGGTTTGAGGAAGGTCAAAGTTCCAAGGTGAAGCAATTTATTGGTAAGAAGACTTGGTGCATAGATGGATAAATCAAGGATATAAGAAACAATTTTGGAAGAAATCCTATCAAACAACATGATGGTAAATGGTATTTATCTTTCAATGGTGTTTGTTATTTCTACAAGAAATTTGGTCATAAGGAAAAGGACTACAAAAGTAAAATGAATTATTCTTTATCATTCTCTAGAAAATATCTTAAATGCAAGAAGATCCGATATAAATTTAGTCTATTGAATAAAAGAGAGAAAAAAGAAGAAGAATGTTGTTTGTTGTAAGTGCAGCAATCCAAAACACCCTATTAATGATTGCAGGAAGAATAATCATTCGACGAAGAAGCATGATCAAATCATTAATCTGGAAGAAGCAAGAAAGGAAATGAAAAGGATTTGGAGAAAGGAAGGAAAGCAAGTTGAATCAAAATTATCAGTCTTATCTATGCTCGCTGGAGTTAAAAGAGACACTAAGAGGGGGGGGTGAATCAGTGTGAATCCAAAATGATATTCGTTGCTCAAAATGAAAGTTAAAACATATTTATACTTTGATCTCAATATAAAGATTAAGTCATTCATGTATTGAATGTAATCTTTTGCATGCACAATTGAGAATTTAAATAAACAGAACAACAGCATGAAATAGAAGAGCCATCACACAGAAACAAAGATACACAAGAGATTTTTGCCGAGTGGAAAACCCTGAATCAGGGAAGAAAAACCACTCCAAGTGCCTTGTAGGCTTAATAAAAAAACCACTGTTCACAATGCCTTGTAGGCAAGTTTTAGAGCACCCACTCAAGGAGCACCAACCCCTCGTTTTTGAGACATCTATCTCAGGGAGTACAAACCCTTCAACTTATGTTTTTCGAACAATAATGATAGCTCAGAGGATTACTCTGTTTTCAGTAAAGCATAAACAACTATGTTCTCTCGTCTACAGAATACCTTAAGGAACCAAAGCTTGAGTCCTTAAAATACTTCATAGAGAAGAGATTTTTTACAACATCTCTGCCTTTTATGTTCTTATTTTTATGCAGAGTTTTCAATACATTTCATTCAGCCAAGATCAACTCAGAATTACAATAATAGTGCCAGAACAGAAAAGAGTTTTTCTGTATACATTTATACATCATTTTCAGGTAACAAGACTTCAAGAATCTTCATGGTCAAGGAGAGCAGCAACGTAACTTCCTCTTAATTGATTTAGTGTCAGAAAATCAAGAGTAAAGAATGCCAGAAGATGATTGACTGAAGAGAAATGCCCGAATAATAAGGCAGTCAAGATTATGACTGAAACAATAAAGCTTTGACAAGTGTAGATCAGGAACCTTTATCATTTTTGCATCTGTTTTGGCCAAAACCCTGAATACAACAAATAATATCATTTTGAAACAAAAATATGGATAACCCACAAGCTTATTTGTTTATTTCAGAAAACCCCTGTTATTAATCTTCAAAAATCTGAATACCCATAATCTGAAAATACATTTAAGTGCCATAAAATTTTGAGGAATGTAATCATTCTTTCAACATGATTCCTTATATCCAAACAAATAAACTTCATTTTCAGAAAACCCTTGACCTTAAAGTCTGCTGAAACTTCGAAGACCATGATAACCCATGAACAAAAAATGCTAAATCTGCAATATAACTGATGGAATCTCAATACCCACGTATTGAAATAAACAAACCCTTATTCCAGAAATCTTTGAAATCATTTAAGAGTAATAAGAGAAACGTCTATGAGATAATAACCAAGCTGTCCAAGAATCATTCGAATAAGGCAGCTTACTATAGCAAATCATTCCAAAAATACCCACACAAAACCATTTCATGCATAGGTATCTTCAGCCACGTGATGAAGAAAGAGAGCCAGTAATCATAATAAAGAGTGTTACCTAGACGAGCAGAAATAAAGAACAAAGAATCAAATACCAGTCGTTGCTGTCCAAGATTTATTTCTGAAAATGCCCTGATCCCAGCCAGAAATGTGTGAAAAGATTCCTCATAATGCATCTGGTAAACACGTGAAGCAGTTATCATGAATAAAACGACTGTCAAAAACCATCAACAAGTAGAATATCTTCATGGCGGCGCCAGAACTAGGGTTCCATAATTATTTCAAAGTTAGAAGAGTGAAAAATGAATTCTGCCCTAATCACTGTTTCTTTCTTTCATTCGAAATACTTTGAAGGAATTAAGAGTAACATGAAGTCCGTCCAAGTCAAGCACAATAATTAAAAATTAGAACCATAGAGAGTTGGTCGCTGTCCAAGTAGACCGACCACATAATAAATATTGCCAAAACAAATATCCATATGATAGTTGCCAAGAGGTCGACCACATCAAATGAAGACTTTGAGTGATATAAAACATATGTAAGGCCGACTATAACATAGAAATAAATCAAACCTCATCGAATCCTTCTTTCCATATAAACTTTTATAATGAGATTACTCATGTAAGAGACAATAAGTTTAAATAAAATCTCTTACCAAAGGTATGGTTACCGATCAAAATATGCCATGATATTAAACAAAAGAATTGCCCTGAACAAAGCCAGACTGAATTGAAATGTTGATCCAATGAAATACCTGACAATAACCCTGAAACCATTAAAATAACCTGTCACTGTCAAAGAACACAAGAAGATCAGTACCGTCAAGAGATAAAAATACAAACTGAGCACTGAAACTGAAATAGAAGCCAAGTATGCCAAGAGAGTAAACTGATCACAGAAAGCCTGAATGAAAACTGTCCACTGCAAATTAGAGACCAACTGAATATAACCAAGCTGAGAGAATCATCTGAAACTATAGAGAAGTTTGTCATCAAGGACAATCATAATTGAGTATCAACAAACTCCCCCTTTGTCCTTGATGGAAAAACACAAAAGACTCTCCCCCTTTTTGCCTCAATGACAAAGAAACGAAGAGAGGACTGTGCAATGCCATGAAACACAACTGAGAAGCCAACCACGAATAATAAAGAGTACCAACTGCAAATAAAGAGTAACAGTGCAGCAATCTAGAATGGAGGAGAGCTATAAGTAAATAAGTCAAAGAACTTGCTCCCCCTGTCACAAAGCATGGTAAATTAGTGAAGTAACGATTGAGAGATAACTCCCAATCGAAGCCTCAGCCTCTCAAACAATTCTTTAGCTAAGGGCTTAGTAAAAATATCAGCCACCTGATCTTGTGAACCAACAAACTGTAAGCAGACTTCATTAGCCAAAACCTTTTCACGAAGAAAGTGAAACTTGATAGCAATATGTTTAGTGCGAGAGTGCATGACAGGATTTTTTGAAATATTTATCGCACTAGTGTTATCACAGAGAATGGTAACAGGTTTAGAAACAACAATACCCATATCATAAAGAGTCTGACTCATCCACAGTACTTGTGTACAACATGAAGTGGCAGCAATGTATTCAGCTTCAGCAGTGGAAAGAGAAATTGATTCTTGTTTCTTGCTGTGCCATGACACTAAACGATCACCAAGAAAGAAAGCAACACCACTGGTGCTTTTCCTATCATCCAGACAACCAGCCCAGTTAGCATCAGTATATGCAATCAAAGTGAAATCACTGCTCCTAGGATACCAAAGACCATAGTCAAGAGTGCCTTGAATGTATTTAAAGATCCTTTTAACAACAGTAACATGAGATTCTTTAGGTGATGCCTGAAAACGTGCAACTGTGCAAACTGCATGCATAAGGTCAGGTCTAGAGGCAGTTAAATATAAAAGACTACCAATCATTGATCTATATTCTATTTGATTTGAATCAGGAGAATCATCTGTTTTAGTAAGTTTGCATCCTGTAGCCATTGGAGTGCTAACTGGATGACATTCATCCATTTTAAATTTCTTAAGCATCTCTCGAGCATATTTAGTTTGAGAAAGAAATATTCCATTCTCACATTGAGAGATTTGAAGACCCAAAAAGAAGTTTAATTCACCTAACATAGACATTTCAAACTTGGATTCCATTAGTTGTGAGAACTTCTTACTTAAAATAACATTATTGCAGCCAAAGATAGTGTCATCAACGTAAATTTCAACAACCAAAATATCAGAACCTTCAGTTTTAACATATAGATTACTGTCTACACCTCCTCTAACAAAGCCATTAGAAATTAAATGACTGTCCAGCCTTGAGTACCAAGCTCTAGGAGCTTGTTTTAAGCCATAGAGAGCCTTTTTCAACCTGTAAACATGATTAGGCTTATCTTTGCATATAAATCCTTCAGGCTATTCAACATATACCTCTTCATCTAAAAAGCCATTCAGAAAAGCAGTTTTGACGTCCATTTGATAAACAGTAAAGTTTTTGTAAACAAAATAAGCTAAGAATATTCTGATGGACTCTAATCTAGCAACAGGTGCAAAGGTTTCACCAAAGTCAATACCTTCTTGCTGAGCATAGCCTTTGCAAACAAATCTTGCTTTATTGCGAATAACATTGCCATTTTCATCAAGTTTATTTCTATAAATCCATTTACCTCCAATGACATTCTTGTCATCTGGTCTTGGGACTAACTCCCAAGTCTGATTTTTCTCAATTTGATCAATTTCTTCCTGCATAGCATTAACCCAACATAAATCTGTGAGAGCTTCATTAAAAATTTTAGGTTCAAACTGAGTAACTAAACAGAAAGCAATTTGTGCCTTTTCATCAAATTCTACAGCCCTTCTTCTGGTTTGAACTCCTGCATTCTTATCCCCAATAATCTGATCTTTGGGATGATATTTAGCTACAGTCTTCGAAGGAGCTTTTGATGCAACCTTCTCAGGACTTGCATTTTCATTTTTAGGGTTTGTTGATTCAGCAATAGGCTTTGTTGTTTCAGCTTCTTCTGGATTGGATTCAGTTTCAAGAATATCTTCCTCATTATCCTGCAATGTATCAGCATCTAAATGCAAACTTTCATCAAATTTAACATTCACAACTTCAACAATCTTGTTAAGCCTTATGTTAAGACATTTATAAGCTTTGTTGTGAGTTGAATATCCCAAAAAGATACCTTCATCAGACTTTGATTGAAAGCTGTCAAGATTATCATCATCCTTTTTAATAAAACATTTACTTCCAAAAATTTTAAAGTATTTGACAGAAGCAGTTCTTCCATACCATAATTCATACAGAGTGTGTTTAGACTTCACCCTAAGCTGCACTCTATTCAAAATGTAAACAGCTGTATGAACAGCTTCTTTCCAGTAAATGTCAGACAATTTAGCTTCATCAAGCATGGTTCTAGCCATTTCTTTTACAGTTCTATTCTTACGTTCAACAACCCCGTTTTGTTGAGGTGTTTTAGTTGCAGCATACTGTCTTTTAATGCCGTGCTGTTCACAATAATCTATAAATTCTTGAGAGGTGAACTCACCTCCTTTGTCAGATCACAAACATTTAAGTTTCAAATCTGATTCTTTCTCAACCAATTTACGAAAGATTCTAAACCTTTCAAAAGCTTCTGATTTGTGCTTAAGAAAAGTGACCCAAACCATTCTTGTATAATCATCCACAAATAGCATAAAGTACCTTTCACCATTAATAGACCTAGTTCTGGTTGGTCCACATAAATCAGTATGCACAAGCTGTAAAGGTTTCGAAGAAGAATGTTCTTTTGTTTTAAAACTGATTTTAGTTTGTTTACCACTTAAGCACTCTTTGCACACAGAGTTTTCAGGCTTGCTAAGAACTGGTAAACCTCTAACATTCTGATTTTTACTAATTCTAACCAGATTTTCAAAATTTATGTGTCCTAGCCTTTTATGCCATAACCAGCTCTCTTCAATTTGGCCCATTAAACACATACCTTGATTATTGTCATTGCTTGATGTGTCGAGAAGATTGTACACATTTCCTTTTGTCCTCCTTCCAGCTGCAACAACTTTTCCAAGCTTGTTCTTAATCTCACATCCCTGCGAAGTGAAAAGTACATGATAACCACTATCACAGATTTGACTAACGCTTAATAGATTGTGCTTGAGACCTTCCACATAGTACACATTGTAGATAGGAGTGTCCTCATTCAAAAGAAGTGAACCCTTACCTTTGATTTGAATACCAGAGTTATCACCAAACTTAACATACCCACCTACATAATCTTCAAGATTTATAAATTTACCTTTGTCGCTAGTCATATGGTTCGAACATCCACTGTCCAAGACCCATAAGTCCTTTTTCTTGGAATGAAAAGCAGTCTGAATAAACATAGATTGCTCAGTATTGTTGACAGACTTAGGTTTCCAGACCTTTTTAAAATTCTACTGTTTAGATTGTAGATCAGTTCTGCATTGCTTGACAGAATGTCCCAAAGTATTACATTTAAAGCATCTGATCTGTCTAACAAAACCGTAATGTTTTCTAAGACCAAACCTGGGTGTTCTAGAATTCATAAATTTGCAGGTGCTCGCCTTATGGCCGAATCTGTTGCAGAAAAAGCAATAACCATAGAAGAAAGAATTAAAGTTGTAAGAGGGTCTATTACCTCTTAAAATCTGACCATGGTTTTTACCAGAACCTGAGAGACTTGAACTTGAGTGTTTGACATCAGAAGAGGGGTTTTGTTTTACATTGTCACTTGAACACTCACCCTTTTCAAAACCAATACCAGTTTTATCATTAAGCATTTTCTGCTTGTTGAGCATCTCATTCAGTTTTAGAGTGCTTTCATATTTTTCATTTTCCTTCCTAAGTCTGACAACTTCTTGTTCTAGTTTTTGAATTTCTTGATCTTTGTAGCTAACAGTCTCTCGAAGACAGTCTTCAACTCTTTTGGCTTCTTCAAGCTGAGTTTTCAGAGAGACCACATCTTGATCTGGTTTATGTTCTTGTGTAAGAACTTGTTTTTTGAGTTTTCTGACCTCTTGTAAAGCACATTTTAGTTCACTTTCAAGGTCTACAACACCTTCTTCAATATCAATAGCATTAGAATCATTTTGTTGAGTGATTTCAGCCATGAACAAAGTTTCATCTTCTTCAGCTGATGAATCTTCAGATTCAATGTCAAATTCATCCTTACTAAACAGACTTTTCTTCTTTTTGAAATTAAAGTTTTGTTTAGGTTTGAAAACCTTCTTCTTAGGCTATTTTTCAGTTGTCTCGTTGTCACAAATTTGATCATCATAGGGACACTTTGCAGCAAAGTGACCTATTTTTCCGTAGTTGAAACATTTAAAGGGAAGTTTTCACTTGTATCTTCCTGAACCCTTGAGTTTTCTAACAAAATTGGATTCTTTAGAATCAGACAACTCTGATTCACTAACTTCGACCTTTTCTTTCTTTTCAGTGTTAAAGGCAGTTTCTTTTCCAGTTGAGGTGTTTTTGCTAGTTCTCATTTCATAGGCAGTAAGTATTCCCTGAAGGCTGTCTAAGGTAAGTTGATCAAAGTGTTTCTTTTCTTCAAGGGCTGAAACCTTAGATTCAAATTTTGATGGTAAGGTTCTAATGACCTTTGTGACCACATCAAATTCATTAACCTCTTGACCTAAATCTTTCATGGCATTAACAAATTCATCAACTCTTAGGAAATATTCAACCACTTTTTCATCATCTTTCATTTTCATCTCCTCAAACTGATGTTTGAGTGTAATGATTTTTGACAGTTTGACTTTCTCATTCCCTTGATATATAGTTTCAAGTTTTTCCTAGATTTCATGAGCAGATTTGCAATGCATGACTTTAATGAACACATCTTTAGTTAGACCACACAGGATGGCCTGCTTATCTCTGGCATTTGTTTCATACCTCTTTTTTCTCAGCAAGATCAGTGGGAATAGAGGCTAGTACATTGTATGCATTTAAAACTATGCTCCAAACATCGACATCAAAAGAAATAAGAAAAGCTTCCATTCTGATTTTCTAGAACACATAATCTGTTCCATCGAATAACGAAGCTCTGGTTATAGAGGCACCATCTTTAGACTATGCCATTTAAAATACTCCAAAACCAGAATCAATCCAAGGTGAATAACACCAATCAGAGGACCCTACGCTCTGATAACAATTGTTGGAGTTAAAGAGACACTGAGAGGGGGGGTGGTGGGGTGAATCAGTGTGAATCCAAAATGATATTCATTGCTCAAAATGAAAGTTAAAACATATTTATACTTTGATCTCAATATAAAGATTAAGTCATTCATGTATTGAATGTAATCTTTTGCATGCACAATTGAGAATTTACATAAACAGAACAATATCATGAAATAGAAGAGCCATCACACAGAAACAAAGATACACAAGAGATTTTTGCCGAGTGGAAAACCCTGAATCAGGGAAGAAAAACCACTCCAAGTGCCTTGTAGGCTTAATCAAAAACCACTGTTCACAATGCCTTGTAGGCAAGTTTTAGAGCACCCACTCAAGGAGCACCAACCCCTCGTTTTTGAGACATCTATCTCAGGGAGTACAAACCCTTAAACTTATGTTTTTTGAACAATAATGATAGCTCAGAGGATTACTTTGTTTTCAGTAAAGCATAAACAACTATGTTCTCTCGTCTACAGAATACCTTAAGGAACCAAAGCTTGAGTCCTTAAAATACTTCATAGAGAAGAGATTTTTTACAACATCTTTGCCTTTTATGTTCTTATTTTTATGCAGAGTTTTCAATGCATTTCATTCAGCCAAGATCAACTTAGAATTACAATAATAGTGCCAGAATAGAAAAGAGTTTTTCTGTATACATTTATACATCATTTCCAGGTAACAAGTCTTCAAGAATCTTCATGGTCAAGGAGAGCAGCAATGTAACTTCCTCTTAATTGATTTAGTGTCAGAAAATCAAGAGTAAAGAATGCCATAAAATGATTGACTGAAGAGAAAATCCTGAATAATAAGGCAGTCAAGATTATGACTGAATCAATAAAGCTTTGACAAGTGTAGATTAGGAAACTTTATCATTTTTGCATCTGTTTTGGCAAAACCCTGAATACTACAAATAATATCATTTTGAAACAAAAATATGGATAACCCACAAGCTTATTTGTTTATTTCAGAAAACCCCTATTATTAAACTTCAAGAATATAAATACCCATAATCTGAAAATACATTTAAGTGCCATAAAACATTTGAGGAATGTAATCATTCTTTCAACATGATTCCCTTATATCCAAACAAATAAACTTCATTTTCAGAAAACCCTTGAACAGAAAATAATAAATTCTGCAAAGTAACTGCTGAAACTTCAAAGACCATGATAACCCATGAACAAAAAATGCTAAATCTACAATATAACTGATGGAATCTCAATACCCACGTATTGAAATAAACAAACCCTTATTCCAGAAATCTTTGAAATTATTTAAGAGCAATAAGAGAAACGTCTATGAGGTCATAACCAAGCTATCCAAGAATCATTCGAATAAGGTAGCTTACTGTAGCAATACATTCCTAAAATACCCACTCAAAACCATTTCATGCATAAATATCTTCAGCCACGTGATGAAGAAAATGAGCCAGCTATCATAATAAAGAGTGTTACCTGAACGAGCTGAAAGAAAGAACAAAGAAACAAATACTAGTTGAAGCTATCCACATTTTATTTCAAAATATGCCATGATTCCAGCTAGAAACACATGAAATGATTCCTCTTAATGCATCTGGTAAACACGTTGCAACCATCAACAACATAATATTTTCATGGCGGTGCCAGAACTAGGGTACCATAATCATTTCAAAGTTAGAAGAGTCAAAAATGAATTCTGCCCTAATCACTGTTTCTTTCTTTCATTTGAAATACTTTGAAGGAATTAAGGGTAACATGAAGTTCGTCCAAGTCAAGCACAATAATTAAAAATCAGAACCATAGAGAGTTGGTTGCTGTCCAAGTAGACCGACCACATAATAATTATTTCCAAATTAAATATCCATATGATAGTTGCCAAGAGGCCGACCACATCAAATGAATACTTTGAGTGATATAAAACATATGTAAGGCCAACTATAACATAGAAATAAATCAAACCTCGTCGAATTATTCTTTACATATAAACTTTTATAATGAAATTACTCATGCAAGAGACTATAAGCTTATATAAAATATCTTACCAAAGGAATGGTTACCGATCAAAATATGCTGACGATATTAAACAAGAGAATTGCCATGATCAATGCCAGACTGAAACGAAATGCTAATCCAATGAAATACCTGACAATAACCCTGAAACCATTAAAATAACCTGTCACTGTCAAAGAACACAAGCAGATCAGTACCATCAAGAGATAAAAATACAAACTGAGCACTGAAACTGAAATAGAAGCCAAGTATGCCAAGTATGCCAAGAGAGTAAACTGATCACATAAATCCTGAATGAAAATTGCCCACTGCAAATTAGAGACCAACTAAATATAACCAAGCTGAGAGAATCATCTAACACTATAGAGAAGTTTGTCATCAAGGACAATCATAATTGAGTATCAACATTAGGTCCTTAAGGCATGAGTGGTCCCACTTGTAGCATCTTAGTATCAACTACCCCATCATTGGTGATGTTTTTGTTGCGAGACCAAAATCTATTTCTGTCATTAGGGGTGGTTTGCATGGTCAGATTTCTGTTGGATGTTGATGTCTTAAGTTCTCCCTTTTCAATGAGATCCCTTTCTATTATAACCCCTTTTTCCACTAGTTCTAAAAAAGATGTACAGCAATGTACCCTTAAGTTACTCCTTAATTTTGCATGAAGGTTTTCCTAGAACATAGTGACTTTTTGTTTTTCAGGTATTTCGACAGGACACCGGTTGGCTATAGTCCTCCATCTCTAGAAGAAAGTGATAAATGTTTCACCTTCATCTTGTGTTGTGTGACACAAGTTTGCTATATTTATCTTGTGGTCTATGTTGAAGGAGAATTGCTCCACAAATTTCTCAACCAATTCACCCCAAGATCTGATGCCAGAGTCTAGACCCGAAAACCACTCTAGTGCAATTCCTACAAGACTTCTCGGAAATAGTCTAATAAGATATGTGGGGTCATAGGCGACATCTATGCATATGGTTGAAAATTCCCTTATATGTTCTATTGGATTTCATTTGCCATTGTACTTAGGGAGATTCGGTATGACATATCTGTGTGGGAAAGGAGTCATGTACAATGATCTATCAAAGAGAAATGGGCATATGTCCTTTGCTGAAAATGATTTCTTAGTTGAAACTAACATGTTATCCATTTGTGTTTGTAATGCATGCATTTGTGTTTGTAAGACGTCAACCTGAGTCAAAGATGTGCTAGGAAGATTATGCGGATTTGTGTATGTATTCTAAAATCCAAAGTCTCGTGATGAGTTTTGATTGAAAGTTGGTATTTGAGGTGGATTTGGAATCAAAATGTTGGTAAAAGTGTTCTAGGGTGGAATCTGCATAAAATGATTTTGACTGGGGATATGTGTGAACGAATTCTGACTACCAATCTAAGAGAAAGGATTCTGGTTCAAAATCTGTGTGAATGGATTCTTATTCAGAATCTAGGTGAATGGATTCTGATTGCCAATATGGGAGAATGGATTCTGATTCAGAATCTAGGTGAATGGATTCTAATTACCAATATGGGAGAATGGATTCTGATTACTAGTTTGGAAATATGGGTTTTTATTACCATACTGGAAGGAGGGAATGCCTCCTATTTGTGTATTCTATGGGATAGCACTAGTGACTTGAGTGCTAGGTATGGGCATTGACTGTGGTATGGTACTCGTAACACTAGCATTAGGTATGGATGTTGACTGTGAACTTGTGACACCAACATGAGGTGTAGAGGCTGATGTTTTAGGTCTTTTACTCCCAACAAAAGGACTGGAGGGAGTGGATGATGATGCCTCTACAGTGAAATTAAATCCTGATGTCATGCCAGACATACCAAATGGAGAAGTATGGACTATTGTACTATGTGTAGGTGTTCTAGATGGCATAGATGTGCTTATCTAAGGTATAGTAGTACTAGCAGTCATTGTGTTCGTCCCTTGTGTAGGTTGAGTTTGCAAGGTGCTAATATCAAATCCTACAAGTTAGGTAGCACCTTCCACTAGAAATTTGGCTAAGTATCATTGATGATCGTTTGCTAGGTAGTCATCTACAAAAGAGGAAAATTCAGGGTCCTAGGCAGCGGCCTCTATGTCCTCTACTGCAATGTGTCCTTGAGTGTTTCTAGTGGTGAATTTTTCTAGTAAAGTCTTGTGAGGTCTTAAAGAAAATGGGTTAATAAATTCGTTTGGGTTCAACATCTTTTCCCTCTCTCTTCTCTTAGACCTAGTTTCAACCATGTAAGACAAGCTCAATATGTGGGAAATGCAAAACTACCTCTATGGATAAAATGACTCTAGTCTATATTTTTGGGATTTTTTGAATGCAAAATAAGGGATGCTCTAAGATGACACTAGTCTAGAATGACAAAATCTAAGGGAATCAATTTCGTAAACCTAGGACAAGGGTACCAACTACCTAAAGTCTAACCAAAATGTCAATTTAGTTATGCCAAGGAACCATTGTAGGACAAGGATCAAAGATAAATTGGGTCTCCTAACTAGACTGATGAGCTAGGCAAACTTTATGTAGGACAAAGGATAAGATGATAGGACTAGGTTCAATGATAGATTTCATTGACACTATGATTTTTCTAAAGTGCGGATGATGGGCCTATCCTAAAGTTTGTAAAAGTGACCTTCCTAAAAGTTTAATGCAAGTTAATATGTACTTAATGATGAAACTAAAACTTGGACCTAAGACAACTATAGTTATGCTTAAATGATACTAAAGGATGCAAAATTGAGCAAATCATTTCAAGTTTCAGTTCAAAGACTATCTGTGGAACACAATTGAAACTGGTATAACTGTGTTAACTGGATAGTGACCATGAATTCTAACTTCTCTCGGCTAATCGTGCA
>VDFB02353493.1:186976337-187015693 GCA_007258455.2 Sequoia sempervirens | reverse complement strand
ATTCATAAGGCATAGAATGAGAAATTAATGGATTACACATACAAGCATACACATAATGTACATATGAAAAACACAAAGCATACAAGGAATACATGAAGAATACAAGGAATATATACAACAAACACCCATAATACATGAAGGAAACACATGGAATACATGAAAAAAACACACAGAATACACAAGGAAAACACATAGAATACATAAAGAAAACACACAAAAAACACAAGGAAAACACATGTGGAACCCACAAGGAAAACATGTGGAATACACAAGGAAAACATGATACACACATGAAGAAAACACAACATGCACATGAATCAAAACATGGAGAAACATGAATCATAGAGAATATAACCAATATGTTAGTACACACTAAATATTCAAGTCAAGAAGGTAAGTAGACGTCAGTATGTAAGGTTGTCTCAATTAGCAAGCATCATCTCTCAAATGCACAAACACATAGAAGAATTATAAAAATAGTCAATAAAAATAAAGGTCATGTATATTAAAATTCCCCCATGGATCACATGTTAACAAGTCATGTTATGTTAGGTGACCATGGATATGATGAATGAGGATCTCATAAATTACACAAGGCTATCAAGTTGTGTTATGCTAGGTGTCTATGTAAAATTGATAAATGGCAGGTCCCAGAAGGATATCAAGTTGTGTTATGTTAGTTTACTCATGAGACACATAGATATACTAGCTAGAAAGTTGTGTTATGCTAGGTTTTCATGTAAAATACACAAATTCACAGTCTATAAAGTTGTGTTATACTAACTTTGACTATGAATAGTGCATAAATTCTTAACATCATGATTTGATAACCTCACCTTAGAGAGCGAATAAATGTTTAATATCAACAGGGACAAATTTTTAATCACACCTCAGGGAGCACATAAATGCTTAACACCAAAAGTGATGAATTGATAATCTTGCCTTAGGGAGCGCATAAATATTTTTAAACATCATGGGGGATGAATTGATAACCATGCCTCAGGGAGCATATAAATGTTTAATGTCACAGGGGATGAATTGATAACCAAGACTTAGGGAGCACATAAATATTTAATGTCACAAAGGATGAATGTATACATTTTTTAATGTCACAGGGGACTAATTGATAACAATGCATTAGATGGTATTATAAAAAATACCACCATAGAGGGGGCACATCAATTATAATTCAAAGCTCACAAGATGATAATGTTTAGATATATGAAATGTATAGGGTGATATTGTTGCAATAGTTTTTCCCTTGGTCTCCTTGTGTTGTGTAGTGCAAAACTTGGGTTCATGACATGGCTTAACCACCTCCTGTGGATCTTGGATCTTGTATAAATCTGGTGGTTGTATCAAACATTAATAGGTTGATCTTTTGGTGCAACAACAACCGCTTGTGCAACAATTGGTATTAGAGGTTAGGTCATAGTTCAAACCCCTCACTTGCACTACGGGGATTATTGCAAGAGTTTCATCCTCAAGGTCTCCTTGTGCTATGTAGTGCAGTGCTTGGGTTCATGACATGGCTTAACCACCTCCCGTGGATCTTGGATCTTGTATATATTTGGCGGTTGTATCAGGAATTAACAGGTCAATCTTTTGGTGCAACAACTACATGTGCAATAGATATTCCCCCCTTAAAATTTTAACATACTTGCTATGATAATATTTAAGGAAAATAAGGCAGAAAAGGGGATCCTAAAGATGGATGTATAGCTCCCAAACTAGTAATCCTTTATGCCAAAGTGTATAGTCAAGGACAACCATGCTAGAGACTATCATGCTACTACCATAGATGAAATATAGTTGCAAGTTAGATTGTACCACCATGAATGATAATGAGAAAAAATGTGAAGTTGTGAATGCCACATAGTGAGGAGAAACACCATAGAAGAGAGTTTATCATTTAGAATAAATAGGTGCATCAACACATGGAAGAGTGATAGCACCACAATTGAGAAGTTGTTATATTTTATTTCTCAAGGCGTAACATTTATTGGTGGAATTGCCATCCACTTGTTGATATGCAAAAGAGAATGATGTTTATGATAATATCTATAAAACTTCATAGGTGTTGGAGGAGGAAGAATAATCAAGTGGGATTTGAGAAGCATCAACAAAATATTTTCTTTCTCAGATAAAGGATAAGGAGTGCAAAGTGATCCTTTCTCTTGTGAAGAAAAGTCTTCTTGCTCACCATAGGAGGCCATAAATGTATTAGGTGATGGAGGATGAGATGTAGATGAAGGAGGAGAATGGAAGCCTAAACCCCTTTTAGCAAGGTACAATGTAGGATTCACAATATCCTTAACTCCTTGTTCCATGTTTTCATTATATCCAAGTTAGAAATTATTTTAAATCCAACCCCATAATATTTTTCCAACTCAAATGTAGGAGGAGATGCCTTGTATAAATTATTATTTGTTGAAAGAGGAATATTATCATGCTCGAAGAATTGATTCTTTTGTAGGAATGCAAATTATTTTTGGGTGTTGAAGTGTTAGGATGACAAGGATCATTATTATAATTTTATAACAATGAGGGATGGAAGAGAAGCAGCCCCCATTTCCATCATGGGATGGTGATGTTTGTGGTTTTGTTTATGTTGTAGAAGATTGTGCAAATGAAATAAAATATTCCTTAGGTTTATATTGTGAGATTTTGTACTCCCACAAAGAAGGGTGTAAAATCTAATAAGCCCCAATCATCACCAAGACATGTACTTGAATATGAAACATTATTCTGATCATTTTCATTTTTTGAAAGAGTTGAGGTGTTGATATTAGATTGTGTTAATGTCATCAAAACAACCTTCAACTCTTTAGGCTTTGATTGGAGATT
This sequence comes from Sequoia sempervirens, assembly GCA_007258455.2. Lineage (NCBI taxonomy): Eukaryota > Viridiplantae > Streptophyta > Pinopsida > Cupressales > Cupressaceae > Sequoia > Sequoia sempervirens. The sequence continues at coordinate 187,012,846 of VDFB02353493.1, read as the reverse complement.
TTATACTCGCCAATGAAAGTAGGTGTAAAATATCTAACAAACCATAATCATCACCAAAGAGTATGATCATAGGTGATTTACTATCTTTGGTATCATTATCATTAGAAGGTAATGGTTCAACTTGTGAAAATCGAATCAAAGTACTAAGAAAATTGGAAATATTATGTCCAACTTCATCTTGTAAATAACTTTTTGGATTTGTTTTATCTACATGGACATTGTTATTATATTTATACTTCATTGTATGGTGAAGAATATATGGGACTCCTCTCATGGTATGAATCCATGGTCTACCAAGAAGAAGGTTATATGAAAGAGTATTAGGAATGACATAAATAAGGGTAGGAAAAACTATGGGTAGTGTGATTGTACCCAATATTTTCCTACGAACATTATCAAAGCCACAAATAGAAAGATTTTTAGGAGTTAATGGTGACTCCCAACACCCCTAGGAACAATTTCTAGACAAAAATATCTTCCACAAGAGAGAAAATGGAAATAATAGCTTTCTATGACTATGGATGCAAGATTGATACAAGTGTACATGAGAGGACTTTCTTATAAAGGCAAAGTGAGCGATAGGATTAGACAAGATTACATGTGACTTAATCCTATGTTATGAGACAAATATTAAATGACCTAGTAATCAATACTAAATAAAACTCAAAAAGATAATATATGAAAAGATCTTATCTAGAAAACTGAGACTTCTAGAAAGACACCTAGGGCCTAAGTAAACTTAACGTGTGAATAAGTCCCCTTTTGCTAGGAATTAGCTACGTACAAGACATTTATTCATAACAATACCCCCCCTTAAGTGCAACTTAGGGAGTAGATCATTATGCAAAGATTTAAAACATAAAAAAATATTATGGGTTTTGGATACAAGGCAATATTAGGTACTCATGTACAACATGCAATCTCTCACAAATGAAGAAAAGGAGAAAAACCAATGGGACAAAAATCCTCTCTAAAAGAGAGAAAATAATTTAAAGAAAGATGGTGTATGAAGGACTCAATGATACCCCCAAAGACTACATCCATCATTTATATACAATCAATGGACCCCCCATAAGAGGGAAAAGGAGAGACAAGATATCTCCCCCATAATGAAGAAGCTCCAATACCGATGAAGAATTCCTGAAAACAAAAAATGATCCAATCGCTACAAGCAACACATCTTCCCTTAGGAAGAAACAAACCAATAGGTTGAAATCAATGTGATATCAAACCACAACATGTCGACACTAGGGGTTGAACCATAAATATTTCTTATGCAAAAATATTCAACAACTCTAACAATATCCACACACTAGGGGTTGACATCAATGACAACACTAATGACAACAACAACAATCTCCAACAATCTAGCAAATCTCCAACATGGAAAACAAATCTTTGATTCTCCAAACTTGGGATGATGACCTATGAAAGGTGGATATAGATTTTTGAGTGGATTTGTGACCAACATTTTCATATACTTTATATGTTGATGCTAAAGCTTTCTTTTGTATTGGTAGACACATTTGATGGATGGAAACCCCTTTTGATTTTGCCCCATAGTTTCTTTGACTAATGGAGTTTGATAGGGTTTTTCTACTTTATTTTTCTTCAAAATCCATTTTAACTTCATGTGTCCTTTTTTATTTTTTGATTCATTAGCTTCAATAACATGCTCTTTTCTTTTGTAAGGATTTTATTCTTGTTGGTCCAAATTAGTGGGTGGAAAGATACAAGGACACCAATTTATGACATGGATGGTTGAAGTTTTGGAAATAGTTTTATCATAAGGACTCTTCATGACTCCAATGTTGATGTTTGTATTAGATAAATTTCCCCCTAGTATCATAGAGGTATCCCTGACATGATTAGATTATTTGATGGTTGAATAACTGATACCCTGATGTTTAGGGTTGTTGATAATCTAAACTAGTTCTATGATACGTTATTCATGTAGATTTAATCCTTTGCCTTGATAATGCATCTATTGAAAAACTACAATTGAATATGATTTGTCTTGAAAACAAGGTTTGAATCCTTCTTTGCACTGTTGGGAATCTTCAAAGGTTTTAGTCGAAATACTAGATTTTAATTTTTCTTTGAAAGACATTGGCTCTTCAAAGTCGATGTAGAAATATTCTTCATGGTCACTTTTTGAAATGTCACTATGAAGTTATGTGGAATCTGTTATAAATTGATCATTTACAAGGATGCAAAGATTAGGATACTTGTTTTGAAGGAAGATCATCTAATCACCCTATGGAAGCAAGTATCTCATGGGTAGAGGTAGGAATTATTGGTGTAGGGATATTGTCCTCTTTTTTGAAATACTGTGTGGATTAGAAAATAGTCATTAGATCATGGTAGTACTTCAAGGAAGTGGTCTCTTGATCTTGACTTATTTTTGAGAAACTTTAGCTAATGGATTAGAAAATTCTCATTAGATCATTGTAGTATTTTGGGGATATGGATTCTTGTTCTTGACTTATTTCAGAGTTATCTATGGTAACAAATTGGAAAATACTCATTAGATCATGGTCGTGTTTTGGGGATATGGATTCTTGATCTTGACTCTTTTCTGGATTATCTTGGTTATTCTTTGGATTATGTTCTTGACATGGTTCAAGTTTAAAGAATGTATTATCTATAAAATATCTTTGGATACATTCAACATGCGGGCATGTGCATGTTAGCTCTTGACTTAGATTTTTTTCATTAAGCATGAGAGGCGATTGGATGCATGATAGTATTGGATTAAGGATTAATGGATCAAGTTCAAATAATGGATTAATGGTTTATTGATCATCAAATAGATGTGCATTTAGTGTTTGAATAATTTGACATGTATTTATGAGGGATAGTCCTTGGAAGGAAGTTGGAAATGTGGCATTTCTTGAAGGATCATTTGATAAGGATGTTGTGGTTGGAGATTCATGTGGAGGACTTGAGGATTATGGATTGGGATTAGGGATGAAATCATTTTGTGGTCAATTTTCTCCAATGTGTGCCACCATGAGGTCAAATGATTATAATATGTCATGAAATGGATCATTGCTAGAGGGAAAACCCACAAAACTGGTTTACAATTCGAGTGAGGAAGGAAAAGTTGCAAAAAATTCCCCCATGAAAAAAATTGGTTTTTGGGGCTTCAAGCAAACCCAAAGGGGGTTTGCTAGAACCCCCCTTCAAGTGAACCCATTAAATGTTGGGCCCCACATTTCTCAGGGAAAAAATAAAAGGAAAGGGTTGTGGAAAGGGGGTTCGCTCGAACCCTAGTTCGAGCAAACCTCCAAGGGGAGTTCACTCAAACCCCCCTTTTCCCCCCTTCTCCCCCTCTGGCACCAAAAAAATCCAAATTTTTTCCCTTCAAAACTTGAGTTGAGGATGAAAATGGAGGAGACTTCACAAACCCAATTGGATGATGGTATTCCTTGGAACAAGCTATCCAACGAATATAATTTTAACATGTTTTGGTTTTATTATGTATTTGTTTTTTAAGTTTGATTAAACATAGGTTTTTCATTGAAAATCAAGCTCTCTATTTTGCACATGTGGAAAAACAACAGATTATAAAAAAAAAACTAAAAAATATGATTTCACTAGATATGGAAGTCCTTGATCTAAGAAAAAGAAAAAAAATGAATTTTGAAACATACAAAAAAAATTATGTTGTATGCAGCTCGCCTATGTCTGAATTGTAATTGGTTTGACTTTGAAACTTGATTAAGGAAAAAATGTTCAATAAAACACTATGAAACCAATTTAAAGCACTATATATTGTAGTTACAAATCTAAATTAAAAAAAAATAGAATTTTATCCTTCATGGAAAAAAGTTATGTTGTATATGGTGAGCATCACTCCTTAAAATGGTGTTTACTGAAAAAATATAGTTTTTGAAGGAGATAGAAAAAGAAGTGCAATCTAATTCCAAAAACTTTGAAAAAGATATATTTAGAATCTACAAACAAAATTTCACAAATCACTAGTTTGCATCATCTTCGAATTCCTCATAGTTTAGGCGCTATAGGTGCCCAAAAGTGAAGATTTAGTTAGAAAAAATTAGTTCTATGTCTAGTTTGGCCAAAAATTGTAAACCAGTATTGTGGGATCACCCTAGACATTGATGAAAGACCTTGATCATGCTTCATAAAAGTATCTATGTCTTCTATCTCATTGCATGAGGTATTATTTATGGATAGATTTTGAAGGTTAGTCTCAACATTGATTGTACATTGATCAATAAGGTCTTGTATGAGGTTCTTGAGTTTTATACAACTTGGCATTTCATGACCTTTTGTTCTATGGTATTAACAATAATAATTGTCATCATACCATGAAGGTTTGAATCAAAGTTTATAATCCCCTTGTGACTTTGGAAGATAGATAAAATTGGATTAGACTAGATTGTTTAATATGAACTCCATTGGCTCCCCTAAAGGAGTGTACTCACGTTTTGTGGTGATTTTGTTGAATTGTGATGTTGTTATTGCAGGATCTATGTTTTTTTTGTTTGGTTGATAAATTTTTAAGGTTTGATATTGATTAAAATCTAGCATGTGACTAAGTGTATCAAACTCTTGATTAGGAACACCCATAGTTGTTAATTCATTGAAACTAATATGATATGATGACCCTATGTAGGGATGAAATGGAAGTTAATTTGGATAATAAATGGACATTAACATGTTTTTTCTGACTTCAAGATTGGATTTGAAAAGACACCTAAGTAGCCTTGGACCAATTCTTGGGTGATAAGTTGTTTGGATGAATGGAGGATGTGAAACCTTGAATTTGGACAAAGCTTATTTTTGACTAAAATCTCTTGTTTAAGTGGTGTTTTGGGATGGCCCTTTCTTGTAATAGACAAATGAGTCCAAGCCAAGGAGGGTGATAATGAGATTCACAAACTTTGGGAGTAGACTAATGACTCCAAAGCAAGTTAACTCACAATGTTTTGAAACTAATTCAACTAAATACTTGAAAGAATTCAATTTTCAAGCAAAGATATAAATTAGGAGATGATGGTAGAGATTTGAACCAAAAGTGAGGTATGTAAAATTTTTAGGTTGTTGTTTTGAATGGATTGGTTTGCTATTTTTGATGGGGTTGAGTTGATCCAATGATCAATAAAGGTGTTTAAACAAGTCCAAAGTGAACTAGTGATGTGAGACAAAGATGGAAATTTGTATCTTTGTTGTTGTTTTGGATTATTATGATGACTACAAGCTTTTTCTACATGAATCTCAAGTTTTCCAATGTTTTTTGGTCAAAATTTAGAATCTAGCAATTTCTAGGGTTTTCTATTTTAAGCTAGTAGTCAAAAGCATTGAGTTACAGTCAAAGGCTTTGCACTTTTTTTGACAATGATTCCTCTACAAAATTGAAAGTCATCCTTCATGGGAATGATGCAAAAATGACAAGTGTAGTTCACACTACTCAACCTCTTTCAATACTTTGGCTATATTTTTGTGCGGTTCCTTTAGCAATATCTTCTCCATTTGGATCAAACCTAGCCCATTTCTCTGCACATCTGGCCCCTCTAGTGTTCCACATGGCCTCTCACAGTAACCCTTTGCATCCTACCACCAATAGGTCACCAATGTTTCAGGAGGGTCTATCCAATGTTCCTACAAGGGGTATTTTTATTTTTCTATTACTAACATAGTGGGGTCATTTATTTTATAAAATTATACTATTTTGACTATCTTTTTGGCTTCAAAATTTTATTTTTTGGCATAATTTCAATGGGGCATAACTTTCACATTGATTATAAAAAAACTACATACTTTTTTAAAAAAATTATCATAATTTCACAAGGGTTTAAAATTTATAGTCAAATTTTATATCTCAATAGCTAGTTTTTCTCAAATTATAAAAATATCTATAAATAAACAAATAATTTTGGCATCTAATCATAAAACACTCATAATTTTTCTTCATATTTTTCTAGGAGGGCCTAATTTTAGTTCTAAAAGAATTAGGGGGTTATCTTGTGTATCTTATAATTCTACAATAATAGACCTAATTCTAACTCCATTTAATTTCTATGAATGTATACATAAAATATAAATCAATCTCAAGAAAATTGGATTATCTCAAGTCATAATGGGTTTGAAACTTGAACCTACGATTGCTATAGAAAAGTAAAAATGGTATAATTTAAGCGTTGAAGCCTATGACACATTGTATATGTCCATTTATCTTGACCTACTCTTCCATATTAGAGAATCTATTTGGAAAACATGATGTAATGAGAGGACATCAATTGGAGAATGAATTGATAAGTCTAAATCCACAAGAATTCTATTTAATACGTGATTCTTAACTAAATTAAATTTGATAGGGTTCCAATTTAAAATTATGAAATTAAAAAGAAAGATGAATAATTGGTCTTAAGTGTCTTATCAAAGCTAGGTTCTCACTAATCAACATTTGTTTCTACTTTTTAGACAACCAAAAGTTTTCTTGGTACATGGTTCACTATCCCATCACTTGTAAACTTTGTTGTTTCTCTCACAAATGAGAAAGAAAAACTAATTCAAATGGGTTTTCTAAAGTCTTCAAAACCACATGCTCTTGTTTAAATAGAACAAAAGGCTACAAATCTAAGTGAAAGAAACAAAACACAGATCAAGCAATAGGATCAAAATTAGAAACTCCAAATAATTCATCTCCCTCATAAAAATGGAAACTTTTTTATAGTCCCACATGTAGTTATTGTAATAAAAAAGGGCATAAAGTACATCAATATTGTAAAAAAGGAAATTGATGAGTTAAGGAATCTTATTCAACAAAATCATATCGAATTTTCCTACACCAAGGATTGATGGTTCTTCCTATTCTCCATCCACATCATCAAGAAATTTAGAAAAAGATAAGAAAAAGGGTATGACACTATTTTCTTTTGTAAACACTAGATCAAAAAAGTGACACCTTAATTTTAGAGCATCATAGCACATGGTTGCATCTGAATAATCATTTTCTACATTTGAGCCTTACTCATTCCCACCAATTCTAGATCTAATAATCTCATTTCCATTTATCATATCACACTTAGTGGTATGTTGAATCTACCACAACATGAATGATGTATGCACAATATTGTATTGTTTTTCTTCCTTAGGTTCTACCAAATTTGATGATGGTTTGAGTATAGATGACATTGATACCTTCAACATACATAAGGAGATAAAATTTTGTTATATAAACATTGCAATTTTATCCTATTCATTAGCTCCCACACCTTGTAATAATATCATATCTCCTTCATCTCCCGCTTCTTTATAATTTAGTTTCACAAGATATTTAGTTTTCCTTGATTCAAGATAGTACGATCTTCACATTTGTGTTTCCTATATAGTTGATTGGGATGATAACTTGATAGGCATATCAAACTTGTTTAGTGAATCTAATTTTATAGAGTTGGCAAGAAATTTTAATGATAGACACATCAACACTATGTCACCACATATCTATCTTTGGATCCTATTCTATATCAAATTTCATAGGGAGCATTTGAGTATCTTTCCAATATTTCATTTTTATCTTTGGATCTCATACATTTTTCAAAGAATTAATATCTTCTTCTCACATGGGAACATTGCATGAACCTATCTAGAATCATATTTCTTCCATAGGGGAGATTTTTTTTAACATTTATTTTGTTTCAAGCATCACTTAGCACTATAACATCTATCATCTTATGGGGGGAGAATTTCTTGTACTTATGTGATATAAGTAGTCCATGGGAGGTCATGATCATTCCTTTGTCTATCTCCTATATTCTTTACTTTTACATTCTCTTTATATCATTTCTTTTTTAGAGAGGGGTTTTATCCTACAATTTTTTCTCCTTTATTATGTTTCTAATAAAATTTATTGTGCATGGGTACCTAAATTTTTTTAGTAGCTAGGACCCATCATTTGGTTTATACTCTCTAAGATTCACTTGAGAGGGGGGGGGTGTTGTAAATAATGACATCATCCATCTAGTTATTTTATCACCTTTTATAGGTTGATCAATTCACAATTAGCTTAGGTTTACTCAAAGTTTTTTCTCTTACTTTTATTGCTTCATGTGGAATTCACACATATGCCCTCTCACTTATCTCATGTGAGCTAACAATTTTTCAATGTTTGGAGGGGTAGTTAGATGTTTAGTCCTACCTTCCTAGTTCCTCTTCTTTGCCTTTATATGCAAGGCTCTTATTGTACATTTTACACACTCTCATTTTTATTTAATAGACATTCTTTTTTATTTTTAGACTGGAGGAAACAGTCAAGTATCCATCTCCCTATAAACTGTAGTGCACCTGGTAAAAAAAAATCACATGATCAGTGGCACTGGCACAACAGAACCTCCAGTACCACAAGAATGGTGGGGAGACTAGACCTCATGACGTCTTGCCTGCAACATGATACTTTAGCCAATTGATCTAGGCCCACCATCCCCAATAGACATTCTTGTTTCTGGTTATTTTAGTTGTGAATTTTTATTTGTAGTTTTCATTCAAAACTTGGTAGCTCTAACATGTTTTCTAAAAATTGAAGAATTGAATGATTTATCTCAAGACTAGCTCTATATTTCAGGGTCAATTAGATGGTCAAATAATTTCCAAGGTATAAAGAAATGATGGAAATTTCAACCAAGATCAAGGTCTAGTCTTGGAGGAGAGGCAAAGAAGCCTAAAATAAAAATAAGATTTAAGATAGAGGAAATAAATCTTAAATGGTAAATATTGCTAAGAGAGAAGATAGATACATCTTCAATTTTTAGAAAGAATAAAATTTGGCATACCCATTGTAGCAAGGAAGGAAACCTAAGAAATAAATATCCAATGATAGAATGCACCAAAGGGCTACCATACTAGTAGTGGAATTTGAGAAGGTGCCTAGAAGAATAGTAAGTACATATTAAAAAAATTGTAAATAATGAGACAAACACATGGTAAATGATTGCCCAATGTTACCATTAGATGAAAATCATGAACTATACTATCAAATGAAAATTAAAGATTAATTTTAAATTTCTAAAGGATGGATAGAGAAAATGATTAATAGAGAGTTTCATATATACCTAAGATCATGACTATTAGGCACCATATGGGAGAACCAAATCAAGACAAGCCAATAAAATACACCAAGTGGTCCCCAAATTCAAGATGTGAACCTCTCCATGAGTTATCATGTTGGTTATTCACAAGTAGGTGGTAGGGGAGGCTACCACAATAAAAATAAATATGGTCAAATAAGAGGAAGGGGCTAAAGGCTAACTTGATATAACTATGGAAAACTAGGACACTATGACAATGAGTGTATAAGTGGAAAGAATAAGGTTGTGTAGGTTTTGCACTGATAATACACATGATTTTTTCACATATCCTATTAGATGCCATGTTAAATTGAAGGATAGTAAGAGAAAATATATTATATTTGGGTGCCAATATCCATATTATGCCAAAGAAAGTTTGAGAGGCATTCAGAGAGCCAAAATTATATGAAATTCCTTATAATATAACTCTTATGGATGGAACTTGCAAAGGTCCACTAGGTACATGGAGAGATGTAGAAGTATAATATGTGAACTAAAATAAAAGTTTATTTTAAGCTATTTAAATGGACAATAGAATCATTCAATTGTATTTTAGATTTAGAATGGTACGTGGGTAATAGTAGTATATTGAACACTAAAAAAGAAGAATTGATACTACAAAGAGATAAAAAAATGTTAATTCAAAGTATATTTAATGAAGGAATGAAGGAGATATCTGTAAAATTAATTCATTCCATGAATGATGATGAAGAGTTTAAAATCAAATGACTCTATATGACTGGGGTAAGTACAAGATAATGTGTCCACTTTTTGGCTAAAAAGTGGAAGTCATTTTAAATCAAAGTTTGGCATAGTTGGAATAAAAAATTTAAGCACCTATACATAGAATATTAACACAATTTAAAATATAAAATGTAGGACTTTGTTTTTAGTTTTAAAATATGCAATTTATTCTAATACATAGATAATAAAAGTGTTTTTTTATTAGATGTACAAAATTAAGTTTCTAAAATCATTTGTTTTGGGTCAAAATATGCATGTGTACAACCAATATAATTTGATCTTTATTTAATGAAAATATTTTTTTAGTTCCTTTTTTTGGAAATATGCATATGATGGTGAAGTTTGGTCAAGATATTTTTTTATAATTTTTTCATCATGTACAGAGAATTATTTCTATATTGGTTAGACAGTTTTTTTTTCAAAAATAAATTAGAAATTATTAAAAAAATAGTAATATATGTCATTTCAAGTTTATGTGACTCTTTATTTAAAAATTAATAAACAAATAGAAGATTATGTCCAAAAGTTACAAAAAAAATACATATTTGAAAAATAGACATTGTCATCTATAATGGGTTTTAATTTGCTTTGAATACTATGAAAAATAAGTCATCGACACTAAAAGTAGTTTTCCTCTTAAAAAAAGTATTTTTTGATTTTCAAGCCTATAAAGGTATGTTGTATAGGTTAGAAGTGAAAGGTATGTAGGATAATGGTATGTTGTATAGCTTAGAGGAGAAAACATTATGTAATAAATATAAAAATTGAGATACAAAATATGGCTAAGTTCAATAGTCAAAAGTCAATTTTGACCAATAAAAATAGAGGCATCCCGCAAATTCACCACTGCCAACAATTCACTGTGGGAAAATTCATCACCATGAAAATTCACCACACCAAAAATTCATTTGGCAGTTAATTTTTCGTGGCAATGAATTGCTAAATCAAAGGACCTGAACCCATTACAAAACAGTCATTACCAACAACTTTGAGAAAACGAGACAGAATCATAAGAGAATTGATTAAGATAAAATAGGCAGCTATCTATATTGTTAATAAAGATTTAAAGTTACATATTCACAAAAAAAGGGCGGGTGGTAAAAAGGCACACCCGGAAAGTCGCATGGGAAGAGTAGTGCCAACAGAGCCAAGAGGGTCTCTATCATCCATGTGTTTCCCCCATACATTAGAGGGGTTTGGAGTGACGTGAGGAGGAGGACCCTAAAATTAGTACAAGATAATGTGTCCACTTTTTGGCTAAAAAGTGCAAGTCATTTTCCTAAAATTCAAAGTTTGACATAGTTGGAATAAAAAATTTAAGCACTTATACATAGAATATTAACACAATTTAAAATATAAAAAGTAAGACTTTGTTTTTAGTTTTAAAATATGTAATTTATTCTAATACCTAGATGATAAAAGTGTTTTTTTATTAGATGTACAAAAGTAAGTTTCTAAAATCATTTTTTTTTTGGCCAAAATATGCATGTGTACAACCAATATAATTTGACCTAAATGAATGTATTTTTCGAATTCCTTTTTTTGGAAATATGCATATGATAGTGAAGTTTGGTCAATATATTTTTTTGTAATTTTTTAATAAAATTAGTTTTTTTGTTATCTCTAATTTATATTTTTTAAAACTCCTCTGTACAACCAACATAAGTTGAGCTAAACTAATTGTAAATTGATTTTTTTCATCATGTAGAGAATGATGTCTATATTTGTTAGATAGTGTTATTTTCAAAAATAAAATTAGAAATTATTAAAAAATAGTAATTAATGTCATTTCAAGTTTATGTGACTCCTTATTTAAAAATTAACAAATAAATAGAAGATTATGTCCAAAGTTATAAAAAAATTACATATTAGAAAAATAGACATTGTCATCTATAATGGGTTTTAATTTGTTTTGAATACTATGAAAAATAAGTCATCAACCATTTTGCTAAAAGTAGCTTTTCTCTTAAAAAAAAATAGTTTTTGATTTTCAAGCCTATAAAGGTATGTTGTATAGGTTAGAAGTGAAAGGTTTGTAGGATAAAGGTATGTTGTATAGCTTAGAGGTGAAAACTTTATATAAAAAATATAAAAAATTGAGATACAAAAATATGGCTAAGTTCAATAGTCAAAAGTCAATTTTGACCAATAAAAATAGATAAGTAGGAGGTATTTTTCCACAGCGTGTCAATAAAAATAGGACAAATAATTACTATTTTTGATATAGATAAATATGAAATTTTGTTTTGACTAAGATAAATCGGAAGGACCCGAACCCATTACAAAACAACCATTAAGGCAGAGCCGAGGGGTCTCACAAGAGGTGAGAAGGCAAAAAGATTAAAAAAAGTAGACAAAAAATAAAAATCCAACTATCAGAAAACAAGACAGAAACAGAAGATAATTGATTAAGATAAAAAAAGCACACCCCGAGAGTCACATCGGCAGAACCAAAAAACCTAAAACCATAGTCACTTGGGCCTAGCCAGAGGAGTGCCAGTAGATCCAAAAGGGTCTCTGTCATCCATATGTTTCCCCCATACATCAGCGGGGTCTGGATTGACATTGGGAGGAGGACCCCATCCATCATCAGCATCTTTCTCTTTCTCTTTATCTTTATCCACACCGGGGCGAGATTGCAAGCGCCAGACGTGGAAAGCATTTACCAGAGTCTGGCCAACTGAAGCCAGTAACAGAGTATCATCAGAGGGCCACCGAGAACCTTGATCATATTCGATATTTAATTAGATTGGAAAAATATCTTGATGTTTGAAAATAATCTAAAATTCTATTGAAAAAATATCTTGATGTTCGAAAAGAATCTGGAATTCTAAAAATAACTTCATAGAACATCCTCTCTGTTTGAATATAAAATAATAGGCCATCAAATTTTACAACAGTCAGCAGATTTTTATTTGACAGAGATGGTTAGTTTGAAATATATGGAGATGGGCCCAGATACAGAGGCGACAAAGTAGAATATATTCATTATATCTTACAATCTCTAGTAGACGTTTATGGCTGTTGCTTTCCAAGAGAAAATCAAACCTGTGACTGAATATGAGTGTTTCAATTTTGTACGAAATCAGAAATTTGGCCTGGATATTATAATTGTACAGTGTATTCAAATGTATGACTAAATATGAGTGTTTCAATTTTGAACGTAATCCTGAAAGTTATAGGGATGGCGGCTGTGTCTATATGTAATTGAAGAGAAATAAATATGCTTTCTTCAAAATTTATATGAAATTTAGGAAGAAAAAACTGATTAAATTTTCAATAAGATTTCAAATGGGTATAATTGAGATCAATTTATTAGTATAATAAGTAAATGATAAATTAAATAAGAGTTATGTGATTGTTTGGCTTTTTGATGGTGATAGTAGTGGTTATGATGAAGTTGAATTTTAGACGTATTTTTAAATCATGTTGGGTTGTAAAACTTAGACTTAAGGTGTTATTTTTGAGATAAGTATATGTTTCATACAATGTCATTTAGATCTGATAATCGTCATGATTTTTTCTTCTTCTTCTTATATGATTGCATCTACCCTACTAGAATTGTCTCTTTATTAATCAACTATTCTTGAATCTTTTGTTTTTGATGTGATAGTTGAACTACAATCAAGATAACTTGTTAAAGAAGACTTTTCGGGTTTTTGCTAGTATGAAGTTTTAGAAAATTCCTTGAGCCTAAGTCAAGGCCCTTGTTTCTTACATTTATAGAGAAGAATTTGAGTCAACGATATGAAGGATGCATGATGCATTGATTGCTATTGTTAATGCCTTATATTTTGACACAAGTGCTCTTGAATTGTTCAAGAATGACTATATTTAATGATTGCTTGATTTTCTTCTAATTTATGGTGTAGGTGTCATCTTTAAATATGCAATTTGATGGGCCAATTTAAAAAATCTCGCTCACAAGTTGATAGATAACAATCCTTTTTTGGAGAAGAGTAATCTTAGTGAAAGTGAAATTGAGATTTGGAAAAGACATGGTAGAACATAAAATAAATTATAAGCAATGTACGAAAATGAGTAAAGTCTAGCCTAGATCTAGGCCATGGTAACTAAATTAGGTAAGAGGATAAGGAATGGTTGGGTTAAATCATTTTGTATGTTAAAATCCATCAAATTAAGCCCCAAAATGGCATACATATCAAAAGGGAAAAGCACATGCACTTTTCTACTCTACATTTTACCTTCATTTTAGTATGTATATGAATCTACTTGATTCATGTGTGCTAAAGTAACCTAATTGACATAAGTAAAGTAACACGCATATCTCAAAAGAATATAAATTTTCACCAAAAAAATAAAGTTAGGAAGATGCCCTTTATTTCCATCCATAATTTTCATGATATTGCATCTCCAAATTGACACACATGTGCACAACATTTGGCATTAGTAGAACCCACACTAACATGATCATAAACAACACATATAAATTAAATTTGTCTTTACTCAAATTCACTATCATCTCATTTTGAGAATAATAAAAATGAGAGAATCATGGGGTTACAGTAGAGTTGGCCCACACAAGACCATACGGTAAAGGCATGTAGATAGAAGAAATTAATTTACTCAAGTTGTTGAGGAATAGTAACTATATTGAGCCCCTTAGACTATACAACTTGATTTCAAAGGAGAAATGACAAATGGGAAGGGATTACATAGAGTAATAATTGATAACTCAACCCACTAAATCTATTTAATATTAAGTAAAGTGAAATATGAATATGATGTCCCTATTAATGGTGTTGTCAAGTAATAATAATTATTGGGTCCAATGAAATTACACTAATATATAGTATCACCCCCTCAAATTGGATTTACACTTTGTAATTGACATGATTTGAGAATAGGAGAATGCAAAGTGGACACATCTAGTAATGCGTTTGTCCTATAGTATGAGAAAACATAAGCATAAAGTTTGTATCTAAATGAGGAAGACAAAGATTTTATCCCAAAATATTTTCCCTAAATATAAGGACAAGTTGTAGATAAGAGATAAATCATGCAAGTATAATTTAATATGTCATATATGATATAACCATTGAATACAGAAAACATAAGTGTAGTAATGGAAGAGTGCATTGTGTAAATATCATAATAGTAATTTCATAAATATATTATCAAGATGAACACATGAGAAAATATAATATATATAAGTTATCTTGAAAGAATTGTAGGTCCTCTAAATCAATACGTTCTCTCAAATGAGGATAAAGATATCGCCATAAAGGAAATGCCTCCCAAGTGGGGTGAATAATGACAATTATTGCAAATGCAAACAAAGAAAGGGAATAGTAAAATTTGAAATAAAAAATAGCAAAAAGTGTACAAGTAGGAGAAGCATGAAAATTTAAAAAGGACAAAAGTAGTATGGAACAAGAAAATATAAGGAAGAGGAGAGAACAACTAGCTTGGACCAGATAAATGGCCAAAATCAAAGTCAAGTGATAAGAGAAATGGAAGCACACTAGTTATTGCTTGTGTTGGTGTTCAAAGAAAAATTTCTATAACTCTACAAACAAACCTTGATTACTAACCTCAAGGAACCAAAGTTGGGATAGAATCATGTTAGATTCATGATGAATTCATGGGTGACTTTGGCTAGCTAAAAAAATAAAGATACCTTGTTACTCTTATGACTTTTCTTAGACCAAAGAAGGTGTTCCTAGATATCTTATGGGATGAATAAACTGGATGGTTCACATAGATTAGTCAAACCCTATATACAAGGACACACCAAAAGGCTATCACTACATGTCCTTTATGCATGGCTTACTATAGCATTGAGTTTGTGTATTAGAAGATTAATTTTTACTTGGTAAAGGTTATTCTTTAATTGTAATTATTTATTAACTTGTAGGAATATTCCAAAGGAATCCCTACAAGTCTTTTGTCTTTTTTTGTCATCTCACACATGTGTGAGAATGGCTTATTTTTAATTCCTTTATTAAGGAATATTTGTAACCACCTCCTTAAGAGGTGACACTTTGCACACACATAGATGAATGGTGGCATTCATTGAGTTGGGAGTTACATTCTAACTCCTCCTTCTCACCTCTACTTATTGAGGTGCATCTCCTCTCATTCTTCAAGACTCAAGCAAGCAAGCTAAGGCTTGAACTCTCTCTCTCTCTTTGTATTATTCTTTAGGCATTTTGCCTCCATTCATAATATTGGGGTTTTTTCTTGTTTTTTCCCCTTATCAAATTCTTGTGTCTCTCTTGCTTTGGTGGTGCTTGGTTTTACTACTTCAATCTATTTGGTAATATCTTTCCTTCAAACAATTGCTCATTTATTAGTTCTTTCCATTGTTCTTTTCTATTTCCTTTCATGGTATCAGAGCTTGGTATTACTAATATTTTGTGAGCTACATTGTTGAAGGTTTACCAGTTTTTTAAGCACACCATTGGAGACACTCTCAAAGAGGAGAAGAAGAGCAAAGTGTCTAATCTTGGTTGTTTTTGTCTTCTAACCTATTTTTCTTGTGCAGGATTTCATTTCTAAGTTATTTATTTATTTATTTTAAATTTCAAATCTGTGCAAGTTTTTATAGTTGTTACAGATTTCAAATATTTTGTATAAAGTTTTCTAAGTTTTTTGCTAAATATCAATTTAAATCTGAAAGCAAATCTTTATAATTTGCATGCATATTTAGATTTTTGCAAAAAAAAATAGAAACCCTCAAATAAAGGGTTATATTTCATTTTTTTTAGATCTGTAATTTTTTTTTACAATATTAGGCTAAATCTGTAAAAAAATCTCTATATTTTACATTTTGTGAAAAAAAAACAATTTTTTTTAGGGATCTAACCTAGTTCAAATATTCTTTTTAGAAAAAGGCTAATCTGCTTTTTTGCAAATCTGTAGAAAATTTCTCCATAGTTGCATGTTCAAATTTCTGTAAAAATCATTTTTTTAAAAATCTCTACAATTTATTCATATCTGTATACTAAATCTCTACAAAATTCATTATTTTTTCTTTTAAATCTGTATAACAGATTAAATTTAAAAAGAACAATTTTTTTTTTTTAAATCATTCAATGTTATAATCTCTTTTTTTAATACTGATAAATACAAAAACAATAATAAAATAGGGCTTCAACCCTCTTTGTGCCATCTCCTTTGCTTACTGTTTGTAAATTCTGTTGTTTTAAAAAGTATATTTTTATTCTTTAGAAAAGGAATCCTTATATTTATAAAAAGCTTTTTTAAATAATTTATTTTATGAGTTTTTTTTAAATACTCCATTTAAAATAAAGGTATTAAATTTTTAAGATTTTTATTTTATTTAAAAAAATTCAATTTAATTTTTTGAAGTTTTTTAATTAATTATTAATAAGGATTTTTTAAGTTTTAAGAATTATATGAAAAGGAGATTATTTAAAAAAAAATTATCTAAAGAGGCTTATTTTGTTCTAAATAATTCTTTTTTAAAAGAGTTTTTTTTAAGATTTAATTTGATCAAGAGGGATTTTTTTTAAAAGCAAATATTTGCAATAGTTATTTGTCTCATAAAGTTGTGAATTTTTTATTACAATCATGTCTACTTTAATTTCTGAAATTAAGTTGAATTTTTTTTAACTATCATTCTTGGAAAACTCATATCTCTTTCATTTTAAACATATTTTGGATGTTGCTACAATTGAAACTGATCCATCTACATCCAAAGATGAAAAAAAAAAATAGAAAGTTCATGTCTTGCCATTTTTACTTACTGTGGCAATGGAAATTAACATGCTTGTATAAAATGCACTTATCTTTTTTCTATTTCGGAAAAGAATTATGCTTATGTATATCTATTCAATATTTTGGTGGAGCTTTTATCTCTTTCTTTTTCTTTTATTTTGTCTAAGTAATTAGACCTTTTTTAAAAAAGATAAATAAATTTGCATAAGGCATTTTTAGATTTTTTTTAAATTTCTCAATGGACTATTTTTTTTAGACATTTTTAAAAATTGCCTTTTAAATAGGCATTTCTTAAAAAAAAATTCCTTTTAAAATAACTACACATGTACTTTATTATTGGACTTGATCAACCCAATAATAGTGTACTTGTTTTACTCAATTATATTTGGAATATGAAAAGGGGATATTCATGTAGTCATGAATGCATGAGTATCGTCTTAATGACTTATTTATACTTAATAATTCTTCTCTTCATAGTATGCATTTCCCATTATTCCATCACAATTTTTTTTAATATTTTTTTTATAACTTAAGGTGGCTTGATTTGTGGCTTGAGAAATTATCATTCTCTCTACCTAAGTCTTGATCTATTACAATCTTTAAAAAAAAAAAACCTAGTGTTTCCTTCTCAACTACAATTATGTTGTTTTGATAAAGGGAATTTGATATTTTATTGTCTCATTAATTTGATATTGTGCCTTATTGGTAAATTTGTCATTTTGATGGATTTATTTCATCTATATATTTTTGAAAATTAAAAGCTCATTGGAGTATTTTCCTTCTTGATGGATTTATTCCATCTATATATGTTTTGCAAATTAATCACTTTATCAAGTCTCAATGGAGCCTTTACATATATATTTTATGCGCTAGTCGCATTTGCAGTAATGTTGCATAGGGAGCCCTATCTATAATGAATCATATATTTTATCAAGTCTCATTGGAGTTTTTTTTGGGGACCCATGGAAAATATTTCCATCCACTTTGATGGTATGCACTTACTTATTTATGATGAACTTAGATCTATTTTCTTAATTGATGGGGATCAAGTTCTTGAAACTTTTATGTTTCATTATTTTATTGAAGGCAATATGGTTTTTATACCATTATTAGGACTATTGATATTGATTTTTTTTACTAAGGCACTATGGTTTTTTTTTTAAAACCATCTTTAGGACTAATTTTCAAAGTCCTTTATTATTAATCTTGACACAATTTCCCTTTACAATACAACAAATGATGTAGTGAGAGGAAACCTAGAACTATTATTGCTATGTTTATATATTGACATTTTATAATTTGGGCTATAAGCTATGATTTGTGCTACAATTTGTTTTGGCACTCTTATTCAAGGCTTAAGGTTATTTTATCTACATTGGATTGCTCTTATATTAGCTAGGCAAGAAGAATATGATACTTTATTTGCTAATAATACTTGGGATTTAGTTCCCTTACCTCAAGGTAAGAATCTTGTTTCATGCAAATGGTCCAAATTTATATATTAAGCATAGTGATAATGATATTGTGATTATTATTTTATATGTTGATGATTTAATTATCACAAGCCTAGTTCTAACAATTTGATTAGTGATGTTTAGTCTCAACTCAATCAACAATTTCAAATAATTGATTAGGCCTATTACTTTTTTTTGGGGTATGCAAATTTGGCAAACACCTAAAGGTATTTTTTTCTTTCTCAACATAAATATGCTCAAGATCTCATAGATAGATTTAAAATGATTGATGCAAATTGTGTTTCTACTCCTTGTGAATTAGGAACTAAATTAATGGTTGATATGGAAACTCCTTTTGTTGATCATCCTACTTTATATAGGCAATTAGTAGGAAGTTTGAATTATCTAACTCTTACTAGGCTTGATATTTATTATAGTGTTGGTTTAGTTTCTAGATTTATGTCCAAACCACAACAAACTCATTTTAAAGTTGCAATTTTTTTTTAAAGATATGTTAAAGGTACTCTTAATCTTGATCTTTTTTATGATACAAATTGTAATTTTTCTTTAAAGGGTTATACTTATTCAAATTTAGGAGGTGATCCGAATGATGGGAGATCCACTTGTGGTTATTATTTCTTTGTTGGATCAGGTGCAATCTCATGGAATAGTAAGAAACAACAATCTACTTCTCTTTGTTATACAAAAGTTGACTATAAAGGTTGTACAAATGCATCTAAAGAAGCACTATGGTTACTTGAAGACTTGGGTCTACCTCAAAAGGATCCTACTCCTTTATATTGTGATAATCAAAGTGCTATTGCTTTGGCAAAGAATCCAATTTTTCATGCAAGGACCAAGCACATTTCTCTTCAACATCACTTCATTAGAGAGCAAATTGAAGACAAGAAAATTTCTCTTTTGTATTGTAAAAGTGAAGAACAAGTTGCAGATATTCTCACCAAAGGTCTTTGTAAAGATAAATTTCTCTCTCATTGTAAAAATCTTGGATTACAACACATTGAAGGGTTTGATGTAACCTCCCCAAGTAAAGCTTAAGGGGGATGTTAGAAGATTAATCTTTACTTGGTAAAGGTTATTCTTTGATTGTAATTATTTATTAACTTGTAGGAATATTCCAAAGGAATCCATACAAGTCTTTTGTCTTTTTGTCATCTCACACATGTGTGAGGATGGCTTATTTTTTAATTCCTTTATTAAGGAATATTTGTAACCACCTCCTTAAGAGGTGACACTTTGCACACACATAGATGAATGGTGGCATTCATTGAGTTGGGAGTTACATTCTAACTCCTTCTCACCTCTACTTATTGAGGTGCCTCTCCTCTCATTCTTCAAGACTCAAGCAAGCAAGCTAAGGTTGAAGCTCTCTCTCTCTCTCTTTGTATTATTCTTTAGGCATTTTGCCTCCATTCATAATATTGGGGTTTTTTCTTGTTTTTTCCCCTTAACAAATTCTTGTGTCTCTCTTGCTTTGGTGGTGCTTGGTTTGGCTACTTCAATCTATTTGGTAATCCCTTTCCTTCAAACAATTGCTCTTTATTAGTACTTTCCATTGCTCTTTTTCTATTTCCTTCTGTGACTAATCCAACCTAAATTTTAAATATTTTGATTTCATATGACCAAACATTCCCATTAATAAAAAATTGAATAGACAACCCTCTATGATATTATTGGAAATATTGACAATTGATATAAGAATAGACTAACTATAATCATGAATGAGATAGAAAATGTAGCCCTAGAAATTTATAAAAACCTCTAAAATAATTAGACTTCAATTAAGATATTTAGATCAGGAAAATATTTTTGTCTTACAAGCACCTTCTTTGAATTTACAAATTAATAAATCACACACTATAGACAAACTTGAACTTAGAATTCAAATCCCTAGAACAAACGAGGAATAGAGGATAATATACAAGTTCAACTAAAATACCTATGTTTGGCTCAGAGAGACCTCCAGATTGAAATTGAAACCAACCCTTATTTCATAAACAAAGTTTGAACTTAAAAAAAAAATTATAAATCTTCCTGTTTCACACATTACTAACACATATTCGCACTTACACAATTTCCTTGCTTTAAAACAAATAGGTAAGTATAATCTAAATTTTCCCATTTGCATTCTTTTTAAACTTCAAAATAAAATACATAATTCTACCAATTGATATTTTCACACACAATACCCAACACCACAAAATACCTCATTTAATTTTATAATTTAAATCTAAAACAATTCATCTTTTTACTCAATACTTAAGCCTTAATATATTTAATACAACTTTTCACAAGTGTACAACTTTTACTTTCTAGCGATTCTTTATTCACATGAATTAATGATAAAAATATTGTTTTATCAAGTAATCGCTGATTATAGAAAAATTGACATGCTATGTGAGGTCTCAAGGTCTGCTAAGGCCTCAAGGTGGCTCCCAGCCCAATCTGCCTGTGTCCGTAGTTCATTTTCGAGCTTCTTTGTTGCTTTTGGGGGGCATTGGTTTGTTGGCAGGGTCTTGCATTGGTCGAACAGGGGTTTCGATCAATTTCTGGCTCGTGGTGGGCGTTTTCTGCCTGATATCCATCTTTGGTCTGTCCTCGATGGGAGGCCTATAGTGTTCTGAGATTGTGGGTCTCTTGCCTCGTCTCTCTCCTTTTTGTTGAGTCTTGGTTCGTTGGTGCATGGAGAATCGAGGTATAGCCTCTTCTCAGGTTTCCTTTGGGGATTTGGAGATGGTAGAGCCGTCTTCTTTGATGCATGTCAGTGATAAGGAATAGACAGGTAAACCCCAATCTGGGGAAGGTGTTTCCTCTTCAAAAGGGATGTTTCGATTAAAAAAAGTAAACGGATGTTTGGAGAGATCCGAGGACCGACCAGTTTTGGTTATTCAACTTGAGCAAGTTTTGGAGGATGTCAAATACTGGTGCAATCATGCTCTTATTTGCAAATTTATGGGCCTTCGCCTTTCTTTGCCTATGCTGGAATCCTGGGCACATCGGGTTTGGAACCCAGAAGGAGATATGGAGATTCTGTTAGCGGCTAATAACTATTTTCTGGTTATCTTTTCAAGCATGTCAGACAGGAATAGGGCATTTGAGGGAGGCCCTTATTTCTTTAACCAGGTGGGGCTCTTCATCAAGCCTTGGCACATGGGATTCAACTCTGCTGAGGAGATCCCCTCATGAGTTCCTGTGTGGGTTCGCTTGCTGAGGCTTCCTTTGGAATTCTGGAGGGAAGATATTCTTCACTCAATCTCTTTGCTTCTTGGAAAACCTGTGGGTTCGGCTACACAAACTCAAGACCGTAAGGTAATTTATTTTGCCCGTATTTGTGTAGAAGTTGATTTAAATAATCCGTTACCAGATTCTATGGAGATTTGCATGGGACCATCTTCTTGGATCCAATAGTTGGATTATGAGACCCTACCATTTAGATGCAGAATTTTCCATGAATATGGTCATTTACATCGCAGATGTCCCAGAAATAAGTCTTCCCCCTTGGCTGCCCCTCGACCTCCTAGGGAGGACAAGGGGAAGGCTCCTTTGTTTGATGGACCTATAGATAACAAGGTATTTATTCCGGTTAAGTCCCGTAACAAAGGCAAAAGTAAGAAGAGAACTTGGATGGATAGACAGAATGATGGCACCTTTAATAGGTTTGATGCTCTTGGTGACTTGGTCCAAGAGGAAGGTACTCCAGTTGAGCTCTCTTCTGGGGCTAAAGGTCAGCATGAGGTTTAAGTTGAAGATGCAAAGAAGGAGGATCAGATTTTACCTTTAGGGGAACAACAGGTTGGACAGATGGCTATAGATTTGCCTCCTTAAGTTTAGGATATTGGAGATTTCCGGGGGTCACAGGGTCCGAAGGGTTCAGTTATGTTGGCTCCTGATCCCCTTGCTCCTAAGGGGACCTCAGATTCTATAAAGGGTAATAAAGCTTCTCCTGTCTTAGGGTTACAACAGAAATCCTTTAAAAAGGGGCCTTTAGATAAACCGTCAAAGAGTGGTAGGAAGACTGATCAAGAGAAGGTTAAGATTATGGGTGATACTTGGGTTGAGTCTGGGTCTGTGAAACCTATTGATTCCCACTTCTCCCACCCCCATAAATGATTGTTTTATCATGGAATGTAAGGGGGTTGAACAACATCCCCAAACAAAAGGTTGTTCACAGATTAATTAAGTCACAGTCTCCTGATGTGGTCTTTATTCAGGAAACTAAGCTTACAATGGATGGTTTGGCTAATTGTGCTTCACGTATTTGGCCCCAGGGCTCTTGGCAGGGGGTGGGTGCTTTGAACAATTCGGGGGGGTTGGCTTGCTTCTGGAACCCGGGGAAAGTTTCCCCCTTATGGTGGATTTCTAGTCGGTCCTCCATTTCTCTGGTTGCCTCTAGTTTTGAGACTGGAGAAAGGTGCCTTTTATCCAATATTTATGCTCCTACTGATTTTTCAGGTAAATCACATTTATGGGCTCATATCAGATTCATCCGGTCCCTGGACCCGTTTCTCCCATGGATTACGGCTAGGGATTTTAATGTTGTTACTAGTTTGGATGAAAAATGAGGGGGGTTAGCTAGGCTAGACTCGTCTTCAAATCTGCTCAAGGATATGATCGGTTCCTTGAATCTCATTGATGTGAAGCCAACCAATGGTGTCTTTACATGGAATAATCGGAGAAGTGGTGTTGAGGCTATCTCAGAAACGCTTGACAGATTTTTGGTTTCCTGCTATTGGATGAACAGTAGGTGGATCACCAATTTAGAAATTCTTGATTGGAGGGGCTCTGACCACTGGCCTATCAAGCTCTCTGTCACCTCATATGGAGTCACCAAAAATCCTTCTTTCAAATTTCAGTTGATGTGGTTAAGAGATCAGTCTATACAGGACCTTATATTGGATTGGTGGTATGAGGGGATGCCTGCCCATGGGACGACCATGTTTACTTTTAATAAGAGGCTTCAACATGTGAAGTATAGGCTTAAGAGATGGAATAAACAATATTTTGGGAACCTGCATGCTTAGAAGATAGTTGCTCGGTCCAAGTTGGATAATATTACTCATCAGATTCAGGACCAAGGGTTGACCTCTGATCTAAGTAAAGCTGAGTCCTCGACTCTTAAGGGACTAGAAGAGTGGGAGCTTCGAGAGGAGATTTTCTAGAAGCAAAAATATCGTGTTGATTGGCTTAAGGAGGGGCATAGGAACACTGCGTTCTTTCATAACTCGGTTAAGGC
Source organism: Sequoia sempervirens (assembly GCA_007258455.2). Classification (NCBI taxonomy): domain Eukaryota; kingdom Viridiplantae; phylum Streptophyta; class Pinopsida; order Cupressales; family Cupressaceae; genus Sequoia; species Sequoia sempervirens. The sequence goes on along the minus strand of VDFB02353493.1, from coordinate 186,988,598 downwards.
TCAGAGGCAGGGGAATTCTATCTCCTCTCTTGTCTCAACTGAAGGAGCTCAACTCTCTTCCTGTGAAGAAATTTCTAGGGAAGCTGTCAATTATTTTTCTAATCTTTTTACTTGGGAGGATCTTGCAGCTAGGGCCGAGGAGAGGGCCATCTTGGATTGTATTCCCCACCTGGTCTCTACTGAGATGAATGGGGCTCTCTTAAGTCCTATCTTGTTACCTAAATTGGAGAAAGTTGTGTTTACTATGAAAAAAGGTAAGGCTCCTAGCATGAATGGGTTTCCAATTGAGTTTTTTCAAGAATTCTGGGAAATAATAAAGTTTGATCTCCTAGATGTGGTTCAGGAATCACATAGGAACAAACAGATGCTTAAGTCTTTGAATTCTACTTTCTTGGTTCTCATACCTAAGAAGGAGGGAGCTAATTGGTTGGTTCAATTTAGGCCTATTGCGTTATGTAATGTTGTTTATAAGATCATCACCAAATTGATTGCTGAGAGACTCAAACCACTCCTTCGTACTTTGATCTCTGCTGAGCAGGGTGGTTTTGTTGAAGGAAGACAAATTTTGGATGGGGTTGTGATAGCAATGGAGGCTATTCACTCTATGGCTACCTCTAAGGAGAAGGCTATGTTTATTAAACTTGACATAGCTAAAGCTTATGATCGGGCGAGCTGGGAGTTCTTACAAAAAAATCTTTTGGCTTTTGGTTTTGATGAGGATTGGGTGAATTGGGTTCTTAGCTGTGTGACCTCGTCCTCCTTCTTAGTTCTCATTAATGGGGAACCTTCAGAATTGTTTAGTGCTTCTCGAGGACTTCAGAAGGGGACCCTTTATCTCCTTATGTATTCATTATCATGGAGGAGGGTCTTGGCAGATTTATAAAATCTTAGGTGAGGCAGGGTTTTATCAAAGGTTGGAGCTGGAACAATAATCTTCCTTCCTACTCTCATCTTCAATTTGTGGATGACACTGGGTTGATGGGCATGGCTAGAATTAGTGAGGCAGTGAATTTCAGGAGAGCTTTAGATATCTATTTGAAAGCTTCAGGTCAGAGTATTAATGATGATAAGTCCTCCATTTATTTCTTTAATACTCCTTGGCTTATTCAGAGCAGGATTGCTAGGATCCTTAGATTTCAGATCGGTTCCCTTCCTTTGATGTACCTTGGGATTCCTTTGGCCTTGGGATCTCAGCGTAGAGATTACTAGCAAGGGATTTTGGATAGATTTCGAAGTAAGGTTAGTCACTGGACTTACAAATGGTTATCTTTTGCTAGGAGAGTGGTTCTCCTAAAGACTGTGGTGCAGTCTCTCCCCATTTATAGGTGTTGTGTTTAGGTCCCCCCTTCCACCTTTGTGAAGGATTTTGATGCTCTATCTCGGCAATTCCTTTGGTCTGGCAACCTCCTATCCTCAAAGTAGAGTTTAGTCAAGTGGGAGTCTGTCTGCAAGTCGAAGCATGTTGGGGGACTTGGTCTTAGGTTGATGGCTCTCGTTGTCACGGTTTTGGCTGCCAAGCTATACTGGAGGTGGTGCAACAATCAGGATCAGGATTGGGCCAAGATTCTTGCCCACAAGTATCTTCATGGTGCTGATAGCCTTGATGTGCCACGACTTGCTTTGTTGGGTAAAGGATCTTGTATTTGGGATACTCTTAAGAAGGGAGCTCAACTTATTAAGGATGGTCTCTTCTAGATATGTAACAGAGGCTCTGATGCTCTGTTTTGGAAGGACTCTTGGGAAGGCCACCCTCCCATTCTTTCTAGCTTCCCTCAGCTTCAGCCTCTCTGCCATATTTTTACTGATGCTGGATGGATTAAGGTGGAGCATTTTAAAACTGTCAAGCATATGGGTCAGGTGGAGGTGACTTGTTGGAAGGACCCTCAGTAGTGGCCCGTGAGTGTTTCTCATGAGAATCGTGTTGTTCTTACTAAAGCTTTGGAGGGTAGGTTCTGCAGCTCCCTTAATGAGAGGGACGCTTTGGCTTGGAGTCCTAGCCCAAAAGGTAAATTTACTGTTGCTCAAGGCTATGCTATACTTGACAGGAACTTACATGGTCCAGCTGAGGTGCACTGGTGGAAGAAGGTTTGGAATAACTTTTCTTGGCCCAAATGTAATTTTTTCTTCTGGTTGTTGGCTCAGAAGAAATGCCTCACTTGGGAGAATCTTCGCAAATGAGGTTTTCAGGGACCTTATGTTTGCTTCCTTTGTTCGAACAATGAGGAATGTACCTCCCACTTGTTTTTTCTTTTCCCTTTTTCTAGAGAGATATGGCACAGATGGTGGGAGGCTTGGCGTCATGGTTGTATTCATGCTACCTCCCTTATTGATTTTTGGGAAAGTTTGGGCAAGCCTCCAGCGAAGACTTCTTTCCTGCAGGTGGCCTGGACGATTGGGCCGATTTTCATTCTCTGGAACCTTTGGCTGGAGAGGAACCGTAGAATTTTTTGTGAGTCCAAATTAGGAAGTTTTCAATTGTGGAAGACGATACTTAGTAGGCTTTAGGAGACTATTTCTGCAAAGTGTGATATTTCTGAAAGTATTGATCCTAGTGATCATGCTATTGTGAGGAATTTGAACCTAGGGGATAGTAGATGGGGATGCATTCTTGGAAAAAGACCTCGCCATGTCAAGCAACGGGTTTGTCGGGATGGGAGGTGGACACCTCCCCCGGTTGGGATCTTGAAGATTAATACAGATGGTTCTTCTCGTGGGAACCCTGGACATGCTGGTATTGGGGGTATAGGTAGAGGTAATGATGGTGGTGTGGTTTTTCTCTTCTCTATTTACAAAGGTCAACACTCTAATAATCTGATGGAGGACCTTGCTATTAAGATTGTTGTTGAGAGAGGATGCTCTTTAGGTTGGAAGAGGATCATCTATGAGTCTGATTCTTAGATTGTTGTGGATATGTTGAACAACCAGAGCTTGGAGGATGTTAGTTGGAAATTAGCCTCTTTAGTCAGACAGATTCTAAGTCTATGTAGTTCCTTGGATTCTGTCTCCTTTTGTCATATCCCTAGAGAATGGAACAGAGTGGCTGATTGTTTGGCGAAGTGGGCTTCAGAGAACGTGGATGGTTGGGATATTAGTGGAAGGGATGAGTTACCTTCTGAGTATCGTGGGACCGTTGAGAGTTGTTATTGGAAGACAGGAATATGTAGTGTTGTTGTTGGCCTTTGGCCTTTGCTCTGTATTTTGGATTTGATTGAATAAATTTTTACCCCTTCTTTTTAAAAAAAAAAATAAAAAATTACTTTCTAGCACCCAATACAATAAAAATTACAATGTCCCTATGTAAACGTAGCATTGAGAAGTAAAATTTTACTCACCCACAATCTTCTCCAACATATAAATTTTTCCTTCAACCAGGAACTTCCAATTATTCTTTTTCTTTTTCATTATTCTTGGAATGAGTTTCAAAGAAACTTAAATTTGACATCCAAATAAACATCTCTAATGCTCACTTTTGCCAAAGAGAATATATAAAAATACACCCCACTCAAGGTAAATTGAATGTCTCAATGTCCTACAACATCCTAAAGATTTAAAATTTATAAAAAACTCTTTAATAATTCCCATAAAATGTATCTTAACCACTATCACTAATTATATTTATGACTTTTTTTATTCTTAGTACTCTCTTTGGAAATTTAATCCTCCATAGGTTCACAACTAGATACTCCAAAGATACTGTAAGTCTAATTCAAAGTGGAGAACAAGGCATATTTAAACAAATTTTCAACCCTTTTGTCTTACCTTTGTTAGGATAAGATGGCATTTTTAATGTATCTCCATATTCCTTGGAAGGGGTACTTAGATTCCTAAGGACATATTGGACAAATATTTTATAATTATTTATTTATAACATAATGTAATTACACTTTTTGGCAGATGGTCAATGCTCCTCTTGAGATTCGTGACAAGGGACAACCTACCTCTCGTGTGATCCATGTCTCTACCATTTGTATCAAGTGTTGATAGATCAGTCTTTTAACGTAATGGCAAACATGGGCCAATAATTGTTATCAAAGTGTTGGGTCATAGGTTCAAATCCCCTTGGGTAATGCTGAGAAGGAGATTGTTGGTAGGTGGTCAGAGCTCCCCTTGGGGTTTGTGACAAGGGACTAATTGCCTCTTGTATGATCCATTTTTCTATCATTTGTATCAGGCATTAATAGATCAATCTTTTGACACAACGACAAATGTGGACCAACAACACTCATATGGGATGGGTATAGTCAACGATGATGAGGATACGATATAATGGAAGAAAATTATTTCTAGGCATACATTTTGGTCGTGGGGTAACATGGAATTATATTTTGGTGCATTATAGTCACATGTTGTTCATAGTGCACTACCAGGTAGTGCATGTTAGTGCATGTTAGCTATTGGAGCTGTCAGAAGTAATAGAGCATTAAGAAATGACCAATTATGCTTGGCTATGGGTTGGGTTCCCAAGTGAAGCCCATGTTATTATTATTATTTTTTTATTATATTTATAGATGGACCACTAAAGGGGGCATATGGTTTTGGAGGTGGTATTTTCCTCTTTTTTTTAATACCACAGTGGTATTCTAACACTATATTTCCTATAATTTGACAAATTTGGATAGTAGTATTGTATCATTATTTGTAGGAAGTGAAGTGTTGTTAATTTGAAGATATAGGAGTGACAAAAGTGAATGTATTGTAATATCATATATTTGAAGATAATACACGCTTTTCCTCTCTTCTTGGTGGAGTGTTTTCCTACAAGGGTTTGTCCACATAAATCCTATGTTGTGAGATGATCTTCTTGTTTTGAAATTTTATGTGCCTTTCTTGTTGTTGCTATCTTGTGGTGAAATAATCTTAATTTTTCTATTATTTTTATGTTCATCTATGTTATTTTTATAAAGCATGTTAAGTGGCTAAGTTAAGCATGACAAAGAAGATGAATATCTTAATGGAATTTCCATTTTAATACAACTTAATTTCATATTTGTAGATAATCACATATTTTCATAGGGTGTGGTCTAAGCTTTGTAAATCTCAATAAATATATTATTGGGTTAGAGGTTGTTATATTGTTCCAACAATATTCTTCTATTTTCTCAATCTTGGGTATTAGATCTTAAGGTTATATAGCTTGCATGTGAGTTGCATGAACTTGCATTTGATTGTGTGTGAAGGATTCATGGTATTTTGGTTCTAGGAATTCCTCCATTTTGATTTCTAATAATTTTGTGAGAATCTAATTAGAAGAAATTGCAAGAGTTGTTAGAGACTTGTGGATTACAACGGATGTTATGGGTTTTAATATTATTTTGCATATTTTTGGAATGGAAGCCATGAAATATAATTTTTAAATGGATATTATCAATGGGATCTATGGTGGGTGTTAAAAGCTCATGGGTTTTTCTCATGGAGTTGACTATGTGTTTTCTTCTTGCCTAGTATTTATATGGAGTTTTGGTTTGGAAATATGTGACTCTCCTCTTGTATTGTGGTTTTCTTCCTTTTCCTTGTGGTCATGTGAAGATAAAGGGTGTGTAGGCTAGTAGTATTCTTTTAGCCACCCAGTCACATGTAAAAATACCTACTATTTGACTACATTATGGATTCCTTATGTTGGTTTCATGGTTTTAGCCCATGGTTACATGAAAGTGTGGGATGACTAGCCATTGACTTCTTATGGGTTGTGGAGTTGGTATAATTTCTATTTTTTTGTAATCTTTTAGATGAAGTATTTTTTATTTTATTATGGATTGTGGATTAGGTCATTCTATGACATAATTCATTGTGGAAAAATTAGTAGCTCTTTCATTTTTCTTGTTTCTAAATGCTATGGATTTGTAGATATATGGTATTCCATTATTTCAAATGGTATATTTAGTGTTTTGAATGTTTGGATTCATAGGTAGATTTATATTTACAGAGATGGTTTTGTGGGTTTTACATGTTAACAAAACTCTATGGTTTGTAGGTTTGTCGAAAGATTGTATTCATAATATTATATGTTTTTTTCTAGAAAAAAATTATAGATTTGTAGGCTTTTTTAAGGGTTCTTATTGATCTATGGTTACTCTTATGTTTTCTTTTGGAAAATCATATCTAGCGTTGATCTTGGTGTTTGAGTCTTGGAAATCTATATATTATACTTGGTTATCTTTGTTCTCCATGTTATTGATGTGGGGTTGAATTTGATTATTCAATTGTAATGTTGGAACAGTGAAACCCTAGGGATTACTTAGGATTAGTCACCTTTCCAAGCATGACATTAGGGTAATTGAAGATGGACAAGGGTATGAAGTTAACAAACAACCTGCAAGATGAGTCAACTAGTTCCCTTGATCTCTAATTCCCAATTTATTTTTTTTTGTGGAGTTTGGAAATTCAATTATGATGAAATTCAATTATGCAACTAGCTAACTATGAAAATTTATTATTTTGATATGAATACGGACAATTTGTAAATTGAAAGAAAATTTAATGACTGGAAATAGATAGATCAGACATATGTGCACCTATGATCTAAATTTGGGCTTGACTTGACTAGATAAGGGCACCCAATGTGCCCTAGACTGGTGATCTAAAACTAAAATTTGATTTCATAGTCCTCATGTCCATAATCTACATTGTCTTCCTTCCAGATCTTGTTGGATCTTCATCTATTACTGAGATAAGTGAGTTTCTATATATTGTCAAGTTGTAGGGCTTGAATGCATCAATGAGAAAATAGTCTTCAATCTTCTTCCAATTTTCTTCAGATCTATAATCTACACCTTCAAAGAGAGAGGAAGGGTTGTGCCATATAGTATCTTTCCTCATTCAAACCTTTTTTTGGTATTTCTATCTACAAACTGGAAAAATTGATGATAAAGAGATATTATCCTTTTGAGGGATAGACGCTAAATGATAAATGAATGATGAATCAACAACTCATAGCAACTTACCACTTAGATCTGATATCCTTGAAGGAATGAAGTCATACACATCACCCCAAGGCTTAATTGTATTTTTTCTTTACTTGATTTGAAGACCTACACACATTAGTACTCACAAACAAAATGCATGCATAAACATGAACAAACTCATATAGAACTTGACATGATGCTTTGATGTTGAAAGGTTACAATAATTCTACAAAATTCTACTCTTGACTACTCTTAGGACACTTTATTTTCTCAATATAATTTTCCTTCTTGCTCCTTAGTTCTTTCCAATTAGTTTTCAAATGATGAAATGACTAGGTATTTATATGCAATTAATCTAATTTCTTTAAAATTAAATCCTAATAGTCAATATTTATGATTTGAAATTCAAATAATAAATTCCCAACCTCGATATACTTAAATTTGGGTCTAGTTAAGGGGACATGGGCACCAAGGGCACCAAGGGCACCCTTGTCCAAAACCACTTTTTTAGGATCTAAATTATTGAGGGAAAAATATTAAATGCCTATTTTGGTTTTTCATATTTGATTTTTTGATAAATGACTAAATTGGCCATTAGATGCATAATTTTGGAAATTAGGAGCACGATTAGGTCCAAGCACATAGAAGGGACAAAAATATAGTTTTAAATTATCAAGGTAGAAAATTTACAACACTGCATTTAGCCCCCACTTTAGTGAGAGTATGAACTTATGCCCAAATTCACACTAAAGTTACAAGAATATGTCAAGAGGGGTTCAATTGTCCAAATTTTGAAGAGATAGGATTGCAATAATTCTAGGCGAAGTGTGCAAGGCCCTAGGATTCAAGATCCCATCAAAAAATGACATAAGGAAAAGGGAACACACATGTATGAAATGCAATGTAGCACGTAAACACAAAATATACATGACAACAACACAACACAATGCAAATGCAAAAAGGAGGGTATGGCAATCATGGACTAGCAAGCTCCAAAAAATTCTTACTAGGATCCATACCTAAGGCGTTAATGGCTTACAAGCTAACAAAGTCCAATATTTACTAGTTGAAACATGAACCGGGGGAACCATGGGTTAGTGAAGTCTGATATTCACTAGGTGAACCCTCTAAAAAGTGTAGCAAAATTAGAAACATACAAGGGCTAGTGAGAACCAGTTTTCACTAGGTGTGTACCCATGTCAACCATACCAAGAGTTATACTCCCAATAATTTTGAGAAGGTGCTAAATAAATGATCAAAATTATTTAAGCCAATATTGCATCACTAAGTATAGTGTGTGTGAAAAAAGTGAAGCACATAATTAAATGTATGCCCCCACCTTAAAGTAATTTATAAAAGCCATGTGAGAAATTTCTTTAAGGTAGAATAATGATAAATGCAATGTGATTTATTTGGAAATCCTTAATCCAAGGATATGTTTCCAAATGAATCTATCTAATAATGAGGGGTTTCCCCCAATGCAATGCCACAAACAAAATAAAGATGGTCACATAAGGGATCCATGAATTTGGGTTCAATATACATCTTTGCTACGATAATATAAGTGAGATTAGAATTGACACCATTCCCCTAGATACTCATGGAACTATGAACACAATGGAAGAATGAAACATTAAGAGAATAAAAAAGATTTTCGATCAACATAGAATATACCTGAATGTCTCAACACCTTGCATCATCCCCAAAAGGAAAACACAAGACAATAAAAAAAAATTTGCGATATAGAGATGAATGGAAATACAAATAGATGAATGTCACAATAGATTTGTTTCCTTTGTATCATTGTACCAATAGAGCAACACGAGTCCTCCAAAGAAAAATCACAAACATAAAGACACACCAAGTAGCACAACAAAAAAGATCAAATCACATGTAGGAAAACATAAATAGCACATAATGCAAACACAAAAGGGTACTACACATGTGAGGTGATCTAAATAAAAAAATTTGCATCCCAATCTTGCTCATCATATATGGAAGGTGAAAAAATATCCAAAGGGACTACAACAAGTGTCATACAAGGAGTATCACCAAGTTCAACACATGGTGAATCACTCCTGATAGGAGGATCATCACAGTTGTGCCCATCTAAATCTAAATATTTTGAGAACAACAAAGATAGTTCAGTATGCACTTGTTCATCAATCTTAGAATCTCTATCTTCATTATCCAAATTTATCATAATAGGTGGTTTAATGAAAATTTCAATTATATGTTCTTCTTTCATTCTTTGTTTCCATCACTTGTGTGGTGGAAGGAACAACCATAGAAGTCACTGTAGACTGATCATCCTTGGGTGAGATATTGCTAAGGGATAATTCTATTATGTATTTTTATTTAAACATTTGATATGACCTAAAAAATAAATCTTCACAAGGCTTAAAAGGTTCTATAGGTTGAGGCCAAAAATAATCTAGTGAAAAAATTTCATGGGAATACAAACGTTCAAACCCACTATGATGAGCTATATATATTTGATTCTAGAATGGAAACTTTATGCACTTGTGGATTATTGATGGGATTTCATTCATGGAGCATATCCATGGATATCCTAGCTTCACATTGAATTGAACCAATGTCGGGATGATCGTGAATGATACATCTAGTTGTTTTGGTCCAACTTTAAGTGGAAGAGTATCAAAACTATCCTAGGTTGAGTGAAACAACCATGAGTTTTTAACCATGCTTTTGGTTTTTCATAAGAATCTTGATAAATTTCATGTACAAATAGTAATTTTTCAGTGATCGCATTATCTAGACACGTAGGATCAATGAGTATCTCTGGTGTAGGTTTTTTGTTAATACATTTGGTGATATAGAGAGGACCATCTAGTGCATGTATAGATGCATCAATATGTGTGAAAGCAATATCAGGTGAAAAATTAGTTTGGGCCTTATGAGGTTAGACATCTATTACATTAGTCATATTATCTAGACCATCATTATAATCATTCTTATCATCACTAGCTTGCACAAAGTTGGATGTATGATTTGGCATTGGATTTTTGAAAATTTGAAAATTTTGATTGGGTGGAGCTATAGGCTTGTTTCCTTTATCATTAAAATTATCCAATTAGATGTTACTAGAATTGATGGGGTATTGCACTTGATGTTTAAGATGCATACATCATTCCCTGTCGTGTCTAGGTGTATGATGGTATTGACAAAATTCTTTTGGATTGAAGTTTGAAGGTAAGGGTTTAGTCGTGTCCACGAGTCTAATTAGAGGTAATTGAATTAGGTTCTTACTTAAAAAATGTAACATGATCACATGAAGAGATTCAGGAAATTGGGTAAATTGTCTATCTCTTGGCCTAAATTGATAAGGAGTTTTACTTACAATGACCACTTGTGTTTCGTTGTTGTTAGCAACTTGAGGAGTGTTTATCTTGATAGAGTTCTTGTTTTTTTTCTTGAATGGTTGATAATTTTTTTGAGGCATGGATTCAGATTGATCAATAGGAGTTGATGAAGATGTCCCTTCATATTGACTAACCAATATCTAATACTCACAAAGATCAATACACAAGTGTGTAAAGGATGGGTGGTATTTCATCAACAATATCTTATCTCAAATTTTAGGTTACAAATTTCCTATAAACACCCTTTCGACATCGACATCAAGAAGACTATAATATATTTGTGAATAAAGAAATTGATATTGTCCTATAAAGTTTGTTATCTTTTCTTTGGGTCCTTGTTTGCAATGTACTAAATTAGTTAATGTTACTTGAGGACCAATGTTTTCTTGGAAATGTTGGAGAAATGCACTAAAAATTTTAGTGAATGAATTTATCAAGTTATTTGGTAATGAGAAAAACCATTCCAAGGAATGTATTTAAATGATCTAGGAAAGAGCTTAGCTAGGATATTATCTTCAAAAATGAAGTCACTACACAGTGTCATAAAAGTTGATACATGATTGTTAGGATCTCCCTTATCATTGTACTTCTCAAATCGGGGTATTTCTATGTTTTTGAGGTATGTGTGTCTTCAGGATAGCAATTGATAGTGGATTTTTTGTAAGATATTCTGGTGCTTTACCATTTTGACTTTTGTTCAATGTGAAAATTTGTTGTTGAAGTGATGTCATGTTTTGAAAAAGCTGATTTATGATAGGATCATTATTTGACATTGTATAGGAGTGAATTTGCACCCCTCTCGCAAATTCCCCTTTCACACCCTCTACTTTAGAGAAATCAAATCCGACTAGATAATTTCACATCACCTACCTGCTTTCCAACCACTTGGTGCTTGTCTCTTGTGTCAGTGGGGGAATTTCTACCAGGGATGTGCGCGTGGTGCGCAAATGTCTGCACGACGCATCGTCATCCTTGACAGATTCCTACTTCTGGAATCCATAGGGACATTATGTTCCCCATTGGGGATGAAGCATAATGCCTATGCATCGATTAGCCGACCCGAGAATGACTCTTTCCCTCCCATTTTCATCTTTAAATGCATCTACCTCATTTTCATTCCATCTTCTACAATCTCTTGGACAATCCTACACACTAGCTTGATCTCTTGAACATTACTCTAAAAATTTTTACTCCATCAACTTCACTAAGAACATGTTGTGCTACCATAGAAGCTACAATTTTTCATGTCTTGCAAGACCTCCTTCGTCACCGCTACAACCATGTCAACTCTTCCAAATTCATAGTCTTGCATTCTCCCTTCATTGGCCTTGAATTCCTTTTGGGTGGAGGTGGTATCGATTCACTATCCCTTTTTTGTGGTTTGATAGAGTAGCATTGTGTTTTTTTGTACCTATTTGATATTATCTTTCTAGCATTTCCCTTTATCGTGTTTCTATTTCTCTTCATCTATCTAGTTGTTCATGGAGGTGGAACATCAAAGTGGGGGTTTGATTTCGAGGCAAACCTATATAGCCCCAACATTTTTTCCCTCTCTCTTTGTTGTGTGTAGGTAATGCTCGTGGTGGGAGCTTAAGTATCAAACTGGACTCTAGTGAGTTGATCATCACCTTTATTTTCTATCATCTCTTTTACCAATTTTCTAGTTTTTCTAGTTTATTATGTCATTCATCTCGCCATACAATATTTTAAACTTCTCTTGCTAGAATGTTAGTAGGTTTCCTGTACTTTGTTTTATACTTTTGCACTTTCTGGTCATACGGACGCTAGCACCACAGAGAGATGCCAATGCCCCACACTATCATCCTTGACTTGCGTTGTTGTCCTTGGGAAAAGAGTTGTCTGAGGTATGGTTCAGCTTCCAAAAATCATCTTTTTTAGCCCCACCCAAACATTCAGATTAGTAGAGTGATAGAAGCACTTGAGAGTGCTCTTCATTCTCTACCTTTGACCTAAAA
>VDFB02353493.1:186769622-186976237 GCA_007258455.2 Sequoia sempervirens | reverse complement strand
TGTTTATGCTTTACTGAAAATAGAGTAATCCTCTGAGCTATCATTATTGTTCGAAAAACATAAGTTGAAGGGTTTGTACTCCCTGAGATAGATGTCTCAAAAATGAGGGGTTGGTGCTCCTTGAGTGGGTGCTCTAAAAATTTCCTATAAGGAATTGTGAATAGTGGTTTTTTTATTAAGCCTACAAGGCACTTGGAGTGGTTTTTCTTCCCTGATTCAGGGTTTTCCGCTTGGCAAAAATCTCTTGTGTATCTTTTTTTTTGTGTGATGGCTCTTCTATTTCATGCTGATGTTTTGTTTATTTAAATTCTCAATTGTGCATGCAAAATATTACATTCATTACATGAATGACTTAATCTTTATATTGAGATCAAAGTATAAATATGTTTAAAATGTCATTTTAAACAACAAATATCATTTTGGATTCACACTGATTCACCCCCCCCCTCTCAGTGTCTCTTTTAACTCCAAAAATTGGTATCAGAGCGTAGGGTCCTCTGATAGGTTTTTGTCACCTTGGATTGATCTTGGTCTTGTAGTTTTTTTTTTTTAATGGAACATTCTCAAGACGGTGCCTCTGTAACCAGAGCTCCATTATTTGATGGAACAGATTATGTGTTATGGAAAATCAGAATGGAAGCTTTTCTTATTTCTTTTGATGTTGATGTTTGGAGCATGGTTATAACTGCTTACAATGTACCAACTTCTATTCCCACTAATCCTGCTGATAAAAAGAGGTATGAAACAAATTCCAGAGCTAAGCATGCCATCTTGTGTGGGTTAACCAAAGATGTTTTCATTAAAGTCATGCATTGCAAATCTACTAATGAAATCTGGGAAAAACTTGAAACTATATATCAAGGGAATGAGAAAGTCAAATTGTCAAAAATCATTACAATCAAACATCAGTTTGAGGAGATGAAAATGAGGGATGATGAAAAAGTTGCTGAATATTTTCTTAGAGTTGATGAAGTTGTCAATGCTATGAAAGGTTTAGGCCAAACGGTTAATGAATTTGATGTGGTCACAAAGGTTATCAGGACCTTACCATCAAAATTTGAATCTAAGGTTTCAGCCCTAGAAGAAAAGAAACACTTTGATCAACTTACCTTAGACAACCTTCAAGGAATACTTACTGCCTATGAAATGAGAACTAGCAAAAACACCTCAATTGGAAAAGAAACTGCCTTTAACACTGAAAAGAAAGAAAAGGTCGAAGTTAGTGAATCAGAGTTGTCTGATTCTAAAGAATCCAATTTTGTTAGAAAACTCAAGAAGGGTTCAGGAAGATACAAGGGAAAACTTCCCTTTAAATGTTTCAACTGCGGCAAAATAGGTCACTTTGCTGCAAAGTGTCCCTATGATGATCAAATCTGTGACAACGAGACAACTGAAAAATAGCCTAAGAAGAAGGTTTTCAAACCTAAAGGAAACTTTAATTTCAAAAAGAAGAAAAGTCTGTTTAGTAAGGATGAATCTGACATTGAATCTGAAGATTCATCAGCTGAAGAAGATGAAACTTTGTTCATGGCTGAAATCACTCAGCAAAATGATTCTAATGCTATTGATATTGAAGAAGGTGTTGTAGACCTTGAAAGTGAACTGAAATGTGCTTTACAAGAGGTCAGAAAACTCAAAAAACAAGTTCTTGCACAAGAACATAAACCAGATCTAGATGTGGTCTCTCTGAAAACTCAGCTTGAAGAAGCCAAAAGAGTTGAAGACTGTCTTCGAGAGACTGTTAGCTGCAAAGATCAAGAAATTCAAAAACTGGAACAAGAAGTTGTCAGACTTAGGAAGGAAAATGAAAAATATGAAAGCACTCTAAAACTGAATGAGATGCTCAGCAAGCAGAAAATGCTTAATGATAAAACTGGTATTGGTTTTGAAAAGGGTGAGTGTTCAAGTGACAATGTAAAACAAAACCCCTCTTCTGATGTCAAATGCTCAAGTTCAAGTCACTCAGGTTCTGTAAAAACCATGGTCAGATTTTAAGAGGTAATAGACCCTCTTACAACTTTAATTCTTTCTTCTATGGTTATTGTTTTTTCTGCAATAGATTCGGCCATAAGGCGAGCACCTGCAGATTTATGAATTCTAGAACACCCAGGTTTGGTCTTAGACAACATTACGGTTTTGTTAGACAGATCAGATGCTTTAAATGTAATACTTTGGGACATTCTGTCAAGCAGTGCAGAACTGATCTGCAATCTAAACATCAGAATTTTAAAAAGGTCTGGAAACCTAAGTCTGTCAACAATATTGAGCAATCTATGTTTATTCAAACTGCTTTTCATTCCAAGAAAAAGGACTTATGGGTCCTGGACAGTGGATGTTCGAACCATATGACTGGCGACAAAGGTAAATTTATAAATCTTGAAGATTATGTAGGTGGGTATGTTAAGTTTGGTGATAACTCTGGTATTCAAATCAAAGGTAAGGGTTCACTTCTTTTGAATGAGGACACTCCTATCTACAATGTGTACTATGTGGAAGGTCTCAAGCACAATCTATTAAGCGTTAGTCAAATTTGTGATAGTGGTTATCATGTACTTTTCACTTCGCAGGGATGTGAGATTAAGAACAAGCTTGGAAAAGTTGTTGCAGCTGGAAGGAGGACAAAAGGAAATGTGTACAATCTTCTCGACACATCAAGCAATGACAATAATCAAGGTATGTGTTTAATGGGCCAAATTGAAGAGAGCTGGTTATGGCATAAAAGGCTAGGACACATAAATTTTGAAAATCTGGTTAGAATTAGTAAAAATCAGAATGTTAGAGGTTTACCAATTCTTAGCAAGCCTGAAAACTCTGTGTGCAAAGAGTGCTTAAGTGGTAAACAAACTAAAATCAGTTTTAAAACAAAAGAACATTCTTCTTTGAAACCTTTACAGCTTGTGCATACTGATTTATGTGGACCAACCAGAACTAAGTCTATTAATGGTGAAAGGTACTTTATGCTATTTGTGGATGATTATACAAGAATGGTTTTGGTCACTTTTCTTAAGCACAAATCAGAAGCCTTTGAAAGGTTTAGAATCTTTCATAAATTGGTTGAGAAAGAATCAGATTTGAAACTTAAATGTTTGTGATCTGACAAAGGAGGTGAGTTCACCTCTCAAGAATTTATAGATTATTGTGAACAACACGGCATTAAAAGACAATATGCTGCAACTAAAACACCTCAACAAAACGGGGTTGTTGAACGTAAGAATAGAACTGTAAAAGAAATGGCTAGAACCATGCTTGATGAAGCTAAATTGTCTGACATTTACTAGAAAGAAGTTGTTCATATAGCTACTTACATTTTGAATAGAGTGCAGCTTAGGGTGAAGCCTAAACACACTCCGTATGAATTATGGTATGGAAGAACTGCTTCTATCAAATACTTTAAATTTTTTGGAAGTAAATGTTTTATTAAAAAGGATGATGATAATCTTGGCAGCTTTCAATCAAAGTCTGATGAAGGTATCTTTTTGGGATATTCAACTGACAACAAAGCTTATAAATGTCTTAACATAAGGCTTAACAATATTTTTGAAGTTGTGAATGTTAAATTTGATGAAATTTTGCATTTATATGTTGATACATTGTAGGATAATGAGGAAGATCTTCTTGAAACTGAATCCAATCCAGAAGAAGCTAAAACAGCAAAGCCTATTGCTGAATCAACAAACCCTAAAAATGAAAATGCAAGTCCTGAGAAGGTTGCATCAAAATCTCCTTCGAAGACTGTAGATAAATATCACCCCAAAGATCAGATTATTGGGGATAAGAATGCAGGAGTTCAAACCAGAAGAAGGGCTGCAGAATCTGATGAAAAGGCACAAATTGCTTTCTGTTTAGTTACTCAGTTTGAACCTAAAAATTTTAATGAAGCTCTCACAGATTTATGTTGGGTTAATGCTATGCAGGAAGAAATTGATCAAATTGAGAAAAATCAGACTTGGGAGTTAGTCCCAAGACCATATGACAAGAATGTCATTAGAGGTAAATGGATTTATAGAAATAAACTTGATGAAAATGGCAATGTTATTTGTAATAAAGCAAGATTTGTTTGCAAAGGCTATGCTCAACAAGAAGGTATTGACTTTGGTGAAACCTTTGCACCTGTTGCTAGATTAGAGTCCATCAGAATACTCTTAGCTTATTCTGTTTACAAAAACTTTATTGTTTATCAAATGGACATCAAAATTGCTTTTCTGAATGGACTTTTAGATGAAGAGGTATATGTTGAATAGCCTGAAGAATTTATATGCAAAGATAAGCCTAATCATGTTTACAGGTTGAAAAAGGCTCTCTATGGCTTAAAAAAAACTCCTAGAGCTTGGTACTCAAGGCTGGACAGTCATTTAATTTCTAATGGCTTTGTTAGAGGAGGTGTTGACAGTAATCTATATGTTAAAACTGAAGGTTCTGATATTTTGGTTGTTGAAATTTACGTTGATAACACTATTTTTGGCTGCAATAATGTTATTTTAAGTAAGAAGTTCTCACAGCTCATGGAATCCGAATTTGAAATGTCTATGTTAGGTGAATTAAACTTCTTTTTGGGTCTTCAAATCTCTCAATGTGAGAATGGAATATTTCTTTCTCAAACTAAATATGCTTGAGAGATGCTTAAGAAATTTAAAATGGATGAATGTCATCCAGTTAGCACTCCAATGGCTACAAGATGCAAACTTACTAAAATAGATGATTCTCCTGATTCAAATCAAACAGAATATAGATCAATGATTGGTTGTCTTTTATATTTAACTGCCTCTAGACCTGACCTTATGCATGCAGTTTGCACAGTTGCACGTTTTCAGGCATCACCTAAAGAATCTCATGTTACTACTGTTAAAAGAATTTTTAAATACATTTAGGGCACTCTTGACTATGGTCTTTGGTATCCTAGGAGCAGTGATTTCTCTTTAATTGCATATACTAATGCTGACTGGGCTGGTTATCTGGATGATAGGAAAAGCACCAGTGGTGCTGCTTTCTTTCTTGGTAATCGTTTAGTGTCATGGCACAACAAGAAACAAGAATCAGTTTCTCTTTCCACTGCTGAAGCTAAATACATTGTTGCCACTTCATGTTGTACACAAGTATTGTGGATGAGTCAGACTCTTTATGATATGGGTATTGTTGTTTCTAAACCTGTTACCATTCTATGTGATAACACTAGTGCGATAAATATTTTGAAAAATCTTGTCATGCACTCTCGCACTAAACATATTGCTATCAAGTTTCACTTTCTTCGTGAAAAGGTTTTGGCTAATGAATTTTTCTTACAGTTTTTTGGTTCAGAAGATTAGGTGGCTGATATTTTTACTAAGCCCTTAGCTAAAGAATTGTTTGAGAGGTTGAGGCTTTGATTGGGAGTTATCTCTTAATCGTTACTTCACTAATTTACATTGCTTTGTGATAGGGGGAACAAGTTCTTTGACTTATTTACTTACAAATCTCCTCTATTCTAGATTGTTGCACTGTTACTCTTTATTTGCAGCTAGTACTCTTTTTTATTTGTGGTTGGCTTCTTAGTTGTGTTTCATGTCATTGCACAGTCCTCTCTTCGTTTCTTTGTCGTTGTGGCAAAAAGGGGGAGAGTCTTTTGTTTTTTTCCATCAAGGACAAAGGGGGGATTTGTTAATACTCAATTATGATTGTCCTTGATGACAAAATTCTCTATAGTGTTAGATGATTCTCTCAGCTTGGTTATATTTAGTTGGTCTCTAATTTGCAGTGGGCAGTTTTCATTCAGGATTTATGTGATCAGTTTACTCTCTTGGCATACTTGGCATACTTGGCTTCTATTTCAGTTTCAGTGCTCAGTTTGTATTTTTATCTCTTGATGGTACTGATCTACTTGTGTTCTTTGATAGTGACAGGTTATTTTAATGGTTTCAGGGTTATTGTCAGGTATTTCATTGGATCAGCATTTCGTTTCAGTCTAGCATTGATCATGGCAATTCTCTTGTTTAATATCGTCGGCATATTTTGATCGGTAACCATTCCTTTGGTAAGATATTTTATTTAAGCTTATAGTCTCTTGCATGAGTAATTTCATTATAAAAGTTTATATGTAAAGAAGGATTCAACGAGGTTTGATTTATTTCTATGTTATAGTCGGCCTTACATATGTTTTATATCACTCAAAGTCTTCATTTGATGTGGTTGACCTCTTGGCAACTATCATATGGATATTTAATTTGGAAATAATTATTATGTGGTCGGTCTACTTGGACAGTGACCAACTCTCTATGGTTTTGATTTTTAATTATTGTGCTTGACTTGGACAAACTTCATGTTACTCTTAATTCCTTCAAAGTATTTCAAATGAAAGAAAGAAACAGTGATTAGGGCAGAATTCGTTTTTGACTCTTCTAACTTTGAAATGATTATGGTACCCTAGTTCTGGCACCGCCATGAAGATATTATGTTGTTGATGGTTGCAACGTGTTTACCAGATGCATTAAGAGGAATCATTTCATGTGTTTTTGGTTGGAATCATGGCATATTTTGAAATAAAATGTGGATAGCTTCAACTAGTATTTGTTTCTTTGTTCTTTCTTTCAACTCGTTCAGGTAACACTCTTTATTATGATAGCTGGCTCATTTTCTTCATCACGTGGCTGAATATATTTATGCATGAAATGGTTTTGAGTGGGTATTTTAGGAATGTATTGCTACAGTAAGCTACCTTATTCGAATGATTCTTGGATAGCTTGGTTATGACCTCATAGACGTTTCTCTTATTGCTCTTAAATAATTTCAAAGATTTCTGGAATAAGGGTTTGTTTATTTCAATACGTGGGTATTGAGATTCCATCAGTTATATTGTAGATTTAGCATTTTCTATTCATGGGTTATCATGGTCTTCGAAGTTTCAGCAGTTACTTTGCAGAATTTATTATTTTCTGTTCAAGGGTTTTCTGAAAATGAAGTTTATTTGTTTGGATATAAGGGAATCATGTTGATAGAATGATTACACTCCTCAAACATTTTATGGCACTTAAATGTATTTTCAAATTATGGGTATTCAAATTTTTGAAGTTTAATAGCAGGGGTTTTCTAAAATAAACAAATAAGCTTGTGGGTTATCCATATTTTTGTTTCAAAATGACATTATTTGCAGTATTTAGGGTTTTTCCAAAACAGATGCAAAAATGATAAAGTTTCCTAATCTACACTTGTCAAAGCTTTATTGATTCAATCATAATCTTGACTGCCTTATTATTCGGGCGTTTCTCTTCAGTCAATCATTTTTTGGCATTCTTTACTCTTGATTTTCTGACACTAAATCAATTAAGAGGAAGTTACATTGCTGCTCTCCTTGACCATGAAGATTCTTGAAGACTTGTTACCTGGAAATGATGTATAAATGTATACAGAAAAACTCTTTTCTATTCTGGCACTATTATTGTAATTCTAAGTTGATCTTGGCTGAATGAAATGTATTGAAAACTCTGCATAAAAATAAGAACATAAAAGGCAAAGATGTTGTAAAAAATCTCTTCTCTATGAAGTATTTTAAGGACTCAAGCTTTGGTTCCTTAAGGTATTCTGTAGACGAGAGAACATAGTTGTTTATTCTTTACTGAAAACAGAGTAATCCTCTGAGCTATCATTATTGTTCAAAAAAAATAAGTTGAAGGGTTTGTACTCCCTGAGATAGATGTCTCAAAAATGAGGGGTTAGTGCTCCTTGAGTGGGTGCTCTAAAACTTGCCTACAAGGCATTGTGAACAATGGTTTTTTGATTAATCCTACAAGGCACTTGGAGTGGTTTTTCTTCCCTGATTCAGGGTTTTCCACTCGGCAAAAATCTCCTGTGTATCTTTGTTTCTGTGCGATGGCTCTTCTATTTCATGCTGTTGTTCTATTTATTTAAATTCTCAATTGTGCATGCAAAAGATTACATTCAATACATGAATGACTTAATCTTTATATTGAGATCAAAGTATAAATATGTTTTAACTTTCATTTTGAGCAACAAATATCATTTTGGATTCACACTGATTCACCCCCCTCTTAGTGTCTCTTTTAACTCCAACATCATTGGCCTTGAATTCCTTTGGGTGGAGGTGCTATCACTTCACTATCCTTCTTTTTTTGTGGTTTGATAGAGTAGCATTGGTTTTTTTCTACTGTTCGATATTATCCTTTCTAGCATTTCCTTTATTGTGTTTCTATTTCTCTTCATCTATCTAGTTGTTCGTGGTGGAAACTCCAAAGCGGGGGTTTGATTGAGGCAAACCCCTATATAGCCCCAACATTTTTCCTCTCTTGGTTGTGTGTAGGTACATGCTCGTGTGTAACTTGCTATCAAATTGGACTCTTAGTGAGTTGATCATCATCACCTTTATTTTCTATCATCTCTTTTACCACTTTTCTATTTTTCTAGTTTATTATGCCATTCATCTTGCCATACAATATTTTAAACTTCTCTTGCTAGACTATTAGTAGGTTTCTTGTAATTTATTTTGTACTTTTGCACTTTTTGGTCATACGAACACTAGCACCCCAGAGAGATTCCAATGCCCACACTCTCATCCTTGACTTGCATTGTTGTCCTTGGGAAAAGAGTTGTTTTAGGTATGGTTTAGCTTCCAAAAATCAGCTTTTTTAGCCCCATCCAAACATTTAGATTAGTAGAGTGATAGAAGCACTTGAAAGTACTCTTCATTCTCTACCCTTGACCTAAAACGCTTATCCAACTTGAGGTAGTTTAGGGAAGCCCTCCACTCTCAGCTCTCTATGACTTGGAGCCTTGGTGTAGTCGGTCCCCCTACTCTACACTTTGGTGAACCTGATGTGAACCATTTTGGTTCTATTTAGCAGTGTTGAAAGGTCCTTTCCTCGTATCCTAGGAGCATTATGGGTGTGAGTGTTGTGGGGCATTTTTCCTTGCAACCTAACCTACGACCCCTAGTTGCATAGTTGGAAGGTTCCATAAGCATCACAAAATGAAACCATAGTTGGGTCACTATCTAGTTGCAAACCTTTGGGGGCTCTGTAAAAGTTTAGTCTAGTATACATGATGGCCTCCTTTTTACATATTCCATCCCATCTGCACAACCTATGAGTAGCTCCCCCAGTATAACCTTCACCTCATAGGAATTGTTGATGAACTATAACAGAGAACCATCTCCCTTATACATCCCTGCATAATCAATGGAAACACTATAACAGGTGTTCTTGTTGACCCAACATGTTGGGTGAATGCCATTTCTAAGGATATTATGTTAATTAACTTCTTGCATAGAGATGGGTATGATGAATCCAAGAGTACCATCCATACACACGATGGGCTTTTCGTACCTCCCATCGGCTGCATCACCTTGTTCATCTTAGTTGGGCCTAAATCAGTGAGTTTACTCTTTAACATAATCCTGGGGTCTGAACTATTCAGGGTGAAACTAGGAATCTCCTAGTTAGTCGCTATGAATGCAATTCCCTTAGTGGTGCATAAATTTCTGAAATTCATCCTTGAGGGTACAGTGCATGTAGTCCATGACACCAGCTATAAACCATCGATTATGTGTAGTGGCTACTCATTGGATCACTTATAGCCTACCCCCATAGGTCCTCTTCCTCCTAGGATGGATATCTTGTACCAGACCTATGTAAAGTCGCCTTGGCTCAGAAAAGAGAAAAGGAGAAGCATGCTCAATGTTCTTCTTCTTCTATTATTGTTGTTCCACCTATTTCTTCCTCTTGCCCTACTACGACATCATTGGATTTTGCTTCTAGGCACTTACTGGAGAATCCAATGGTGCTCGCTTGGCGAAAGCCCAAGCGTCCAACACTTGAACTTCTCGTTCTACCCACAATGCCTAGGCCTGTTCGGTATGGTAAGGGGAAAGGCCCTCGTGGGGAGTCCTCTATGTCTCAGCCTCCATAGCCTCCTACCACTCCCACCCCTAAGGTGGTGAATGGGAAAAGGCATGTCACTAAGGCATTAGAGCTAACTCCCCCCGTTGTTGTTCCAACCTCCTCAGCTTCTCCCTCTTGTTCCTGTCTAGGTTCCTCTCCCTCCACCAGAAATAGTTGTGCTGGACACTCTGATGGTCAAACAAGAGTCCTCCATTCCATCTCAGCTTTTAGCCTCTAGCTCCTGGAGTTGCAGGAACCACCTTGCATGCGAGCACAAGTGTGGTGAAAGTCTCTAGCCACTGAGCAAGCCATCTTGTAGAGGAAGGGGAGGAATCGACAATTTCTTCTTTGGCACCTTCTGCTATGTCTTCCTCTCTCATCCCTTTTGCTTCAGTTCCATCAGCTTCAATGGTGCTTTCGACTCCTGCTACGAGCATAAACGTCCCTAACCCAAAGAGAGTGCAAGTGTTTATTGCTCCTTTGGTCGAGCCACCTCTCTTGATGTCCCTCCCAGACATCCTGCCATTCTCAAAGCCCATGGACATGTCGAACACCTCGGTGGTGTCTGACATGGTATTTTCCTCTTCCTTCATGCCTTATGCCTCATCAATGGGGATCTCATATCCTCTAACGAAATGAAATATGGAGGATGACCTTGCTAGCAATGGGGGTCATAAGAGAGGTTCACCTTCTTTAGAGGGTCGTTTTGCATTAGCATGTGTTGTCCTAGTGACGGAAGAAGTCCCGACATCCCCAAAGTTTGTCACTGCTCCCAAGTCCCTCAGTGAGCTTAGCAGTGAATCTTGGGCACCACCTCCCTCGCTCGTTGATTTAACACATGAAACTCCTACAAAGTGAATGCTTAATTCTTTGGATGAGGTCCCAACCCTTTCAACGATCTTTGCAAAATTGTTGACTTTTACCCCCACAAGAACTGAGTAGAGCTCGAGGGGTCTCCTTCCTTAGCTCTTGTTGTGAGGGGGTCAGAGGGTTCCCCCCTTGATATTCTTCCCTTGCAATCTCATCTGCATTCCTCGTATAATGATCTACATTGGGGGGTCGATGACCTCTTGGTTGATGAGGACTAGGGGTGCCTCTTCTTTATCTATAGAGTAGATTGTTTGTGTGTTTTTGTGTTCCCTGTGTTTGCGTTATGTGTTCTTGGATGACCCTTGAAACTCTTGTAGGTGCTTGAATACAAGAGTGTTTATTTGTCATAAAACTTCTTCTATTTGTTGCATCATTCTTCCTCTGTTATGTGTATTGATTTTCAACAATTGGGGATGATGCAAAGTGTTGGGGGCATTTAGGCTTCCCTTCCATGTTGACCCAATTTTTTATTTTTATTTTGTCTTCTAGTATATTCTTCATATAGTTTGATACAATGGGGGTTGGTGATAGTTCATTTATATACTATTATTATACTTATCTATATTATGAGCAGCTTTGACCCTGAAATATCAAATCACCCATATGTCTCATATTTGTAATGTTATTGTCTCTCCTTGCATTTTTTCTTTCTTATCTTTCATGCTTACTTTTTTATGTTGTGGTGCTCATGTGTTGTCCCTCGTGTGTGCAACAACATTACCATAGTTATATCTCACCATGTTCCGTGGGCCACAACATCACTTTTTCATTCTTGCTTTTCTCTCCTTAGGATGACATGTTCCTTTGTGTTCAACACGCACCATCCTAAGGGGGAGCTATCATGTCACTTTGATTTTCAGAAAATGCATTCAGCGTCCAATGGATCTTTTCTCAAAAATCCTTTAAAAACTTTTTTCAAAAATCACATTCCTCAACAAGGACCCCTAGCGGAATATTTTTCCTTCATCATGGGTTCATAAAGAAAGAATTTGAAAGCCTTCCTCTGAGGAGGCAGAGCCTTCACTTGTAGGTGAAGTTTGACCTTCCCCTTGTGAAGGGACTTTCTTCCTTTTGAATTCCTTGATGAAGTGAACATCTTTCAAAAGGATTCCTTGATGTTGAATTTATTTGCAAAAAATTCTCACTTTTAAACAACGCATCCCTTGAGTGGACCCCCTTTTTTTAAGGGTTCTTTTGGGACCCATTTGAAAAATATTCCTTTAATTTTTGACTATATGTGTGACTGTCTGCTTGTTTTTCTACCTATGTGGTTACTATTACCAATTTTCACTACAACTCAATTGGCAGAGCTGATTAGTTGGATTTATCTTAAAGTGAAAAGTCCAGTTAATTTTTGCATGTCCTTAAATTGGTGTTTGCATCAGATTTATGAATTTTTAGTTATGCAATTGTTTCAATGAATAGAGTTTCAAAGTTTTCTCAGTGATTTGTAGCATAAATGAAGTACAGAACAAAATACACAAATGATAAAGCATAAAAATTGCTTTCATTTATTCCATAATGCTTATTCACATTACATTATTTCATTTGTTTGCAAATATAAATGATAGTACAACTTTGCATTAGGATGCATTTCTTTTCATATTGGAAATGAAAAGAGAAATTTAAAGCTTCACACAAGCCGTGGAGATAGCTAAGACCATTCATTGCAAGAAATGAATTCTACAACTGAAGGTGAAAAAGAAGGAAGAAAATAACATAAGACATATCCATCATTTCATGTTTCTTGATCTTCAATTGATGTGCTTGCAACTTGCTCTGTCCTACTTCTGATCCTGAGTGTACTTGCAAAAAATTGGGAAAGTCTTGTTAGAGCTCTGGATGTGAGTTACACTACATGCTCTACCAACAAAGATATAATTCATTCCTTAAAATGCATGGAATCGGCTAAGAATGAAGAATGCAGTAATAAGAGCTTGAAAATGGAATGTCACATCATTATTTTATGCTAACATTGTTTGTTTCCTGTCTAGGTATAGGAAAAGTCATGTAATTGATCATTTCATGAAGACATAAAAGCATGTGGAGTAAAACAGGCTTCCACAAGGGTAGAGCTCGACATGTTGCCCTTAAACATACAAATGGGGTTGAGTAAGGAAATACAATTTTCATGCCCATATGAGCCAATCATGAAGGAGTGAAACAGATTTAAGCCATCAAAACAATCAAGAACATTGTTCACTAATAACAATCAAATATGAGAACAACGAAGTGAAAATTACAAGTGAAAATATGAGCTCAATTCAGATACATAATCAAATGAAATGCATCAATTTCCATGCTGAAAAGTTTTAATACTGTCAAATTGATTGCATCTTTGTTGCCATGTGATTTTTTCATATTTATTCATGTTGTTTCATGGTTATTTTTTCTAATCCAACAAGTGTTTCATGTTCATAAATGGTGATAGTGAACAGGCATACATAATTCCTCATCAACAAAACATTAATAACCAACTGAAGCATCTAGAGGAGTTTTAAAGCATCATTATCAAAATGCACCAAGGATCAAAACTCATTTCAACTGTAGCTACTTAGAGGAAAGCAGGGAATGTATGAAATTTTAGATGGGGAGTGCTTCCATCAAGAAATTGAAAGTGCTAAGTGGTTGCAAGATAACTTCTAAGGCCATGGAATGGAATGGGAAGGGTTATTATTAACTGTGGATCCAGTGCATGGAAGGCTTGAGTGTACACATCCTAAAAGGGCCAGTTTTGGCATATGGAGCAACATCAAACATTGCAAGAAGTGAATGATACAATAAAGGAATATGACAAGTGAATGCTAATAAACCACTGAAACATCATTGAAATGAGTAAGCATAGGACCCAAATCTATTTCAATACAGTAACTCATAAAGAGTGGAGGCATGAAGAGCACCTTTAGAATGACAAAGTTTCTTGAGTGAATGTAGCTCGGGACAACATCACTTTGAACGAAAGCAAAAGCATAAGATTCAGATTTTGATTCAATATTATGACAAGATTCAGTGCTTTGGGAGGAAACATTCATGGTGGAGGATTTCAGCAGTATATTTGATGCTTTTAGTGATAAGAAGTAGTACTCATGCTCAAAAATCACATGATACTTACAAGATGTTATATGTATAATGGGACAGCCTTGTGAACGATTCACATATTGCTAATCAAGAGAAGTTTAAAAGAGGTAAACTCATAATACTACTACATGTGTCTTTGTGAAAGAAAGATTAATACAGTGTCATTGTATTAAGAAATGAAATGTCTAGTGGAAGTAAGGCATATGATGCTATATATTTGAGTCTTCACAAGTGAAATCTATAAAAAATGTGGAGACCCAATATAGATATTTGAAGCCACATTCCATGAAAGACTTTAAGTCTAGGAAGTAAAGTGTGGAGATTATGGGTTTTGAACTTGGAAGCATAGAATTCATCAAAAAACAAGAGTAGGAGCCACAGGTTTAAACCCTAGCCTAACATATTGCACAACCAGTGAAAAATACTCAGGAATTAAAATAAAGAGACCAGGCCGCAGCCTTGAAATACAAAGTTTCTCGTTTTGTTTTCTAAGTCAATTGAATTTGTGGAGTATAGAGGAACTAAATACATTCAATTTCCTATATTGTTCGGGCCCAAATGAAGTTTATTACTACAGGAGAAAAAGTAACAATGCAGGGTTCGATAAATGGAGGTCTTACCTCAAATTTTATGTCATTTTTTTATAAACAAAATCTTTCCAAAGCTCAAGCTAACTCCAGCAATGGCGACCTCAGAGCAAGAGGACATTAATAAGAAAATGAAACAATACAAAGATGCATTAGAAAATGGTGGATGTCATGGCCAAGAGACCACAAACAACATTCAAAATGGAAGTCGATGATCAGTTTTGCAACAAAAGGACTTACCTTTGAGATTTCTCCATGAAGATTCTTTAGAAGTAGCACAATAGTGGAAAGTTCAAGCTCAAGGGTTAAAACTCTGAGTCATGGCGGCATTGGTGTAGAGGATTTTCTTCCAAAATTTGGAGTGCAAATAATGCGAAAGAAGTGGAGTGAGATGTCTTTGTTTTTAGGGTTTTCCTTTTTACCCTAATTCGACCTCATTTTTTTTAATGTTATTCCTTGTTTAATATGTGAAGGGGCTCTTTACATTTTTTAAGTCGACCATTCAAAATAATTTATTTGATATTATTTTCCTAAGTTCTTGAATAGGCATTTGAATAGTATTTCAAGGTCTAAAAAACCTTAGGGTTTTTTAATTATTTTTCAATGCATACGCCTTGGTGAAAAATAAAAGCATTATTATTGCTTAGGGTTTGTTTTATTAATTTTATAGAAATCAATTTAAAACTCAGAAATAGATATTGTCCCATATTTTTTATGATTTTTTTTAGAGAAAAAATCAATTGTGACAAGAGATATCAAAGTTTACCTTTTGCAAAGTTTTTTCTTAAAATATTAATTGCAAAAAATAGGGAAAATGGAGAGAATAAAGCTACAAATCTTGTAAAGCAAGGATGAAACAATGCTTTATAAATTGTTTTTATTCTTTTGCTATTTTTAGCAGTTTTACGAAGCCTGAGTTGTTGATTTTTTTTCCTTGGGCGAATTTGAGTTGCATGGGGTGAAGATGAGGTGTTTTTTCAGCTTTTAAAGTGGATTAGGCCTATTTTTAGGAGCCTTTTGGATTGACATCTTGGAAAGTGTGAGTTTTCCACTTTCATTACCCAATATGATGTAGATTTGGATGCTTTTTTCTGGGCTTTTCTATTGAGCTCGGATTAGGGTTTGAAGGATATATTTTGAAGAAAAACTTAGAGTTTTTAAGAAGTTCAGATCATTGTTTCTTCCTGTCTTGTTTAGGCAGAGAGCTTGTAAGTAGTTTTTGTACTCATATTTTTGAGAGTTTCACTCCATTCAATAAAACAACAAAGTTTCCTTTCTCACTTCTTGTTTATGCTTTGCAAGCAGTAATTTGATTTGTCTTGTGATTCAAATTTGTTGAATCCTTTCCTTTTCTTATTGTTGTTAAGTAATTTGTAGGAGTTGCATGCTAATTCAAGTTGTGCCTTGTGTTTATTCTAAACCTTTGCTCAAATCACTTTTGGGTTATATGTGTTGTGAGATTGTCAGAATCAAGTTTTAAAGAGGTGGTGAGAGTGAGTTATTATCATAAATCTTCTTAATGTTGATCAATAATTTTAGGTGATAGAATTTTAGTCATAAGTTTAAACCCAGTTTATGCTTCTAACTCTTTACCTAAAAAATCATTTAGAAAAGGATTATCATTCAGAGAACCAACTCACTTTGGAGATTCCTTCTTCACTCAGATCACCCACATCTAAAGAAGGTTTCCATGTGTCAACAGATAGTTAAGTTTTCTACAAACTTAGCTTAGGGTGCATATATGATTGATAATAGTTACTTTTTGTTATCTAACATGTGTTTGTCTGTAGATTAACATGTTGCTTTGCAGGTACGCCTATGAAGTTGCTTTCCAACCCAACTCTGTGGAGTCCCCTACATCAGGCTTCCTTAGGAGAGAGTACCTGGGGGTGCCTTCTTCATAGGTTTGAGGGCCTATGAAGCACTTGCACCCTGTGGGATTTTTCCATCATTGGTCTATGGGCCTTCGGTGCACTTTGATAAACTTTGTAGCTCCAAGGATCTGCAAATTCCTTTGTTCAGTCCTCCTCAAGAGAGAGTACTTGCGGAGTTATTTTCCTTCCTTGTGCTTTCGAGCTTGCCAAATTGTGGTCTACTTCCTCGATGGTTTAGGTATACATTTCTAAACTCTTCAATCTACTTTACTAAACATTCATTGACACTCATAGGCATCATGATATTGCTCATTTGTTGCAAGCAAAATAACAAAAGAATAACATAGAAAATCAAAATCCAAACTTGTCTCCCACAAAACATGATGTCTCTTCACCCTCACCACAACATAAACATAAACAAACTTCTATGGATATTGTCATTAGACCTCCCATTATGATTAATCTAGATGATGACATTGAAATTGCTAGGATTGTTGAGGAAGTGCACAATGAAATAAATCAAATATTTTCCTCTTCTATGAACTTAAATGATGATTCTACTAATAAGAGTGTTGAACTCGGTGTGTGTCCTAGTTTGGCTCTTGATGTTTTCCCTTTGGCTAGTTGTCCTCCTTCCACATATATTGAACAAGATTGGGATATGGACGACCTACTATTGCTTGACTCACTTGTGCCTTACTAGTATTTTTCTTTGTTTTGCATGTTTTTTTTATTGCATGTGCGTAATGTGATCCCCCGTATTGTTTTGTTGATGTATCTCTCTCTTCATGTGCATTCCTTTATATGTGTCTACATTCTTCTCTATGTCATAAACCTTTGCCTTTTTTCCTTTCTCGTGTTTTCCTTTCAAGGATGATGCAAGACTTCAAGACATTTGGCTCTCTTCGATGTTGACCCAAAATATTTTCTTTTTTTCACTCTTTATGTACCATTCTTCTAGTTCTGTGAGTATTTGAGGAATGATGACATTATTGAGCTCTATAACAACATTGTAGCAAAGATATACTGACCCCAAATCCATAGATCCCCTATGTGTTTTTGAGGGAAAGCCCTTTTCATGATGTAGCTTCATTTGGAAACATATGATGATGCAAGAGCATCTACAAAACACAACAATCCATCAAGGTACATCAGACCCAAACAGAATTGGAGAATATCAAATTGAACAAGCATCTCTGATTCACTAATCTTTACATCAATTTCTCTTAACTTTCCTTCAAAGCCATCATTTTCCCTTCAACTTTCATCATCAAATCATTATTTAGGATTTTCATCAGACTCAAGTACTAATTGATTGATCCTTCATTAGATTAATTGAAAATAAAGAAACCTCTAAAACATTTAAATTGATCAATATGCATTCTCAAACCATCACTTTGCACCATGACTTCACATAGTTTAGATCACCAAGACAATAAAATTGTTTTAGAACCCTTTCCAAACCAAAAATATACCTTCAATGTCTTCCCTTTAACAATCATAAACACAAAAATTAGTCACCTATACCATAGTACACAGATTTTCACTTTTTAGCAGCCAAGTCACCATTTTCCACCATAGGTTCATCTTGCTCATATTACCAAAATAAGTAAGTCAACCTTCTAAACTGTTACCAAAGAATCTAGGAAACTTTACCAACATCCCCAAGGCAAAAACAAATACATTCAACCACTCATTTCCCTATTTTAGCAATTTTCCACATTCTTTGCTTCAACTACAAAAATTGCTTGTAGCATAACAAGACTACAAAAATAGGTATATAAGGCAATGCATATTGGAATTCCTTGAACCAAATACTTTTTTGGGGACCCATTTATGTCAATTCAAACATATCCTAACATCAGATACCTTTGTTTGAAGAAAACAACAAATAACTTAACTATCCCATTTCAACATAGGCCTAATTACTCCAAAATTACAAAGGAGGTCACCTTAAATCACCACAAAACACTTGATAACTCCAAAAAATACTCATTCATATTATAAAACTTAGGTTTCCACCAATTTTAAGAATTGAAAAGCTCATTTAAATGTTGTTCTACAAAACCTTGATTTTATGCCCAAAGCAAGCCCTACAAATGAGGGTTTATTAGATTACCATATTCCATACCTCCAGCCTCTTAGAAATTGATTCAAACTCCTTTGAATAGGTCTTATTATGCTCTATAAAACATTACCAAGCATCTTCAATCAATATATCTTCATAACCATGATTGTAGCAATAACAAATGCTTGGAAATCCCTTTTTTTTTTGTTAGGGCAGCAACACAACTTCATCTTCTTGTATTCCTTGTTCCAACACACACTCAAAACACTAAAAACTCCCTAAAATATCCATACCTCCAATATTCTAAACCTACATTGTTGAGATGGTGAGTTCTACCCTCACAAAACCCTCAAAATTCTTATCCTGTTTGTTAAATCAGTCTTTATAAAATGAATTAAATCAGACCCCTAATTCAAATAAAGTTACTCAAATCAACTTATACTGAAGTCTTACACATTACTTAATAGAATCTAAATAAATTCACAAAATAAGAACTGTTGCACAGTCCATATAGGACTGGTAAAGAGTATTTAAACACAAGAAATTGGAAAACAGGGGGCTTTATTCTCAAATTTTGATTCAAGAGTACAAAGTTCTGCCTTTTCTCGCCCAATACAATGATTTTATATATGTTTCCCAACCAATAACTAAATTTTTAACTTCCTTCACTGACCTATCCCTTCAAATTCCTCAAAATGACTTTTCAGCTTCTAATTTTTGCCCTTTTACAAATTTAGCAACTTTTACAATTTTTTGCAAATTTGCTTTTCTCATCATTTTGACCTCCTAATGACCTATTTGTGACATACTTACATTAGAAATTACTCTTACATGCCTTGAAATTTGAAAACTCATTTTTTACAAATTTTCCTTTTGGAGGCATTATGTTAACAAGGTGCTCCTGCACCATATGACTTGGCATAGGGATTTCCGAGTAAGCTCTCATGTCCCCCTTATGGTTACCATTAAATATCAGCTACTTTAAATTTATTTCTCACAACAATGGTGTTAGAAATTCCTTTAAAGTGGGAGCATGCATTGGTGTCATTTCATTCTTTGTGTGTTTTTCTTACTTCTTGTGATGTGTTCTTTTCTTGATGTGTCATTGGGTTTGACGTCCTCCGAGAGTGATATTTCCTAGCATATGAATTTCCTCTTAGTGGTGATGCTATGAATTACATTCCCTAAGTTGTGAATATTTTATCTTGGACTTGTCCTCTCTTGGAGGCATTAGGCATGATGATCCCTAAGAAGAATACCTTACACGAACTAAGCAAGATCCCTTCGAACAAAACAATATATATGTATAATGTCCATAAGTGTTGGCATAATACAACTTGTTAACCTTGTGAAGCTCAAAACCATCCCTATAAGAGCACCAAGCATAATGCACCTTGTTTTCTAGTAGAGCCTTCCCCATGTTCATAAGTGCTTAGCATAACACAACTTGTTTAAGCCTTATGAAGCTCGAAATCGTAGTGTCATATTGTGGTGCCTTATTGAAGTTGTCAAGAGGATAGCTTTGATATGGTATGGGAGCCTAATAAGATTCTCTCATTTTCCACTTCCCGTTGAGGGCTCACCTAGTGGAAAAATTGAGGTTCCATTAGCTCGAAGTGAGTGTGTGTGTCATTTTCATAGTGGACATCGAGTTCTACTTGTGAACAAATAGGACAAACAGTTGTGTTACATATCACATTGGGATAGTCATAGCTTGATACACCCTCTTTCTCTTCTCCTATGCTTTGATAGTGTATGATTGTGTATCTTTGTCATTGCTACATACATAATTGTCTTTAATGTCTACTTTAGTGTGACTTTGACATGGGATCATACTCTCACTAAAGTGGGGGCTAAATCTAGTGTAGGAAAAAGTATCATTTTTTCACACTTAATTTGGGAATAAATAATAATAAAATAAGTTAAATGATGCCTTAATTTATTGTTGTAATATGTTTTACATATTTACATTAAGTTTAGGGCCTTATTAATTAAAATGGACTTAATTATTCCTTATTTATGGTGTTGTAAGGTGTACCTTTACACTTTCACACTAATCAAGGGCCTTATTAATTAATTGAGGTTAATTATACCTTAATCGGTCCCTTTAATTCAAATCTAATCCTAATTAAATGTAATTTTTGAAGGGTAAAACCCAACATAAAACTTAACATTGGAGAATGTGTGTCCTAGGTAAGTGACCTAGGACCCATTCACACAAGGGTGAATGGGTCATCACTTAGGCCTAGGACCCTAATTTCAAATATGCTTTTGGTGATTTTCAATGATTTCAAATGTATATTCACATGTCAGCTTGTGTTATTTAAATTTTGGGAATTAATGTTAACATATGTATAAATAAGAGGCCATTTCACTATGTTTCACCTAGCAATCCTAAGACTTTCAAGCATTCTAAGAATTTTTATGTGGCTTCATGAGATAAAGTTGGAGCAAGTTCAAGAGCATTTTCAAGGCATTCAAGGGCAGATTATTGAAGATTATTGTAGCATTCAAGTTTCCTATTATTATGTCAAAGTCTTCTTGCACCATGCATGTTATTTAAGCTAATATGTTGATGTAGTGTTCAAGATCCATTCAAGAATTCAAAGGTATTGTTTCAATTCAAGTTTCATGATTAAGATCCACATCCATTTAAGCTATTTCATGCAAGTTTCAAATCCACATTCCAAGGTTCAAACAAGGGTTTGGTGAGTTGTGGCATTGCTTGTTCATTCATCATTCCTTCATTCTATTTCATTTCATTACGAAGTTTAATTACCAAAATGAGGTTCGACCAAGGAAAACCCGAATTCACTTAACAAAATAATATTTTTCTTTCTTGATGTGTGTTTGCAGATTTTAGGTGGAAGATCTATTAAAGAGAAAAAATTGCAAAGTTGTCAAAGTTGCATTTCTTGTCACCATTCTTGCAATTTTATGGAAACTGGCCTACAAAATTTATTTTCTACTTTCCAACTGCAAGATTTGAGAATTTGGGAGTGTAGACACAATAGAACAAAACCCAGAAACTGATTTTCTAGAGCCCTAGCCAAGACCCATTTTCCATAGGGCGAATGAGTCCTTAGTGAGCTTTGAAAAAGAAATTTTGGTGACTAGTACATATCATTTTCCCATTCCCAGATCTGCAATTTAGTTGTTGGTTCCATTAGAATTGATTTTAATATATTAGATGCACTTTATAGCTTGCATTTTGGAGTTGTTTTTCTATTTTTAATATTTCTCCCCAAAGTGTTGTTTGACTCATACCCTCGTCCTTGCATAAAAAGGAAATTTGCAAATTTACACCTTCATTTGACTCACCTTTTGGTTGATATTCATTTCATTGTTTGGATCTCATTTCCTTGAATGAACTGAGGGAAAATAGGTTTCATTGTGGTGAACCCATCATCATCATCATCCCTATTTTTCACCATCTTTTCAAAGTCAAAACTAGTGTATGGTTGGTATAAGTAGATACATATGAATCAGGAATTCCTATATATTTTAAAGCCTAAATAATATTCCAAGATAATTTAATGATATATAATTAGTTTTAAATTTATTCACAAGGGTATGTGCATGGAAATGGGAGAGCAAAAAGAGGTCTTAATTAACCACTTTTTTTAATTAGTAAAAATTGATGTTAGATGAGAAAATGAAGGTAGTTGCATTCAAAATTCGAAGATACCACAAGAACAAGATCCATAGTGCTATGAATCTACTTTCTAAATACTATTTTTTAAATAAATGGTGGAGATTAAGGGGTTGAAATAAGGGGAGCACATAAAGTGCTCCTTTTTTGGTCAAAAAAATATAACATAGTGTACATGGTGTGCTCTCCCTAAAATGTTTAACATTTTTAGTATTTAAAAAATCACTTTGATGAAAAATTAGTTAATACCACATAGTTTATATGCTTGATTTTTCTACTCATTTTGTGGACACAATATGAAGAACAAAAAATTGAGCATTCTTCCCCCTAATTGTTTTGGAAACTAATCAAAAATCATTTTTTTTAGTGTTTATAGAATAGAGTCTAGAATGTAACAATATAATTTTTTTTCAAATTTTAATTAGTGGAGAAAGAAGACCTTATGTGGAGTAGAACAAAGATCCAAAACCCTACCAAAGCAAAGAAAAGGATGCTAATTCATATTGGAGAGGCAAAGAAGACAAAAATTTCTACCATAGTGACAAAGGAGGCCATAATTCTTACCGTATTGAAGGATACCAGAGAGAAGAGGGAATATTGGAGAGAAGACCATTCAGAGGAACCTGTTTCAAGTGTGGAGGTGAAGGACATAGATCATTTTAATGTCATCAAGGAAGTACCAAAAAGAAAACTGAGCACACTAGAAGAGCAGCCTATGTGGAGGAGGAGCATGTTGAATCCCCTAATTCAGTTGGGAAACCAGAGAAAAGAGAATTATTTGTAATGAGAAGAGATTTAGTGCATGAAGAGGTGACTAAGGAACCACTGCAGAGGAAAATTCTATTATGAACCAAATGTAAGTCTGGAGGAAAGGTATGTAAACTTATCATTGATTGTGGTAGTACTAATAATCTAGTTTTAGAGGAAATGGTAACCATGTTAAATTTGAAGAGATTGAAACATCCAAACCCTTATAAGATAGCATGGATTCAAGATGAGCATAAGATATTTGTGAATGAGCAATGTTTGGTTAAACTTCATATTGGATCATATAGGGATGAAGTATTGTGTGATATTATGGATGGATGCATGCCATTTACTGGTAGGAAGACCATGGCAATATGATAAGAAAGCAATTCATGATGGAAGGAGAAATACTTATACTATGGCATCAAATGGAAAGAGAATTGAAAGTTGATAGCTTTGGAGGAAGAGGAGAAGACTAAATCTTGTGGCACTGCCAGACTATGTTTGGTGGATGGAAAATTTTTTTTGGATGGATTGAAGCATGAAAATATTTGTTTTGCATTGATTCCAAAGAAAAGAAATGGTCCAAAGGTAAAAAATCCTATTGCAGAGAGTGAAGAAGTATCAAAACTATTGAAAAAGTATGAAGATATCATGTCTAAGGATGTATCGGAAGGACTTCCTCCAATTTGGAGTATTAGTTATCACACATACCTTATACCAGGAGCAAGTTTTCCAAACAAGGCAACACATAGAATGACACTGGTAGAGAATGCAAAGTTGAACTAGAAAATATAGGAGTTGTTGAGGAAATCATTTATCAAAGAAAGTTTGAGCCCATGTGTATTACCTATTGTATTTGAACAATCAAGGGAAAATGAATCAAAGACATATGAGATGGGTTGAGCTCTTGCAAAGTTATACATTTGTGTTGAAACATAAGAGTAGTAAGTCAAACGAAGTTGCAGATGCATTGAGCAGAAGGAGGAATTTGTTGAAAAAGATGAGAGTGGAAGTATTGGGATTTGAGGAATTGAAGCACATGTATGAAGATGATGCAGATTTTGGTAAAGCATGGAGAGCATGTAAAGAACCGGTAGTGATAGACTGAATCCAATGGTTGGACTATTTTATTCAAGAAGATATGTTGTTAAGAGGAAATCAATTGTGTATTCTGAGGAGTTCAATGAGGGAGAATTTGATCAAGGAGAAATATAGTGGAGGTTTAGCAAAAAAATTTGGAGTGGATAAGATAGTAGCTTTGGTGAGTGAACATTATTTTTGGCCACAAATATATAAGGATGTTAAGAGGTATGTTCAAAGTTGTAGAATTTTTCAAGTTGCAAAAGGGAGTAGCCAAAATACTAGATTGTACAATCCTTTAATAGTACCAGAGAAATCTTGGGAAGATTTGAGAATGGATTTCATATTGGGATTACCGAGAACACATAGAGGTTATGATTCTATTATGGTAGTAATGGACATATTTTCTAAAATGACACATTTCATTCCTTGTAAGAAGACTAATGATGTTGTGCATGTTGCTAATTTATTTTTCAAAGAGATTGTGAGATTGCATGGATTACCTAAGAGCATAGTTTCAAACAAGGACACCAAATTCATTGGGTACTTTTGGAGGACATTATGGAAGAAGATGAAGACATATTTGAAGTTCAGTTCAACATATCACCCATAGATAGATGGACAAATAGAAGTGGTGAAAAAAAGTTTAGGTAACTTGTTGAGATGTTTGGTTGGAGATAAGGTAGGAAGTCGGGACATAGTTTTACCATAGGAAAAATATGCACACAATAATTCAGTTAATTGAAGTACAGGGAAGACACCATTTCAAATTATTACCAGAGTAAATCCTAGAGGAGTTGTAGAGTTAAGGGACATCGACATGGAGAATAAAAGGAGTGTGGAGGTGGAAGAGTTTACAAATTTCATGGAAACATTGCATAATCAGGTCTGAAATCATTTGGAAGAAATGAATGGTAAGTATAAGGAGAAGGAAGATGAACACCAGAGACATAAGAAATTTTCTATTAGAGATGAAGTGATGGTATATTTAGGAAGGAGAGGTTTCCAGTTTGTACATACAATAAGTTGAAGATGAGGAATTTTTGACTGTGTAAGATACTTAGGAGGTTTGGTTTTGGAAATGCATATGAAGTGGAGTTACCGAAGACATTGGGTATACCACCTATTTTTAATAGTGAAGACATATATGAGTTTCATGAAGGATAGTCGAGTGGTAGTACTAAGGGAGTGGATTTGAATGAGCAGTTACCACATCAGAAACTAGAGGAGATTGAGCAGATTTTGGATACTAGAACTAGAAGGAGCACCAAGAATAAGTAGTATAAATAATATCTTGTGAAGTGGAAAGATAGACCAGTGGAGGATTCATCATGGATTTCTCAAGTTGAGGTGGACCGTCTTGGTTTTCCTCTTAGCCCTAGAAAGTGAGGGACTCATTTTTCTTCCAACCCTGGGTGTCTGATGCAGAAGCATCCCTGGTTGTAAAGCAATCCTGTATCAACCAAAAATAGTTCTTTTCTTGCATTGCACTCAATAGCATTTTCATCAGTTCATTCTGCATTTTACCACATCATTGTTTCTTAGCTCGCAAATCAAGATATAACATCTACACATAGACATCTATCACATATCTAGATTTCACATCATTTGCATTTGTCTACCAAAATTTATCACTCTCATAATTTTACTATGATTACCAGTTAGAGTATTTGGGGCCAACCTTGTCTAGATTCCTTAGTGCAGACCTATTCTAGATCATGTAGAGCTTAATGGGACATCATACGATAATTTTTGGTTCATTGGGACCTATCTTGGAGATTTGCAAGTTACTTCTTTTTGTTGGAGTTATCTTTTCATATTTTGAGGCCAACCTTCATGTATGTTCATTCATCAAGTTGATTAACCCTTGTGCCCGATGTGAACCTATATTGAGCTTGAGGAGCCTATTTATAAGCATTGTAATCATTGTAGATAATCATTTCTAAGTTAGATGTTTTAGGATCATCATATTTTTGCATCAACCCTTCGGAGGCATGTAATAAGGCCTATTGGCCAGTTGTATTGTTGAAGCCCTTGTGGTTGCCTATGAGCCCTATTTATTCACCCATTAGGCATATGTTGCATGTAAGATTGTCGATTCAATAAAGTTTCTTGTTCACATATCAGTTGTATATGTTGTTTTTGTTGTGTTGACTCATTGTTGCACGACTTGGACTGTTCCTTTTGAAACCCTTCTACCATTGTTGCACCAGGAACTAGGACTTCCCACCTAAAAAATCTCATTAGAAACATTAAAGTACATTTTGGAAATTATAGTAGAAACAATAAATATAAACATTAAAATTTCTAACATCAAATAATTATAAAAGTTATCATAATAATTAAAATTTATTATTTTTGCAGAAATTAAATATATAACCATAATACTTTATAATCCAGTTATTGGACATATTATTTCATTTACAAGAAAATAAATATCTAAGCATGCATATGAAACATTTATGTTCATAATCCAAAATAATATTATCCCTAAACTAAAATCTCAACATCAACCATGTCCAAAACACCAAACTAATATAAATATAAATTCAAATCAAAATCTCTAAAATAATACTAGATATGCCTCACATTCTCCCCCTCTAGTCTTAGGCTTCCTCATAGAAGCTATAAAAATGATATGGAAATAAAGATTTCATCTAGGCTGTATCCTCCCATGAACAGATAATCTCAAAATTCCACTAATTTACATACAACCATTCTACCATTAAATTTATAACATATTAAAAGAAAAATCTATATAAAATTGAATCGAAACATCTTTTCCCATATTTATTGGAATCATGAAGTAACGTGAACTCTATCCAAGCCCCCAAGAAAAAAAAGGACTACCAATAGCATGATTTATTACTAATAGTCATACTATTCAAGAACTATATTTAGTGGGTATGCAACCCTTTCTAGGACTTAATTCTCCCAAATAGTTCTATGTCGGTTGTCACCCACTTGAGTTAAACAAGAATGGAAACCTAAAATGGAAGAAGAAAGGAAAACTAAAGAAGCACCCTCCAAGAAGGTGTTTGATGATGAGTCTTGAAGGCATATTATGCACAATAAAGCAAGAAATTTTGAAGGCTATGCAAAATAACATCCATATGAAAATCTCACAATATCCATATTAAAACAAATTGTAACTCTATCTCCTATCAAATAATTGACAAATAAGAGCATTATGTAAGCACCCTTTTTGCTAAACCAGAGGCCTACACAATCACAGTCATTAGAATTTCCCACTATTTATAGATCAATAACTCCTACAGATTTAATCTAATAATAAATTACTATCTAATTAAAGTAATCTACAAAAATTATCCACAACTATCTGATATTGACATAGAAGCATTCTCCAAGATTAGAGAAACCCTTATCACTAACTCCACTTAAATGAAAAGATTGAAAAAAAAAACTAATGGGTAAAGAAAACTAAGGGGTAAAGATAAGCTTGTGAAAAAGGTATCTTCTTAATGCAAAAGAGAACAAGGAATAATACATATAAGGAATAACTATCTACATATAAGGAACAATTCATTATTGTTATTTTATCCATATCATAGTATAAACTTTGAATTAAGTGTAAGTAGTTTACCTTTAATTAATCTCCATTTAATTGATTTCTTCTTAAATTTAGTTATATTATTGTTTATTAATAGTATAATCTTGGGAAGGGCATTACATGAGAGTCAATTTTCCTAGGTTTTGTTCTTTTATTGCAAAGAGGGAAAACTGATAAGTGTGTTTTAATTAACCTAGATGATACATATCCTAATTTAAAATTACGAGTAATTACATAGATGAACATAAAAATTTATAAAAATAGTTGAAGACTTAGAAAAGGCAGACAAAGGGGCTCATGTCGCTCAAAGAAAAGGTTGAGATAGTAGGATATGGGCATTGGGCGCCCTTTTCCTAGGGTTTTGGGTTGATCTAAATTCTTGTCTCTCTATCACAACTTGTTTTGTCTTCCTATAACCTATCACTATTTTAAAAAGTCCAAATTTGGATATGCAACACCAAAAGAGGGAGAATGGTTGTGTTGTATGGGGGTTTTATTAAGTCAAACCCCATGTTGGTGTTCCCACCTCCACAAAAAATAATGATAGTGATGATAAAAAGTGTGTGCTCTCAAGGGAGCAAAGGCAAAAGAAATGACAAAGATTGTAATAAATGTAATAACATGAAATAATGTTACCTTATGTGTGAAAATATTATTGGAGTGATGTCTTATCATGGTGCAAGTTTCCATAAGGAGTTAATGAATAAGGAATAAGTTTCCTTGAATACCTACAAGGGTTAGTCTGCATAATAATATAATGTTTCACAAATAAATAGTTGTAGAGAGAGAGAGAGAGAATGTTCATAAAGGAGTTGCAAGTATCTTCCTCATTGTCTACACAAGAGAAATAGTTATACATATGTATTGCAAATACATTTTGGAGCTAGGACAACAAGGTACAATTTCTAAGGCACCAAAGGCCAACATTTGAATTTAGAACCTTTTTAAAGCTTATATATAGGACATGGGTGCCCAACACCAGTCTTCATGTCTTTTTTTCTCCCAAAATTCTAAATGCCAAGGAATTTAACATATTTTCTTAATCTAGCCTCTAAATGGTCATATTATGAACATAGTTAATCATACAATTAAAATAAAGTACCAAATATAGTGTGAAATTGTCAGGGGTGACAATTTATGACACTTCACTTATGTGCCTCTTCAAAATAAGATAAACAATATCTTTGAATTACTTAGGAATTTTGTGACCTCCCATATGATTTTTGAGGGTTTGATCTTATTGATATATGACTTTAGGATATAACATTATGTGGAATGGATAATCAAAGCCCTCATTATAAATAGTGCTAAAAAATTCTTTCTTCATTAATATATTTCTACAAGATTGTCAAATAAGTGTAAATCCTAGAGAAGGATTAGTTTTCACTCTATTCTCATAATGTATGAGGTTATTCAAATCTAGGGAAATTTTTTCATCAAAATTGTTTGGAAATATTGTGAAGCCACTAAGCTAAGCATTCTATGAAAATAGAAATTGATACAAAATTGGTTTGTCCAATAATCAATAGCTCTTTGGTGGTTTTATGATCGCCTACTAGGATGAACATCTTGTATGAGGTTATTCAAATATAGGGAAATTTTTTCATCAAAATTGTTTGGAAATCTTGTGAAGCCACTAAGCCAAAAGTTCTATGAAAATAGAAATTGATACAAATTTGGTTTGTCCAATAATCAATAGTCTCTTTTGTGGTTTTATGATCACCTACTAGGATGAACATCTTGTATGAGGTTATTCAAATCTAGGGCAATTTTTCATCAAAATTGTTTGGAAATCTTATGAAGCCACTAAGCCAAGAGTTCTATGAAAATATAAATTGATACAAAATTGGTTTATCCAATAATCAATAGTCTCTTAGGTGGTTTTATGATCACCTACTAGGATGAACATCTTGATTCCTTGGTTCTATGCTTTGAATTTTTTTATAGAGATAGTAATACACTCTTAGATAATTTTTCAATAACTACCAAGAATATTTTTCTTAGCTTGAAGATAAATCAAGTATAAAAATCACCAATTATGATTTTGAATCCTTCTAGGCTATGGTCAATTTTATTCCTATAGAAATGTTATATAAAATTAGGGTTAGGAGTTACAAATTGAGGTGTAAGGATTGGAACTGGTATCCTAATACACCAATTTGTATTTCATAAACACTATAAATTTTACACTTGATATTCCCCACATATGCATATGGTGCAAAGGATTAATAATAATTGGGCTCTCTAGGCCTTAATTGGTACTTATCAACATAGATTTCAAAATATCTAGTAGGATATTATTGTTCCAAACCTTGTTCACTTTTCTTGGTATATTCTTTATTAGATCCTTCATAATGGCTCCAAGTTTATTTATTCAAGGGTGTTTCAAATCCTTCCTACCATTTTTTTTAGCTTTTAGAAATTCTAAAACAACTATTATGGTTTTTCATAACCCAAGCCCATTTTTTGGCATATGATACTTCTATGAGATTTGCCTATAAGCCTTGCTAAATTTACCTAGATATAGCATAATTTAAGAGTGAAAATATTATTTAGGATTTAGAAGGATAAAAGCTCTACCCTTTTTGTTGGTTGCACTATTGATAGACATTTTTCATTTATTCTAAATCTATAATATATTCTAATATGTTAATGAAAATACAAGAATAACATTTCCATATATAGGTTATTCTTGACCACTAGGTTAGTGCTTCTTATATAGTTTCTAAGGTGTCATTTAACTCTCGTTACACAAGACAAATCGTTTATTTAAGGGAACTAATGTATACAAAGTCAAAATATCTATGTGTATGATCATTTCCATCCTTCTCAATATAAATCTTGTGATCATAGTGCTCATAGTTGGCCCAAGTTCTCCATCTTGTGTTCACCTTCTCCCCAATACCATTTTAGAGGAACTTTAGGTTGGCCAAATAGTGGTGAATTCCCTTGGCTTTCCCGAGCAAAATATCTTACTAGGGTTGCTTTTTAACTTGGTAAAGAAGTGCAAACTAATGATGGTAATACTAATGGTGCCCTTATTGTCTAGAAGCCTATTCTTGGTGGGCACAAATAACTAGATGCGTGTAAACTGGATGATTATAAATTCCCTTCTACTGTTGGTTATTTAACTCTTGTTGATTATAGTAATTTGTTCGTTTCTTTAAAAATGTATAAAGCTAAACCTTTCCTAAATTTTAGGGTGTGACTATCTCCACCCACTTTTTTTGTAATACAATATATTTTAAAAGACTTTTAAGTTAATATAAATATTTATTTTATTAAAAAATACTAATAAGAAAAAACTCAAAAGAAAATGATTATTAAAAATATATATAAAAGAAACAAATATTAGTAAGATGACAAAGACAAGTTTTATTTTAAAAATATATCTTAAGAATAAGTTATTATATAAATTTAAGAACAATAAAGACAATAAAATATTACTAAACCAATTACTAAAAGCTCTAATTTGAAAGATAGAATGTAAGGCTTCAATCAATCATAAAGAAATATTATATTTAGTCAGAGTTTCAAGCTTGATTCCGATTTTAATTTTTATTTGACTTGATTATGACATATAAACAAATTATCATCTTATTAGTCAATTAATTAATGACAATTTTTTATGAAAATATTTATAAAATTGATATACCTATACAAATTTCTATTTATCTGTGCCCATTTTAATACAAATATATTATTTTTTATAATATATCCACAATAGTTGTTTATAATATACCTAGTAGTTGTGCACCCTAACTTCGCACTTCTCAAAATCCTACGTGGAAATTTCAAATCACTCCAATTTTTTTACAGCAGCTTACTTGGCAAGTCCCCTGCTTAAAACTTTTGTTTCAGGGCCACATCAGCATGTTTTTTTGTCAAGGTGCCAAAAAAGGCCAAAAAAAAGTGCTACCAATAGTTGTGCATTCACATCATGAATAGTTGAGCGCTGATGTGGCATCACATGATTGTTTACTTTTTAGATCAAAGGAATACATTTTATTTAAGTTAGGATAGTCATGTTACAACTATTGAGCATTATATAAACAACTACTATCACAACTATTGAAACATACTCAACTATTAGATCCTCTCCCCTATAAGGACATTAAAAATAGCCTAGTGCTCATTTTTATGCTGAAGGCGTCCTATGCTTAGAATTTGCAAGGCATTTTTACCCCGACGGTATAAATTGGTGGATAGGCAATCGCCTGCGATGAAATCCATCCCAGCCACTCACCATTTTTCCCGAATGGAGCAGAGCAGTTACTGTAGGAGACCGAAGAAATATCTAAGCAGCAGTCTTTTCTTAAATGGGTGGCCGCCCCTTTTCAGTCAGTCATACAGACTGTCAATTTCCAGGGAGCATAAAAACAATGAAGACCCTAGATCGTCAATTTTCAGGGACCCATCAAAAGGTCAATCTATGTCAGATCATTAATGTCTCGTACATTGGAGCACTGTGGAAGAGTGCAGTGTATTCAGATAGAATAATATGACTAGTGTACCGATTATGACGACATTATTGGGCAGGCAAATCAGATCACTAATATGTTGTATTTTGGAGGATTGTGGAATGGTACAGTGTATTCAAATGTATGACTAGATATGAGTTTCAATTTTGAACAAATCTGAAAGTTACTGCGTCTGACCAGGACTGGATATGGACGGCCAGGATAGGGATGGCATTCTGGTTGTTTTGGCTGTACCCAAGTCATAGATCGATTCAACTACAGTAGTACAAGTTAAGTTGTACCAAAGCTTTAGATTTATCTTTCTATGTTTTCAGGGGACAAAAAAGAGATGTAGATTTTAATCAACGTCTAGATATGATCAAATATCAGTTTCTACAACATTATGGAGGAGTTTTTACAATATGTAATCAAAATTTTGAT
Organism: Sequoia sempervirens; assembly: GCA_007258455.2. NCBI lineage: Eukaryota > Viridiplantae > Streptophyta > Pinopsida > Cupressales > Cupressaceae > Sequoia > Sequoia sempervirens. Next base: position 186,943,943 of record VDFB02353493.1, on the reverse strand, counting down.
GTTTTGTGCTATAGGTTATGTGAATTGTTGGTTGCTCCTGTATATTCTGTTATTACTGGTTGGCATGGTTATATGATTTACTTGTGAGTTGTACTCTTGCAGTCTTTAGTGCTGCTTTGTTCATTCCTTCACAGTCCGTCTTTTGGACTGCATTCTTTTTCTCATTGTATTCATTTCAGCATTGTTCAATATAAAAAAAAAGTTTTAGAGTTGATTATAGCAGAATAAGGAATTCTATTGTTATTTGTGATATTGTTATCAAGATTGTGTAGTTTTTTGAGTCAAATTCATTGATCTAAATATTGCTATCACAATTCAACTCTGTAGTTTTCGAGCCAAACTCATTAACCCATCAATTGTGTAGTTTTTCGAGCCAAACTCATTGACCCATCAATTGTCTAGTTTTTCCATCCAAACTCATTGTTCCATGTTTGGGTCAATGAGTTTGGCTTGAAATACTACACAATTGATGGGTCAAAACTACAGAGTTGAATCTCAATATTTAGATCAATGAATTTGACTCAAAAAACTACACAATTGAATCTTGATAACAATATCACAAATAACAATAGAATTCCTTATACTGCTATAATCAACTCTAAAACTTTTTTTTTATATTGAACAAAGCTGAAATGAATACAATGAGAAAAAGAATGCAGTCCAAAAGACGGACTGTGAAGGAATGAACAAAGCAGCACTAAAGACTGCAAGAGGCTCGAAAAACTACAGAGTTGAATCTCAATAACAATATCATAATTTGACACACTATGAAAAATACCTCCTACTTATCTATATATTGTTATTGTGTAGTTATTGTGGAATTGAGTTTTAATAGTATTTAAAGGGCTTCTAGATGCTTGACAAGTATAAATATTGATTGTCTTATATGTTAATTGTTGTAGTATTTGGCTGATAAATATTAATGGGAAGTAATTAGCAATGGGTTAAATTTTTTTAATAAAAATAGTTGGAGCATATCAAAATCAAAAGTCATATTTCTGTTAAGTTATCATGAGTCGGGGATTTAGTCCATCAAAATAATCAAAGGGTTGAAGTAATCCAACTATACCCTAAGAAGTTTGAACCTTATTGAATGGCATAGTAAAAAAAAAACTATTATATCTTTTTTTATGTTTATTATTGAATAAAACTAAATAAAAATTGCAAATAATAATCCAACGATTCTTTTTTTTACAAATAACTACTACAACAACAACTATAAATAAAAGGTTGTAAAACCCCACAAAATATTTAAGGTTTTTTAATTTTCTTAATGTATTATAATATATAAACACTCGCGATCATTTTCAAATATATTGATAAGACTAAATTCATTCTTTTATTTAGAAGCATGTATCTTTCAAATCACATTATAATTGGCTCCAATAACATTATATAAAAAACCATTTTAAAATACATTTCTTTGGTAACAATAAAGTAGCACTATCTTTATAAAGAGGAGGTGGACATAATAATTCTAACAATTGGAAGCCTACAATTTTTGGAAAATGACATGGAATTTTACAAGGTGAGATGAGAATAACTATGTAATGACCGCCTATGTTGCTACTATTTTTTTATTTCAATTCACAAGTACCGACTTAATTGATCAAGCATCTTTTATCTAATTTGGAAGTGCCAACTTTATAACTTCTCCAACCACCATCATGGCAGTGGCTTTATGCCACCACTATATATAATTACATTAGAAAGTGGTTACCTCCCAATGTAAAGATCGTTCCTAGAGCTAAACCTTAAACCTCGAGGGTTCATTCATGATGATCCTATATATCTATTTTGAAAATAAAAGGATCTAAAGTTTGCATGCCAAAGCTAGAGAAAAAATTTCATCTCCTCTTGTATGCAATTTCTAATATTTCTTTTAAATCACAACTATTCATTAAGCCTTTTATTTCAATTAATTCAATTACAAAGAATGATAACAAACATATTTCAATCATGTGTTAGTTCTATGTTGGCATTAGTGTATGAAAACACACCAAACCACAAAAGGATCGTATCATTCCAACATCACATGTTCTCACAATGATTGACTTAAGGATACATCATCTATACACAACATAGATAATTGTTACTTGTGTCACACTTAACGTAGGTGATTAACTCTTATGCACCACACAAGTATACATTGGGGTTAGCTCAGTCATATGCTAACAATATGCATGGTGACTAGTTCATATCCACATCACATGTACACGTGTGACTAGCTTAGGCATACAACATATATGAAGTGTGAATGATTTGTACTTACATCACATATATATAATGTGATAACAAGAATATTGATCACATATACATAGTGTGACCAACTCAAGCACTCAACACATATATAATGTAAATAACTTAATGACCTCACAAGTACACATACTAACAAACTAGTGAAAGGAAAATGTTCCAACCTTCTTCCAAGCATCTATCTCTTCTCCTAGTTCACTAGTACATATGCTCATAAGTACATCCCATTCAAAAAAATAAAGTTAGTGCATTCCATACTAGACCATGAATCTCATCCTTTTCTCCAATCCATTGCCACTTATGATGATAAGAAATAATCCCATATTAGTTGTTATCACTAGAAAATAGCATAAATATAACATCACACATAATACCTAAGTCAATTTTTATACAAGTACACAATGATTTCCAAACACATATATAATGACCAACTGATAGGAATTGGATGTGACACTACTATATGTATCTTCCCATTACTTGGTTCAGTGACACTTATCCTTAAGTGTATCTTAGCCTAAAAAAGGAATGTCAATGCATCCCACACTACACCATGGGTCCATCTTTTCCCCCACTTCTCTACACTAGCTATGATGATGATAAATTATCCCCCACTACTTGTGATCATCATTGGATAAGGTGTAATTGTAACACCACACATCACATAAGGTCATTAATAATATTTACACAACTTGTAAACATTTTGAGTCAATAGATATTAAAATCTATCACATCTATGCCACTATAAAATTTGGTCTAATATGATATGGTGTAGCTCTTAGCATATATGACCTACATGGTAATGATAAAATTCAACTAAGCCCTATTATATCATGGGTAGCTCCTCACATCTTTCACCTCTATGCTACTAACAATTGGATAGAACCGAGGATACAATGGTTAGCTCCTCACATACATTACTTATACATGGTACTGGTAAAAATAGACTAAAGTGTGTGCACCATATAATGAATGATCCCTACCATCCTTCATCATTTTAGGCTAGTGAAAGATAGCTAATTCTTAAGATATAATAGATAACACTTTTCATGTGTTACTTTCACAATATTGGTTACAACTAACTATCCCTACCTATACCAAACTTAGTTTTGAGATGTGGGGTCATCTTATAGCCATACAAATAATCTATATATCACCCAAATTCATAGATACTAGTTAAGTTGACCTAAATATGTTAGGTAAAGTAATACATGATCCTATACATTGGGTCATGTTGGTACCCCAATTTAATGTGTCTCATTTTTCTTTGTTATTCTCCAAAGGTTGTGATTTTGACCCTATCTCACTCACCACTAATAACCAATATGAGAAATCTCCAGTTAGGTCCCCTATGTTAAAATGATGTATGAGGATATGCTTTCAAAGTATGTTCATAAAATCTATTAATAAAATATGTTAATGGGGTTCTTTGTGAAAATGTTCCTTTGGTGTGGATTTTCCATGGTTGCTTTCAAAATTATATCTAATCCAGGTTGGTTACTTAAAGTTCTCTTTCCAACATTTTCTCCACTCCACTAAGTTCTTTGGTTCTCTTTCATACTTTGAGACTTGATGGGAAATTTGGACCTAAGTTGAAGTTATCATTTCCCATTGCCTTCTACCTTCCCATCCTTGTGCAACCTTACCTCCCTTTTCATTGTGAACTTTGATATTATCTTCAAACATGGAATCTAATGTTCCAAGTCAATATTTTCTCTTGCAAGCCGCCTTCCCTTCTTCCAAGCTTCTTCACATTTTTCCTCCAAACCCTAAGTCTTTCCTGAACTGGGAACCTAATGTTCCAAGATTGTTTTCCCTCGGAGTTTGATCTCCAACACTTGTTCATCTCCCCTTCCTATTAGACCTCAAGTTTCAGTCTCAAGCTCCATCTTGATCCTGAATCCAAGAAAACCTTGTAATCCACTTTGTACCTGGAACATCAAGCTCCAATTACCCATTCCTTCCTAGAGTATAACACCCGCCAATCATTCATCCTCTTCAATTTTTTAGAACTAGGCTTGGATTGGAACCCAAAACCTTATGTTTTGGTTCTAACTTCCCTTTTACCCCAATATCCATAGTATCCTTTTGGACTTTGGGCTCTAATTAGAACTTAGAACTCAAGGTTCCAAGTTTCAATTTCATCTTGAGGGTCAAACCTCACCATTCCTTTGAACTCCTATTTACTTGTTCCTCCCCATGCCCTGAAGCCCGTTGTCTGACCAACATACTCCCAAGTCTAATTTCCACCTCACCATCTAAACCTAGAACCTATTTGAATTTAGAGCTCCATGACCCTAGGTTCCTTCTAGGACTCAATCCCTAATAGTGCAACATGCAGTTTCTAGTTTCTAATCTCCTCCCAGAACTTCAAGCCCACCAAACACCAAAATATTATAGTTTCATACTAAGGATCACCTAGCTACTAGCATTAATTTCACCCACTCTTCCACCTCTCTTGGACACCATTAATGAGCATAAGTGATGTTTTCTAAAAGAGTGATAGATCCCCATTCTTAATGGGTACATGTGAACATGAATTAGGGTCAATTTAATGTGTATAAATGATGGAAAACTTGAGGTGGAGGTATGGTCACCCCCTACAACTATTGTGGTCATAGATTTTTAGGATTTTTATGCAACTATGCACATTTCTCACTGCAACCCAACTTGCAATGGACTACAAGATCCTTCATCTTTATTTTTACAAAGGATAGGAAAATCAATCTGTAGATTAAGTAAGAAAAGATACTTTCAAACATCTAGGTTGTCAACTCCAACAAAGGGACAAGACATATTTTTGCTTTTTGATGAACGAGTTTGATCCCAAATGTGTAATGAACATATTGTAATATTTGAAGAAAAATTTTAAATTGTGGAATCAACCTTAATTGAGTGTCTTCATGGGCATTGTGTTCATTTTTGGATGTGTATGTGATCAGTTGGTCAACCAAGTGATAATAAAGAATTTATAAATATTTTTCATGATGTTTGTTTAATAATAATAATAATAAAGGAAAGTTTTTTGTTTTTCTATGGATAAATAATTAGACTCGTCTAATATGTTGTAATTTTAGTTATTTGTTTGAATTCATGTGTAATACCTAGTTTTCTCATTACTTTAAGGCGTATAGTCTTCATGGCATGTGTAAAAATATGGGAGACCAAAACGTGGCCACAACCACCTTTTGGTCATCTAGGTTATAACACAAGCAATTTATAAAATTATTGTGTTATAATGCGCTCACATTATAACTTGATAGTAATTGAGCCTAGGTCACACACTACCAAGACATAACACACTTGTGTTATTTATTACATAAAATAAAAATTGCATAGAGGTCAAGCTCATTTGAACTTAGCCTCTCACCTATGCAATAGTGGACTGTGAGTGAGAAAAAAATTTCCCACATTGTGGAATTAATCAATTCATCGCCAAAATTATGCCATGATGTTTGGGTGATCAAGGAGAGGTTTCATTAGTTTTTAAGCGTAAAAATTAAATTAAATATAAATTAGGAATTTTTTATTCAATGTTATTTAATTTTTAGGAATTGAAAATCCCTCGTCGATTGATGAAATCCCTAGATCACCAATTCATGATAACCTTGGTGAAGAACAACCTCAAAAAAATCCTCCAACAATTCCCTGACATCCTCTTGAGATACAAGAAAAACTCATAGGGAAAACTGAATGAAAAAATTGAAAAATTGAAACATTGGTCAAAATGTTGAGAATTAGGAGTGGAACTAGTTTGTGTTAGTCTACCCTCACCGCTTTGTTGGAATCTACAATATCTCACATAGATTTCATGATTTGAAAATTAATGTGTGGTCAAATAAGAGGGATGAAGCATGAAAATTTTATGCCGCCAAAATATCCTACCAACAAGTAAAAAAAAAGAAAATATTTGAATCCAATTTGTGTGCATTGTTCATTGATCCATGAATTAATGTACCCCTACATGATAGTAGTAGGAGGTTCCCTATCCATTGGTGCCAACACCAAGGAATAGGGGATAATTTTTGGGAGAGGTGGTAGATATTTTTTTACCATCCTCTAAGAAAAAATAATGAGGTCCCACAATTTTTTTTTTGGGAACTCTATTGTGAGTTTTTCCTCAATGAGATCCCAAACTGCTTTGGCATGAGTGAGTTATAAAGTAGATATTGGGGATCTACATAGGATAGAGAGGGGGCACATCATGCCCAAAATTAGGCATGGAGACCACTTGCTAGGCCAAACATTGAGCATGTCATGATCCCTTCCGTTGTGAAGGAGAGTATAGACATGGAGACTCTAGTTTTGATTGACTCCCTCACATATACCTTGTTACAACACACTAGGTCTTTAGCATGGGGTGATGAGGGCGAGGCTCCCAAGTCTTGATGTTCACCTCACCTTTGTTGAAACTATGGGTCTATTTGTGGTTATTGGTTTGAGAGGATGCTTGGGATTCATGTGACCAATAATAGGACACATCCATATTGGATGAAATGATGTTCACAAATGACCTACTAGATACTACTTTTGGCATTGATAGAAAAGTAAATTTCAATAAGGTTAAATATAAATTACTATATTTCCTTTTGAAATGTAAGATTATCTATTCATTTATGATAATTTAAAATTAATCTAAATTGATTCTAATAAATTTTTGAAGGTCAAAGTGTTCACCCTACATCTAGTGGCCTTTAGCTCATGATTATGGGACCATGTTGATTCTACACAGATTTAATTAGTAAATATATTACATGTAAATATTTTTACCTTATATGAATGATGATCTTAAAATTCATATTAGATGGTGGATAGGTGGATATTGGGCTTTCAACATCAAGACCTGTCAATGGGAGTGATCATACAACTTTCACTAACATACATTTGACCATTTTTAATCATTATTTATGTTTGTAAATAATGCTAAGTGGATTTTTCTAAAGTAATGTTGTTTATTTTTTATTTGATGAAATTAGTTTAGACTCCTCTTGATATTTATAACACAATAGAGATAGGTATTGTTACAATATTTTTATCTTCAATGCACTTGATAGATGTATGAGCCATATTAGTAAATTTCATATTCTATTTCTTGATTTATCCCATGTATATTAGTGCAAATTTGAATGATATTCGTTTGTATTTTAATTTGTTTCTTGATGATTGTCACAGGGGGCACAACTTTAGATTGTTTCTACCCCTCAGCTAGATGAAGAGAGGCAACAATTGGTTGATTCTAATTATCAAATAGTGTTAAGTGATTATTCCCTTATATGCCATTCTATAATTCATTTTTTATATATTAATATGTATATTTTTCATTGTATTAAATGAAGCTCCAAAAAGGTTTATAGAGGAGGTCAAGTTAGTGGGTTTGAAAGTAGCCATCATCACTTGCCACTTCATACACTTGGCAATCAAAGGGTCTTCAAATATTTCCTTCACGTGGAGAAGATTGATTACACTATGAATTAGTTCTATGCATATATGGTAGTTTTATACATATATTTTTTGTATTACCAACATACAACATTGTACGTCTATATTGCTTTGTTGTAAGCATATATTGAATATGTGTACATATATTATAGTTTTACCCACATATAAAATTGTATGCCTATATGGATTTTTAGTTGGGAGTTATAATGTGAATGTTATGAAAATCCAACCTTATCTTGTTTCAAGAATTCATGATTCATCCCTTGGTTCAATTGATCTTTTGGTTTCTCTTAGGGATTCATGTTTGATGTAAATTTTCTATGATTTATCATTTTGTATGTCTAAATTATTTTGAATCTTGTGTGGTTTGGTAGTTCCTTGGAGTAGTCCTAGTTCCAAATATGCTCATAGCCCTTCATGTTTTATGAGTCCATCTTGCGCTTACAAAAAGTGTAATATGTCTACAATGGATTAGATATTTTCATGATCATGGTATCTTTATATAGTTTGATCTTTTTCCTATATTATAAAAATATTAGATGAGTTGTCTTGGGTTTGGTGTGCTTTGATCTTTACTATTTTATTATTAGGAGGGCCTAGGCTACATCAATAAAGGTTTGATTTGATGTGTACTCTTATTTTTCCTTCGAAATTGCTTTGAAGTTTCAATAAAATAAATGCATATCTCATCTTCAAAAATATAAAATGATAAATAATTTTCATATAGAATGCACATGTTATTCAATTCATGGCTTGAAATTTAGCTTGGAAGAGATTCCTAAAAACCTCCATCCAACTCCAAGTTTTATATTTTTTATAATATTTAAAAGCTCTATAATCTAATATTTTAGTTATGATTTAAATTAGAGGTGGTTAGTCTCTTCCTAAGTCATATAATTTAGTTAATTAAAGATGCAAAAACTTCATAAAAGCTAGGAAATTATATAACATACTATAACATCATTTTTTAATTGAAGGAAATACCTCTTGCAAAGCTATTCAAAATAATTGAAAGGAAGTCGAGTGAACAAAAACAACTTCCTACACTAATATAAGTAGGGGAGAGTTACAATTTTTTCTTTTAAACACCTTATTCAATTACACTAAGAGAAACACATTGAGAATAATGGAATAGATCAAGTACACAAATACAAAAAACACTAGATATACATGGGGAAAACCCTTTCGGGTAAAAAACCCCACCCTCCAAAAGCACAATATTATTGTATTATTTCAAACAAGAGTTACAATACAACCCCAAGTATAAATATTTCTTCAACAAGTGCTTCAAAACAAACACCTATTCTGGAGTGATATCGCCAGCACTTCGTTACTCGCAAACAAACTACGCATTCTACAATGCAACACACTCAATATATAAAGAGATACAAGCTTCAAGAAGCATTGAGAAGGAGAGGGGCATCCAAATCCACATGGCACAATATCCCAAACCATAGACATGCACTTGGACACATGTACAACATTCCCTTACACCCCTTACAATTGTCAAACATGCAAATATTCCTTCCTCAAGCTTGGGTGCCTAGAATATGCTAAAAATAGGCTATGGAAGATGCCTTACACATCTTACAACTACCATAGAATCTGTCATAACTGACAACACTTACAGTTGTAAGAGAATCTATCATAACTGACCAAGAATACTCGATTCTCTTACAACCTTTCGTAACCCAACTTGGGTGCCAACTTTCTCCCATGCATGAAGATGCATTATGACACATCATAGAATCTGTCATAGCTCAAATATTCCAAAGTGGGATGCCTATGTCCAATTCGGATGATTATGTGTCATCCAGTCACCTCTGACGGGGATGTCACCCAACCAATGGGTCTTAATTAATATGACACCATAGGCAATTAAATAATACAAATAAATACAATAATACATCAATTTGAATCAATATTAGGACTTTAAGCCTGAGACAACTTAATCCCAACATTCTCCCACTTGTCAAAGACCTACCAAGAGTCATATGGAATCATCTACTCAAGGCCCCAAGGTCTATGGAATCAGAACACTATCTAAACTTCTTTGTGCTCACTGGTTTTGTCAATGCATCAGCAACATTCACCAAAGTGTCAACCTTTTCCAAGTTCACCTTTCCATCTTCTACCATATCACGAACAAAATGATATTGAACATCGATGTGCTTTGTTTTGGCATGGAAGGTAGGATTCTTTGCTAGAAAAATCACACTTTGAATGTTACAACAAATAGTGATTTTTCCTACATCTAAACCAATATCATAACACAATCTCTTAAGCCAAATAGCTTCCTTACAAGAATGAGTGGCTTCCATATACTCTGCCTATATCGTAGACAATGCAACTGCAACCTATTGCTTACTCATCCAACTGATAGCACCACCAAGCATCATAAACACATAACCACTAGTGGATCTTCTGTTATCAATGCCAACTACCCAATCTGAATCCACATATCCTTGAATGCTCACAGAATGTTGAGGTTTAGTAGGATAACCATGAACACAAAAGGCATACTTAGAAGTACCCCGTAAATATTTGAACACTCTCTTAATTGCATCCCAATGCACCTATCTAGGAGTAGCCATAAAATGGCTAAGGACTCCCACTACTTGGGCAATGTCTGATCTTGTACACACCATCACATACATCAAATTTCCAACTTCACACACATATGATACTCTGTTCATGTCTTCCATCTCAGTAGGATATTTTGGACAATCATTCACGTAAATATTCATCCCTTGCATCACAAGAAAAACTAATTGTCTTAATCTACATGTTGAATCTCTCCAACACTGAGTTCACATAATTTCTCTGTCTTAACCAAATCTCTATGTTAGCTCTATCTCTCACAATCTCCATTCCCAAAATGTACCTAGTTGCACCTAGGCCTTTCATCTCAAATTGTGCTAAGAAATGAAACTTTAAATCTGAAATCATAATTTTACCATTCCCAATAAACAACATATCATCTACGTATAAAACAATAATCAGAATACGACCATTATCAGTTTTAAAGTATACACAATGGTCTGATTTGGATCTCTGAAATTCCAATGAGAACACATAGGTATTGAACTTCTAGTACCACATTCTAGGAGACTATTTCAAACCATAAAGAGACTTTTTTTTCAGTTTGCAAACCAATTTTTTTTTACTTTTTTCAATGAAATGCTCTAGCTGTGACATGTAAATCTCTTCCTCGAAGTCAACATGAAGGTGTAATGTCACAGAATTGCACCTAGGAGAAATTCCACATTTTTGCATTTTTTCCTAGCATTTTTGACTCCTTAAGAGCATTAATGAAAAAATTCCCATGAGTCAAAATTTTGTGATTCTAACTCCATGCAAACCTATGGAAGAGCAATAGAATCCTGATGACACATTTCCCAAAAATATAGGTTTTGGATGCTATGTAGAACACAGACGTCTGCGTGACGCACTAGTGTCCTGGTGGTTTTTTGAATTTGAAATGGGGAATCTAGAATCTTGAATCTTTTGACACGTGTCCTAGTAGTTAGGTCTCAGATGAAATAGATCTTTTCCACCCTTGCATGCATTAAAAACCCCTTTCTTGCTCTCATTTGGGGTTGGAGGTCATTCATTCAAGCTCTCTTGTTATTTGCTCCAGCCTTGAGCTCTCTTCATCCTTGATAGCAACACTCTCACAATCAAAGCCATGTTGAATTAAGCTCCCTTTAGCAACAACAACTCTCAATCAAGCACTCAACGGTGCGTCTGTGTGCTCTGGAAAGTGTCTAGGCCTGTGGGTTATGCTCTCCCTTTCTTTCACTTTCCTTCCTTACTTGTTCATTTACTATCTCATGGTGTGGGTTCTACTCCTGAGTGGGTTTTTCTTTCACCACACACTTTGCTTACTTCATTTGCACTACTTTCCAACTTGGCTATCTGTGGAGGTGGGAATACCAAAATGTGGGTCTGACTAAGGTAGGCCCCTATACAGCCACCCAACATTTCCCCTTTGTTCTTTTGTGTGTAGGTGCGAAGTGGAGCTTGGAGTGAAGAGTTGAACATTCCCTTAAAAGGTAAGCTCTCTCCAAGTCTCCTTGTGCTTGTTATAGTTTTCAGCTTCCTGTTCATTTATTCTTCTTAGTACATTCCAAACTTGAGCTTAGAAGTGTGACCTGGTTCTTTCCACTTGAGCTCCTGATCCCTCTATTGCTTAAGATGCTAGTGCACCTTTTAGATGATAGCGGGTCACACTAGCATCCTGAAACCACATTGTTATCTTTTGGCCAAGAGCTTGCTCATCTGAGGCAGAAATATCATGGTTTCACTCTCTCAAGATCTAAGGTGACTTCCTTTGAAACATAACTCAAAGTATACTTTTTTTGCATTTTTGTTGGCTTGCTTAATTTGAGGTGTATAAGGGCAGTTCATTCCTTGGTGATCTCTTGAGAATGAAGAGACCTGTGTGCAATGAATCCCTCTTATATCACATTTTGGTGAACCCAACCTGAAGCGTCAAATCTATTTTCATGATGTCTCATGTTTATGACAATCCCTTTTTCTGAAAAATATTTTGATATGTTGGAAGATGCTCTAGATGATTTCTTAGAAGCTCTCTCCCCTATTTGTAAATATTTCAAATAAACTCTCCCTTGGCAAGCTGAGAAGTTGATAAATGTGGTTGTGGTCTCTATGGCTCCTCCGAGCCCTAAGAAACCCATCATTTATGTGACCCTAGTTGAACCATCCCCTAGGGAGAACTATTATGTCTATGGGATCTTGTGTCATAGCAATTCATCAGACTTATATTCAAGGTTCATGAAAGATACAAACTCTACTTTCTATAATTTTGTTGGGCACACATATAATATAAGGAGAAATAAAAAAAACTTGGATCAACAACCTTTCATTCCTACATCACAACCTACTCAAGTTCCTACTTCTTTACGACCTTCTCAACCAAGCCTTTCTTCAGTACCTAAACCTGCGATCAAAGCACTAGGTGATTACGATCTTGTCAAGCAACTTCGTGTTACTTCGGCTAAGATCTCGCTTTGGGACTTGCTTTAGACATCTCTGGTTTACCAAGAGATGCTATAGGAAGCCTTGTAAAAGATTCTCTTGCTTTCCTTCGCTAGGCCTACGGATGTTAATGCGTTGTTTGTTCATATTTGAGCAGATTCACCTTATATTACGTTCCACCCGCAAGAACTCCTACCTCTGGATCTGCAGAAGCAAGAAAAACCCTTGATGATTATAATTAATTTTAGTAATATTGGTATTAGGCTTACTCTTGTTGACACTAGTTCAGCTCTCAACATTTGTGGTATGGACTTATTACCTAAAATTTAATTTGATTCATCTTCTTTAGCAACCTCTTCCTTGTATATTCGTGGGTTCGATAACACTGATCTCCAAGCTCTAGGTACGATAATATTGCCTTTACAGCTTGGTCTCGTTACCTTACCTACGTTGGTTTATGTGATGTTCGGCCCATTACCATACAATCTTCTCTTGGGGAAACCTTGGATTAATGTTATGGGTGTTGTGACTTCTACTTTACACCGTTCTTTGAATTTTGTTGCAAATAATTGGGTGGTTACAGTTACAATAGATCCATAAGTTGTTCACCTTTGTGAGCTAGCAACTACTAGTCATGCTTCAGTTGTATCCACTCTCAAGAATTGTATTCCATCTTTAATAGTTGATGTTATGGCATGTTCTTCATTGATACTGTCTGTGGAAGTCATTCCTGGAGTGAGTGTTGACATAAATGAACCACCTAAAGAAGAAAATCCTAAGTCTCCCCCATCTTCCCCTTTGTCTTCTCAATCAAATTCTTTCCTTGGTGATGATTGGGGCTCCTTGGATTTCTCTAATTTCTTCATCACGAAATACAAGGCAAGCCCCTCTGGTACAAAATTTCTAGGTACTACTGACACAAAGATGGATGACACTCCTACTTGGGAAGAGAAGCGTGATCCTATTCAGGTGACCACTCCTTCCTCTTCTTGGGAGAGTAATCCCACTCCTGCAAAGGAGGTTAATGTTTGTGAACCTAGTAAAGAAGGTGGAAGTGCTCCCGTAGAAACATTTGACATCCATTGGTGGAATGAAACACTCTACATAGAGCCACCACCTCCTGAAATTTTGCAAACTTGTTACAAATTCAGATATGACATTGCCTCTCGATGTGGCTATGGGAAGAAAGGCCTGGGGTGTATCGAACAAGGAATTCAAGTAGCTATCTAGTTTAATCCATGATAGCGCTATCTAGGTTTGGGATGCTCTGTTGAACAGTCTAAATAAAAACCTTGGTGGAGTGTTAATATGATTTCAGCCGAGCCATTGAGCTTGGTTCATCTTGAGTTGATAGAAGAAAGGGGGTAGGCCGAAAAGTCCCTTTGGATGTCTTCTCTTCGAATGAAGCACTAGGGGAGTTTCTAGGTGCCTATTCCCCATTGCCCCCTTATCATCACAAGAAACGATTCTCGTATCACCTGCACAAACAAGCATACTTTAGAGAATCCATTTTGAGTATTGATGAGAAAGACCCTCTATCTAACGTCAATGATGACGTCCCAATATCTCATCCTAGAGACTGCAGTTCTCTCCTTAAAGGAGATACTGTTGAAGTTTCTCTGGATCCTAAATCTTCAGAAAAAAGTAATCAAGATCAGGAAGTGTCTCACTTTAGAGGAAGCAAATGAACACTCTGATCTCTTGCATTCTCATCCTGATATCTTCACTTGGATGTATGAGGATATGCCTGGTATTGATGAGTCTTTAATGGTTCACAGTATCATCCTATGTCTTGACGCCAAGCCAGTTAAGCAAAAAATCTGAAAGATCAATCCCAAGGTGGCACTAATGGTCAAAATTGAGATAGAGAAGTTGTTGAAACTAGGCTTTATCCGTTCGATTGACTACTCCCCTTGGATTTCGAATATAGTCGTCTTTAGTAAGCCTGATGGTTGTATTCGCTTATGCATTGAATTTTGAGATCTTAGTAAGGCTTCTCTTAAGGATGATTTTTCGTTACCTAATATATATATGATTGTGGACTCGATTGCAGGCCATGCATTGTTATCCTTTATGGATGGATTCTCGGGTTACAATTAGATTCGTATTAACCCGGATGATCAATACAAGACAACCTTCACTACCCCTTGGGGTACTTTCTGCTATGTGGTCATGCCCTTTGGTTTTAAGAACGTGGGAGTGACTTACCAACGAGCAATGACCTTGATATTTCACAATTTTATTCATAAGATCCTAAAAGACTATGTTGATGACATCTTGGAGGAATCAATAACTCATCAAGACCATGTGAAGAACCTTCGTCTTATCTTTGAAAGGCTTCGACTCTATAAGATGAGGCTCAACCCCCATAAGTGTGTCTTTGGCATAAACACTGGCAAGCTTATAGGGTTCATAGTCTCTCACCATGGAATTAAAGTTGACACAAATTAAATTGTCATCATCATTAACATGCCTCCACTAAGAAATATCACTAAGTTGCAAAGTTTGAAAGGCAAGATCTAGGCGATTCATAGATTTATATCCCAGTTGGTTGATCGTACCCTTCGCTTCACTTGTTTATTGAATAAGGAAGTTTGCTTCATATGGGATGAGGAGTGTCAAAAATCCTTTGATTCAATCAAAGCTTATTTGGCCAATCCTCCCGTATTGATGCCGACTATGCAAGATAGGCCCTTTTTTCTCTACCTTGCTACATCATTGTATGTTTTGGTAACTTTGTTGGCTCAATATGATGATGTAGGGAAAGAAAGAGTGGTCTACTACATTAGCTGCATTCTAGTCGATTATGAAACTCGTTATTCCTCCATGGAGAAACAATGCCTCACTCTTGTATTCACCATGCAGAAGTTGAGACACTACCTTCTCCATGTTGAAATGCATGTTATAGTGAAAACAATCTTGAAGCATTTGTTCTCTAGCACTGACCTTGTTGGGACATTAGCAAAGTGGGTTATGTTTCTTTCTGAGTTTGATATAAATTTTGTTACTCAAAAACCAATAAAAGGTCAAGCGGTTGTCGATCAATTGGCAGACGCCACCTCATATTGCTCCTTCCCTGGGTTGGATTTGTTTCCTGACAAAAATATTTTCACAATTAACTACGACCTTGAATGGAAGATGTATTTTGATGGGTCAAGATGTCAAACTGGTTCTAGAGTGGGTGTGGTCTTGATATCCCCCAAAGGTAAACCAGTCCCTCTATCCTTTCGATTAGATTTTTCTTGCACCAATAACATCACTGAGTACAAAGCTCTTATTGTCGGCTTGCGTGCCACAATTACACTAAGAATCAAATATCTTCGTATATTAGGCGATTCTGAGCTTATTGTGAATCAAATGATGGGAACCTATCAAGATAAATAAAGTAAGTTATCCTAGTACCAAGACCTTTCTTTGACCTTGCTTAAGCAATTCTCCTCTTTCACAATAGATAGTGTCCCTAGGAGAGAAAATAGACATGTTGATGTCATGGCAAGTGTTGCTTCCTTGATGCCTTTAGAAGAGGATATGAAAGAATACCACTTCGTAGTACAGGTCCTACGAACCCCTATAGTTTCCAATCAACCTGAATCTGAGTCTCGCGTGTGTTCTCACATAGACTTGGGAGAATGGTTTTCTATTATCTACAATTACTTAAATACTAGGAACTTTCCCGACGATGCGACAAAAAATGATTGCACTCATATATGAAAGCTTTCAGCACGTTACGTCATTTTATTCGATGTTCTTCATTGAAAATCCTATAACGGCTTGCTTCTCAGGTGTCTCACTAAAGCAAAAATACCCCTAGCCCTTAAGGAAACCCATTCAAGCTCTGAGGGTGGACATTTTGGTGGTAGATCCCTAGCGAGAAGGTTGATACACATGGGGTACTATTGGAAAATGATGGAACAAGATTCCTTTGATTTCATCAAAAAGTGCCTTCAATGTCAACAACACAACCTTCTTATTTATGCACTTTCTCAAGAGTTACAAAACCCAATCTCTCCTTAGCCATTTGCAAAATGGGGGTTGGATATTATTGGAAAGATATCACCTCCTTCTTCCAAGGGACATACCTTTATTATTACCACTACGGATTACTTTACGA
This sequence comes from Sequoia sempervirens, assembly GCA_007258455.2. Classification (NCBI taxonomy): domain Eukaryota; kingdom Viridiplantae; phylum Streptophyta; class Pinopsida; order Cupressales; family Cupressaceae; genus Sequoia; species Sequoia sempervirens. The sequence goes on along the minus strand of VDFB02353493.1, from coordinate 186,927,139 downwards.
AATGGGTTGAAGCTATTCCACTTATATCCACAAATGTTGAAGCTATTTGTGGTTTCCTCATGAACAACATTATTTCTCATTTTGGATTACCTACTACACTTGTTTCTGACAATGGTACACCATTCAAGAACAAGGAAGTAAAGTGGTTCTTGGAGAAGTTTCATATCCAACATAGGTTTTCTACACTATATTATCCATGGTCCAATGATTAAGCAAAAGTGTCTAACAAAAATCTTGAACTTATTCTTCATAAAACAATCAATAAGCATGGTAAGGATTGGCATATTCAATTAACGTACACTTTGTGGGCCTATCATGCACGAGTGTCTGTATGGTGATAAGAATGATTCCTTACAACCTCGTGTATGGTGTTGAAGCTATCATGCCTTTGGAGTTGGAAATTTCATCCTTACGGGTTTCCCTTAAAGGGTTAATTAATGATGAAACCTACCGAGTTAACCATTTGCATCAACTAGAGATGCTTGACAAACATCGTTTACAGGCCCTCGATCATCTTAAGGCTTATCAATGGTCATTATCAAGACAATATAATCAAAGTGTACTTCCTATGACCTTTAAGCTAGGAGACTTGGTTCTCTATGAAAACCAACGAAATGTAAATGCATCACTTGATCAAAGAGGGAAATTGAGTCCTAACTGGTTAGGCCCTTACATTGTGATCTTTGTGTATGGTTTAGGTTCCTATGGATTATCATCTATGGATGGGACACCTCTAAAAGAGCTCGTTAATGTGATGCATATTCGTTGCTACTATGCGTAGTGTTCCACATGTCATTTGTGTGGTGTTCTCTTTATGAAAGGGTATTAGCACTACATATATCAACATTGTTCATTAACACATTATGAAAGCTTTTTGTGTTATATGACCACGTGTGTGTGTGTGAGATACAAACATGTATTTCGCTACACTATATATCCATGCATCACATTACAACTTTTAAGGAAACTAGATCATCATTGTATTTAATTAACATACAATCATGTGTGTTTATTAAATCATGTTAGCATCTAATGTAAGCATACATCCATATGAGCATATAACATCCATAACATAAACATACATGAAAATAAAGAGCAAAAACATCCAAATAAACAATGCCATCATCTCATAATCGATGTTGTGTGCAAGTGTTTTTTACTTCTAAATATGAAAAACTAACTAAAAATACAATGCAAAGAAACACAAGACCACCTCAATGATTAGCCTAAGTTGAACACAAACAAAAGAACAATAAAACACTAATTATACCTTTGCTTGTAATGATCTCCTTGGTTGGCCCTTGATTGAAGCTTGGATGTGTGCTCCTTTGATGGCAATGTGATGGATGCAAGGTGGGATGAGAACTAAACAAAGTATGTCATGATGGTGGAATGAAGGTAAGTATGCAAAATGGCTTGAATACAAAGTACTTGATGATTTGATAGTTTGAGATCATAAGGGTGTTACAAATGCATGAGGTAAATGAATGAATGAGAAATGGGGGGTATTTATAGAAGAAATTAAATTCTCTTGAGAATTCAACTGTTAGGTTTGAGCCACCATGGCCAAGATGGAGGGCTATGGTGAGTTGAGGACTCACAAGCCCTCGCATATTTCCATGTGGAGGATGAAGTGTCCAAATGACATGGTGAGATGGAAAGGGTACAAATGATGTGGAAGGAGGAAAAGTGATGTGGAAGAAGGACAAGTACTTTAGGATGTGACTGATGTGACCTCTCAATGATCACATGGGGAAGAGGAGATTCCTTGGAGGAATAAAATAGAATTTAAAATTCCATGATTGGGGATATCTTAAGGATAAGACAAGGTTTCCAAAAAGGAAGCTAAGAAGTACCTTGGATAAGACAAGGTGCTTATAATAGAAGGTTCCTAACCCATGTGACTGATGTGACCTCTCAATGATCACATGGGAAAGAGGAGATTCCTTGGAGGAATAAAATGGAATTTAAATTTCATGATTGGGGATATCTTAAGGATAAGACAAGGTTCCCAAAAAGGAAGCTGAGAAGTACCTTGAATAAGACAAGGTGCTTATAATAGAAGGTTCCTAACCCATGTGACTGATGTGACCTCCCAATGATCACATGGGGAAGAGGAGAACCTTGGAGGAATAAAATGGAATTTAAAATTCCATTTGGAAGGACATGGGGATAATAAAAAGAATTTAATATTCCTTGGGGGATGAGGAGAGTTGACTAAGATGTTGATTGGACTTGACCAATGATTAGAAGACAGTTAGTGGTTAATGAAGATTAGAAGCCAACTTACAAAAGTTGGAGGATGTGACAAATCCTAATCAAGGATTAGACATGTGCACATCCCTAATGATAGAATTAAGAGGTGGATTAGGATTAAAGAAAAGTGATGGAGGATGGAAAATGTGAGGGATTAAATAAATGTATTATTCATTTAATTCTTTTGAGGAAAAGGGAAATAAAGGGTAAGGTATTTAATTATTAACTAAATACCTTAGGGATTTAAAATAATTTAAGGATATTAATTAAATAATAGCAATATTACTTAATTAATGCAAATAAGAGGATGTTTAGATGACAAGGGATAAATTTGGACAAATGGAAGTGTCTAAATTTGGATGTTTACATTTTTCCCCTCTTTGAGATGGTGTTACGAAGCAACATCATTTCAAATAATATTAAAACATAGAACCCAGAAGAAGATGGTTAGGTTGGGAAAGATGCCCCATTTATCAAGAAGTGACTGGGAAGAAAGATGAAGGGGATGAAGATGAAGGTTAGGGATTTAGGATGCCCCCTCTAGAGGACATGCAGGTTCAAGAGAACATGGGTGTGTGCTCGAAATGGATGAGATGATGAGAGAGCATATGAGGAAGATGATGTAAAGTGATGGATAAGAGAGAATGAAAGGATTGATAATTGGATAAGGGTTGATTGGATGATTGGATTGGATAGGATTGAGATTGGATGATTGATAGGATTGAGATAGGATTGATTGGATAATTTGGGTGGCGATCGGGACTGAGAGGATGAAAGGATTGATAATTCGATAAGGGTTGATTGGATGATTGGATTGGATAGGATTGAGATTGGATGATTGATAGGATTGAGATAGGATTGATTGGATAATTTGGGTGGCGATCGGGATTGAGTAGAAGCATGAGCCACAAGAGGATGCTATGGATGTGGACATTCTTGTGGTGGAGTCGTTGGTGACAGTACAATATGTACCATCTGAGGAACCTCTTGTATTGTTGAGGGGGGCCTAGGCGGGGCTACAGATGAAAGAGCAGAGGCCGAGGTGTGCAGAATTTAGGAAAAGGGACAGAGGGATTATGGATTCATCCTTGATCACTTGACCTCACAAGTATAGGATGCGGAGAGGGAGAGAGATGATCTATGAGTAGAGTTGTGGGGAGTACATGGTGAGCTAGCCAAGGTGACCTGGGATCAGGATAGACTACAGGAAATAATGACTATAGCATAGGCCAAGGGACAGTAGGAGCCCAGAGAGGCAGTAGAGTAGGTATCAGCAGAGGGGCGACATCGGGCCAAGAGGGAGATGGAGGAGTTGAGAGTACAGGTGACAGGGCTGCTAAGGGAGAGGATTGAGCTTTAGGATAGGGTCTCTATGGTAGAGACAACATTTGGGGATGTGAGGTTGAGGGAAGAGGCTGTAGAGGCCCAGTTAGAGATTGTGCAGAGAGAGGGGGACACGGTACAGGAAAAGGTGAACACCTTTCGGGATGAGAGAGATAGGGCACAAAAATAGTATAAGAAATGCAAGGGGAGAGGGATGTTGCACGGGCATAGGTTCAAGCTATGTAGGGGGAGAGGGATTTTGCATGGGAACAAGCTCAGGTTATACAGCAGGAGAGAGATGTTGCACAGGCACAAATAGTGACATTGTAGAGTGGTAGTGATGGGACAGGGGTAGAGGTATAGAGACTACAGAGAGAGAGGGATGTTGCAGAGGCACGAGCAGTGGTTGTGGAGGAGGAAAGAGAGATAGTGAGAGCTCGACTATAGGCGGAGATCAATCAGTTGAGGATGGCCCAGTAGGCGTGGACATAGGAGAGGGGAGTGATCAGTAGAGATCGAGACAAAAATAGACATGAGTGGAATACAATCAGGTATCAGGGTGTGGAGAGAGATGAGTACATGAGCGAGACATCTTTCTAGATGGTTGCTTATTAGCATGCGGTTCCATATCTAGCACAATGCACGTTTCATTTTTCTCAACAAGCTCCTGAGATGCCCATGCCATCCCAATCACCAGGGAAACATACTCGAGGATACAGTGACTCTCGGGTGACCCTCCCTTGTAGAGGGTCAGTGCCTAATTCTCCATAGAGGTCAGACATGGGAAACTCATTTGGTGGATGACCAGATACTAGATTTTGATAGGTGTAGGGTGGATTTACAGTACAAAGTAGAAATGGTTACATTTGATTTAGATCCTTGTACTTGTACTTTATTATGTGATTATGATGTATATGATGGGTATGTATTTTGATGATATTGATAGACATTATTATGGACTATGTGATGGACATTTGATTTTGATATTTATATATGTTATAGTCCTCGTTGACACCATGTTGTGTATATGATGGATGATTCTCTGTGTGCATATGTGTATGTTTATGATTTTATGATGTAATACATGTACATGTTTATGATGTTATATGTTGATGTTTATATGGATCCAACTAACGTGTGTAATGCAGGATGTGATGTATGCTTTATGATTCTATCTATGATGGATAAGGTCCTAACAATCTGTGATGCAGGTGGTGATGAATGTAATATCTCAATGATATAAACTAATATGGAAATGTATGGATATAAAAATGAATCTAAGATGCTTAGAATAACCATACATGATTAATCCAAACAACTTAATATGAGATGATAACCTATAATGTAATATTCTACCAACTTCATTTGCGATCATGCTCATTTTAGCTTATAAAATAAAATGAAATGCAACATAAACATAAGTGTCAATAAGGACTTGCATGGGAATGTGGGGAGATGGTGTGAAACTGCACTCATCAAAAACCATTGATACCCTAAGAAGAACGAGAGAGAGAAGGTGAATATTTGCACAACCAAAATCATAGGTTAATGGATAGGGATGAATGCAATGCAATGGAATTGATTATGAAATGCAATCCTAATGTAATTTTCCATCTTTGGAGCACTAATTTTTTCTATAGCATAAGATACTAGATGTCAGGGTATATGAAACCAAGGCAAGTTAGCATCTAATGCATAAAACAAACATAGCAGACAAGGCTATCCCAACACCCCAAAGTGACAAAGAGACTTTGGTTGGGCCAGGCATTGGGATAACCACAAGCACAAAGGGATTCCCTAGTGTAACAGAAGATCTCAGAGATCCTGGTGGGTACTACATGGTACAACCCAACAAACAACAATAATAAATGATCAAGATATGCCCCTATATTAACCACTCAAAACACACCATAATATGAAAGATTATGACAACCTTGACTTGTTGTAATAGGGAGCTCAAACAATAAACAAAAGCCAAAAGCATCATAAGATCACAATCAAGTTCAAACTTCCTTTGCCATAGGATTGAGACGATGGATGGGATTTATGAGGTCTGTTAGGAAGGATGCATCCTATTGAGACCGATGATGGATACTAAACTAAGATAACCCACATGACGCAAGATATTTGACACTAATTAGATCTCCCGATACTAGAGGATCACATTTGTAAAGAACCAGCTAGATAGGGACACCCTTGACAACATGACACAAGAAACCCTAACAACTTGGGGGCTTGAGGGCTAATCAAATATTAGCCTTGCCTACATGAAAGCGTAGAGCCCTCATAGTTCAAAAAAGACCATGGATAAAAGCATAAAGAGGAAAATGGAGACCGATGATGGATGACGAAAGACACAATGGACAAATGAAAACAAAGCCTCGAGGGTGGATCAAAGATTGACCTTGCCTACGTGAAAGCGTAGGGGCAATGTAGTTTGGAAAAAGATGAACAACGACTGACCATGGATAAGAGAAAAAAGGGGACGATGGAGACAGATGATAGATGACCAAAACAGGATAGTGAAAATTCCCTAGGGGTGGATCAAATGATCGGGCTTGCCTACATGAAAACGTAGGGGCAACGTAGTTCAACAAATACAAATGATGAAAGATGAAAGGCCGACACAACAAACTAATGAGGACAAATGAAGGACAAACGTCGATAACTGACTTGAAGGACTCGAGATGATGATGTGAAACTGACATAAAAGCTCAAATTAGGATAAAAAAGCTCAAGATTAGGGATAGTTGACAATCATCTAATGCTCAATCAAAACATACCAAGCAGCCAAGGATGAGATGCAAATGAAGTGATGGGATAGGATGAGGTGTTAAGAATTGGATGTGAGGATAAAATGGATGGAGACATGCAGTAACTAGGATGCAAGGTAGATAATGATTAAGCTCTCTACGGATGAAGCCTGTTACTAGGTTTTCACCAACTATACTTATCCAAGGCACCACTAAGGGTGGTTTTCACCATAGGATGAATTTATTTCTCTTTACTATTTTTTGATTTTTTCATAATTTTAATTTTTTTGTATTTTTTCAGATTTTGACAGGATAGGATACCCTAGTTGATTTAGGTGTAGAACCTCTTCAAGTGCATGATTTTGATAGGCTCTAAGAATGGCTCCTCTTCAGGTGTTGCAAGGTGGTATGCCCCTGATCCATAGTTTGTTGTAATAACATAAGGGCCCAACTAATTGGGTTCAAACTTTCCCTTCTTGTCTCGGTCTTGTTGTGTACGCTAATTCTCTTTAAGGACTAGATCTCCAATATTAAATTGGTGGGGATGGACTTTCTTGTTGTAACTTCTCTTAAGATGATTCTGATACGCCTGAAGATGATTGTATGCTTTGATCCTATTTTCATATAAGAGCTCCAATTGAGCGATGAGAGCAACCCATGAGTCTTCTTTGGTGATGAGATTCTTTAAATATATTCTTAGGGATGGGATCTCAAATTCAATCTGCAAGATGGCTTTAGCACCATAAACAAGGGAATATGGAGTGGCGCCAGTGGGAGTGTGGATAGATGTGTGATAAGACCAAAGGGCGGGGTGGATGTGGAGGTGCCAATCTTGACCAGTACTGTTGACAACCTTTTTCAATATTTTAATCAAAGTTTTGTTAGTGGCTTCCGCCTGTCCATTACCTTGACGATAATAGGGGATGGACCACCGATGTTGGATATGGAAGGTGTCACATACCACTTTTATAGCCTATTTTTTGAATGTTTTTCCATTGTCAGAAATGATGATGGAGGGGATGCCATATCTGCATATAATATGGTAAAGGGTGAATTTGGATATCTAAGTACCTGTTATTTGGGAGAGTGGTATGGCTTCCACCCACTTAGTGAAGTACTCAGTGGCAATGATAATGAAGGTGTGGCCATCAGAGGATGGAGGATATATCTTGCTGACTAAATCAAAACCTAACTGAGAAAAAGGCCATGGTACTACGATGGGTTGCAGATCTTGAGCAAGAGCATGTATTAGGTTTGCATGTTGTTGGCAAGGTAATAATTTCTTCATTAAGTCACAAGAGTCATGATCCAATGTAGGCCAATAGTAACCAGCCCTGAGAATCTTCTTAGCTAAGGCCATGTCATTTGAGTGGGCCCCACAAACACCACTATGTACTTCTATTAATGCAGTGTGAGGTTCGATCTAATTTAGACACCGAAGAAGAGTTCCATCATATCCATGATGATAAAGAGTAGCACCTACGATGGTGTAATGGGATGTACATTGGATGAGTGACTTGTGTTGATTGCGGGTAAGGTCAGCGGGTAGGATGTTGTCATGAAGATAGGCATAGATCTCATGATACCATGGGGATGTAGGACCTATGATTTCGCACACCATTTCATTCTCAAGGATGTCGTATGCAGGGATTAAAATTTTCTCAACCAGGAATTCACACTTTGTGCGATCCTTATGCATTTCAATTAAGGAACCAATTGTAGCCGTCGCATCAACATCTTTGTTCCGTATTCTGGGGATTTGGTCAAACTAAATGGAGGAGAAAGACTTCTTAAAGTCATCAACCATGCGTTTATAAGGTAGGAGCTTCTCATCCTTTGTTAAAAACTCATCATTGACCTACTTGATGACTAATTGTGAATCACCAAAGACCCTTAAGTGAGTGATATTCCATTTGATTGCAATTCTAAGCTCGGTGAGAAGAGCTTCACATTCAACTATATTATTTGTGCATGGAAATTTTAGTTTGAATGACTTTGGGATATAATCACCTTGGGGGGTGACAAACAAGATGCCTACCCTCAATCTGTTATGTATGACCCATCAAAATATAGTGTCCATGTGGTGGCTTCTACTACTGTAAAGACCTCTTCATCAGGAAATTTTGTTTCCAAAGGATGTGCATCAACTAAGGGAGCATCGACTAACTGATCTGTTATCACCTGTCCCTTAATAGCTTTTTGGTCCACATATTCTATGTCAAACTCACTCAATAACATGACCCATTTAGTCATTCAGCTATTCAAAGTTGTTCTAGATAGCAAATACTTAAGCGGGTCAAATGTTGATATTAACTTGACTGGATGACTGAGCATGTAATGTCTAAGCTTCTGTGAACAGAAAAATATGGCTAGGTAGGCCTTCTCCATTAAAGAATAGTTGAGTTCATAGCCAACTAAGGTTCGACTGATATAGTAAATTCCTTGTTCTTTGGATGACTCATCATGTTGTGCTAGCAATGCCCCCAGTGCTACTAAAGTAGTTGAGATGTACAATAAAAATGGCTTCCCTGGGATTGAGGGCATAAGGATGGGAGGATAAGCCAAGTATTCCCTAATCTTGTCAAAACCTTGTTGACACATAGGATCCCACTTGAAGGATGTATTCTTTTTCAGGAGGTGGGTGAATGGTTGACACTTGTCATCTAACTGTGCTATGAACCTTCTAATGGATTGTAGCTTACCCTGGAGACTCCTTAACTGCTTCAGGTTGCGAGGTGGAGGCATATCCATAATTGCTTTGACCTTGGTCGGATCCACTTCTATACCTCTCCTAGAGACAATGAAGCCCAACAAATTTCCTGATGTAACCCCAAACACATAGTTTACGGATTGAGGTGCAACTTGTAGTACTCTAGACGCTCAAAGATTTTCCTTAGGAATGCAGGGTGTTTTTCTCTGGTTCTAGGTTTTCCTAATAGATCATCAACATAGTCCTCCATGATAACAGTCATTGCAAGTTGGTAGGTTTCCCCCGTATTCTTAAGACCGAACGACATAACATTATAACAGAATGTACCCCAAGGTGTGGTAAAGGTTGTTTTATGTTGGTCTTCAGGTGCAATCCTGATTTGATTATATCCAAAAAATCCATCCATGAGGGATAGCATCTCGTGCCTAGTAGTGAGATTAACCAACATGTCGATGTTTGGCAACGGAAAATCATCTTTAAGGAAAGCCTTGTTGATGTCACGAAAGTTTGTACATACTCTAACATCCCCATTGGGCTTGGCTACTGGTACGATGTTGGAGATCCACTCGGAGTAATCAATGGGTGTTATAAATTTGGCCTCCAACAACTTCTTCAATTCTTTATTGACCAATAGGGCAACTTGTAGGTGCATTTTGTGAAGCTTCTGCTTAACCGGTTTTGCATCAGGACACACATCTAGATGGTGTACTACCAAGGCAGGGTCTAACCTAGGAATGTCTGAATATGCCCATGAAAATTGATCTTACTTTCCTTAAGGAGCTTGGAGATAGTAGAATACTCTTCTTTTGATAATGCCTTGGCTACATAGGTGATTTTCTTATCCTCTTCAGTCCCCAAATTTACCTCTTGTGTTTCCTCAATCAGAATGGATGAATGTTCATAAAAAAAAATTCCCACAAGGGGAAGATGAACGTCCCCATCTTCTGGAACCTCATTGAGGTTTTCACCGTCAGATACGTCCTTTGTTTTGAATTTTTCTGAGTCAAGAACTGCCTTTAGAAGGTTTTTACTAGATGACCCTGTTGGATTTTTCTTTTTCTTATTTTTGTGACTACGTCATTCATCTTCCCCCATTCCCATGAGTTGTACATAGGTATCCACTAAGGTAAGTGAGTTGATAAGTGTGCTTTCACGTAAGTCCCAATCTATGAGTTTGAGATAGCAAAGGGAAAGGCTGATGGTGTAAACGGATAGGCATTCAAACATGGAGGAAACGTCTATGTGATCTATATCATCATACACGTGTATGATACACTCTTCCTCTAGTATATCTTCCAAAAGGCCATCGCCTGCACTGACATTGTTAGAAGTACTAGTCGATGGTGCGAGACCCTTTTTCTTTTTATCATAGCCTAAGCTTGAATTTTTTGGACATATGGAAGTGTTAATCGGTTGCTTTCTTCCTAGCTCTTTTGGACCAAGACCTCCCCCCTGATAATTGTATTTCTCAACATACTTAGAGGGCCAAGGATACATCTCTTGAAAATATTCCTTTAAAGGTGGATTAGGTTTAGGTTCTTCACAATATATCCACTAACTTATATCATCTTCAGGCGTATATTGTGGTAACACGGGAGATACATAAGTGTTGGTTCCCACATTTTTGGATCTCAAGGTAACTACCTTTTGTTATTCCTTTGGTGTGGACTTAGATGGTTTACCATATGTGTGTGGTAAGGGTGGCATGGTTTCCATGTTCAAATCAGTACGCATCTCATACTCACCACATCCCTTATCAATGATTGGGACCTTGGTGATAGTGGAATTGGTTGTAGAAGATGGAGTGGATGAGGTGGTGGGTAATGGATTAGATGATGAATTGGATGAGGATGCTAGAGGTGGTCCCATTTCCACTCCTAGAAAATAATGGGAATGAGAGAAAGAAGCTAGTCCTGGTCGCCCCTTTGCAGGCCCTGACCACCCCTCTGAGGTCCTAGCCACCTATTTGAGGGCCTGGTCGCCCCTCAGAGTCACTTAAACCTGCAAAATGTCAAAAAATAGAAAATGTGAGAGTAAAAAAGGACCTGTCTATGGGTTCCATTGGGTGTACGAGAAATGTGTGCAAGTGTTTTTTACTTCTAAATATGAAAAAATAACTAAAAATGCAATGTAAAGAAACACAAGACCACCTCAATGATTAGCCTAAGTTGAACACAAACAAAAGAAAAATAAAACATTGATTATACCTTTGCTTATGTTGATCTCCTTGGTTGGCCCTTGATTGAAGCTTGGATGTGTGCTCCCTTGATGGCAATGTGATGGATGCAAGGTGGGATGAGAACTAAACTAAGTATGTCATGATGATGGAATGAAGGTAAGTATGCAAAATGGCTTGAATGCAAAGAAGTGCTTGATGATTTGATAGTTTGATAGCATAAGGGTGTTACAAATGCATGAGCTAAATGAATGAATGAGAAAGGGGGGTATTTATAGAAGAAATTAAATTCTCTAGATAATTCAATGGTCAAGATTGAGCCACTATGGCCAAGATGAAGGGCTATGGTGAGTTGAGGACTCACAAGCCCTCACATCTTGCCATGTGGAGGATGAAGTGTCCAAAGGACATGGTGAGATGGAAAGGGTACAAATGATGTGGAAGGAGGACAAGTGATGTGGAATAAGGACAAGTACTTTGGGATGTGACTAATGTGACCTCTCAATGATCACATGGGGAAGAGGAGATTCCTTAGATGAATAAATGGAATTTAAAATTCCATGATTAGGGATATCTTAAGGATAATACAAGTTTTCCAAAAAGGAAGCTAAAAAGTACCTTGGATAAGACAGTGTGCTTATAATAGAAGGATCATAACCCATGTTACGGATGTGACCTCTCAATGATCACATGGGGAAGAGGATATTCCTTGGATGAATAAATGGAATTTTAAATTTCATGATTGGGGATATCTTAAGGATAAGACAAGGTTCCCAAAAAGGAAGTTGAGAAGTACCTTGGATAAGACAAGGTGCTTATAATAGAAGGTTCCTAACCCATGTGATTGATGTGACCTCTCAATGATCACATGGGGAAGAGGAGAACCTTGGAGGAATAAAATAGAATTTAAATTCCATTTGGAAGGACATGGGGATAACAAAAGGAATTTAATATTCCTTGGGGGATGAGGAGAGTTGACTAAGATGTTGATTGGACTTGACCAATGATTAGAAGATAGTTAGTGGTTAATGAAGATTAGAAGTCAACTTGCAAAAGTTGGAGGATGGGACATGTGAGGGATTAAATAAATGTATTATTTATTTAATTCTTTTGATGAAAAGGGGAATACAGGGTAAGGTATTTAATTATTAACTAAATACCTTAGGGATTTAGAAAAATTTAAGGATATTAATTAAATAATAGCAATATTACTTAATTAATGCAAATAAGAGGATGTTTAGACGACAAGGGATAAATTTGGACAAATGGAAGTGTCCAAATTTAGATATATATAGATGTATATATATATGTATCAAATGTCATGTACATGTATCGGTCCACTACTATGAAAAATGAGTGGTTGTTAAATATGTCTATACAAAAGATCTACAAGTATATATGTATGTGTATGTATCTCGCTACAAAAATGATGATGAACCTCTATCACTACAGTGCATGGCTCCCAAAGCCCTCTGGCTCTAGGAATGCTCTGGTACCCTTGGGAGGGGTTGGACGGCAGTCATGGAGTGAGATTAGTGTAAACGTGATACGGACAAAACTGTTTGCAACCCTCTGATCTCTTCTGGTAAGGAGGATATAGTCAGCTCCACCCGCCTCAACTCATCCCATAGTCATTGAACATCTATTGAGATCACATCCATCGGCTGCCTGTCAAGGTCATTGAGACAACTCTGGAGATGATCACATGCCTACTCAGTAGTGTTGACCCTCCTCACTGTTGTGTCTTTCTCATCGAGCACCATCTGCAGCTTCCCCAACAATTGGTTGTGTTGTCCCCAAACAATCGTCAGATTCGTAGTTAGCTACACAATCTCTATGCCCCACTCCTCGTAGGTGGTCCTCAGGTGTGCTACCGGCTCAAAAGTAGGGGCATGATGTCCTACAGATACCGACTGGAAAGCCTCAAGAATTGTCCCTTGGATCATCATGTCAAGGGAAACCTCTGAAATACACTAAGCCATCAGCCCAATCCATCCTTGTGTGTCCTCTACAACCATAGAGAAAGAAAGAGGAATCAGTATCACATGCCATGTATATATATTGTACGTAGAAAAATCAAAAGCATGGAAACATAAAACAATGTACTATGTACACCTAGATCCCCTGGATGTGATGTAGGATCAGGGTGAGGGTTAGTGTTTGGACCCACACCACCAGCATTGGTGAATTCTCCCAATGATGTTAAGGCAGCTTCCCTTAGAACAGTAGGAGTTGTGGTGTCGAAGAGACAGGGGTAGCCACAGGGGGGTTTGATCTCCTCTGCCACCTTGACCTCAAAGATGTCGCCTCCTCCTCCTCCTCCTCTCTGTCAGCCTGTTGGCACCCTCTTCATCTTTTCTACGAGGGTTGGGGGGAAATCCTCCTGTGGACCAAGGTCCCCTCTCGAGGCACCCTTACCAAACACAAGAATAGGACGGTGCCTCTCTCACCACCGTGCAAAATAAATAGCTACCCCGACATTATCCACCACCACTATGGGTGGTTTATCATGATCAGTCTCATCATCATTAGAGGGGATAATATTAGTAATAGTGGGGTGAGGGTGATCCCCAACCCTCACTACACTCCTATAGGCCATCGTATAGGTGGGCACAACCATTGGAATAGATTGAGGTTATCCATTCTATCGCATAATCATACTCTAGTAGTAAGGTACTATAATATAATCAAGGTGGCCTATCAAAAAATGGTCCTGATGCAAGTTCCTTAGGTACCTGCCATCATCCACCCATTGAAAAAATTGGTAGGGTCTCCACTGAACTTCATCCGTAGTGACAATGTCAGACTATAGCCACCAAAACTGTAAGTCGTCGAATCTCCACTAGCTTGTCATATCATACCAGTGGGCCATGTGAATCTAATACGGTCATTGTGGGGGAAACCCGACTGGCTAGGTGCACATGATGTGGGCAAAGGCCCACATCTGCAAAAGTGTGCATGCAATAAGGCTACGATACTCATAATGAACGTACCAGCCTATCTCTTGGTAGAGATGTGCCAACATGTTGCACTCCCAGGCAAAAATTGTGTGATGCTCAACCATCTCTCTAATAGTATGGACGAGGCCCCCATGTAGGTACAATCCTTACCCATCTATTGTGATTTGGAATGCCACAGTCATGATAGTAACTCAACACAACAATAGTGTAGTGGTCCTTACCTAATTGTACTAGTGTGCATATGTGTGGCCCATGTCGTCACCATTGTTTGTCCTCCCTAAGCAGTAGAGGAATCCCTCCCTCTACTCCTACACCAATTGTGTATCGTCTAGAGCCACCCGCTGTCTATGGATGGGTAGCCCGAGGATCCGATAGATGTCCTCAAGCGTGATGGTCATCTCCCCATATGGCAGCTGGAAAGATGACATGGTGGCGTCCCACTGCTCCATCAAGTTTGTAAGCATCCTCTCGTGATATCTCATCTCTAGCATGGTGAATACATGCCAAAGACCAACCCGCTCTAGGTGTGTGACCTCGTCATTTGATAGATGGTCTCGCTACTTGAGAAAAAATTAGAATGCTCACCCTCCTAGATGCTCCTGACTCTCTGGGTACTCCTACAAAAATTGAAAAAATTCTAAGTCAGAACATTGAGTTTCATTATGAAAGCAAAAAAAAAAATTACTTAAGACCTATGTGCGTTGTGCAGACGTTTGTGCATTGCACATTCATCCTTGACCACCATGGTTACCTTGAGGATGCCAGTGTTTCCTTGAGATGACAACGTGTAGTCGGGACCCAGGCATGGACTATGGACGACAACATGTATTCTGGACGTAGGCACAGAAAAAGGACACCTACACAACTCACTGCCTAAAATAATGTTAAAGATAAGTTCAAATTCACAAAGAACGAGGCTTAGAGGCCTACCCGGTCCACCTTGTGACCCTCAGTGATGTCTTGATGCAGCTGCTCCAACCTCATCACCTCATACTCCCTCCTGCTAGGCATTTTGTTGACTTTTCTCTCACAAAATTCAACAATTTGCTCACAATGAATAGTTAAAATGACCCTTCTAGGGGCCCACCTAGGTATATATAGGCTCCCTGAGGCCCATTTTTCCTAGAGTTTGTGGCTCCCTGATTTCTCCTAAATTTACCCCACCAAGATGGGGGAAAACTTAGGAGGGGGCATAAGGTCGCCTCTTGATCATATTTTTCTTTCGAATCAACGACTTTTTCTTTATCATTCCTCTCTCCATTCTAACTTCTCATTTTTTCGTGGCTAACCCAAAATTTGAAGTTTTGCAAGTTGAAGTCTTGAACAAATTTTCATGACCCTTTCGTCATTGTTTGTTGAGCTCGAATGCTAGGAGCACCTTCGATATCAGTTAGCTCTACTTCAGTGGCCTCTGTGGTCCCTTCTTGACACACAAATCCGTAAAATTCAAAATTTGGGTGAATTTTTTCTTCTTCATTTTAGTGAGGCTGATTTTTTCCAAAATCAAGCCCACTAAAGTGGGGGCAAAATGTAATGTCGTAGAATTGCACCTAGGAGCAATTCCACATTTTTGCATTTTTGTCTAGCATTTATGACACCTTAAGAGCACTAATGACAAAATTCTCATGAATTAGAATTTCATGATTCTGACTCCATCCAGACTTGTGGCAGAGCAATAGAATCCTAATGACACATTTTTCAAAAATCTAGGCTTTGGACGCCTACACAACACACTAGCGTCCTGGTAGTTTTTCAAGTTTGAAACGGGGAATCTGGAATCTTGAATCTTTTGACATGTGTCCTAGCAATTGGGTTTTGGATAAAATGGCTCTTTGTTGCCCTTGCATGCATTAAAAACCCCTTTCTTTCTCTCATTTGGGGTTGGAGGTCATTCATTCAATCTCTCTTGTTATTTGCTCCAGTCTTGAGCTCTCTTCATCCTTGATAGTAGCACTCTCACAAGCAAAGTCATGATGGACTGAGGTCCCTTCAGTAGTAATAGCTCTTGAGCAAGCACTCAATTGTGTGTCTGTGTGCTCTGGAGAGGGTCTAGGCCTATGGGTAACGATTTCTCTCTCTTTCACTTTCCTTCCTTGTTCATTTACTATCTCGTGGTGCAATTTCTACTCCTAAGCGGGTTTTGCTTTCACCACACACTTTTTTTACTTCATTTTCACTCCTTTCCAACTTGGTTGTCCATGGAGGTGGGAACATCAAAATGGGGGTCTAACTAAGGCAAGCCCCTATACAACCACCCAACATTTCCCCTTTGTTCTTTTATGGGTAGGTGCAAAGTGGAACTTGGAGTGAGGAGTTGAATGTCTCGCAAAAGGTAAGCTCTCTCCAAGTTCCCCTATGCTTGTTATATTTTTTGGCTTCTTGTTCATTTTTTTCTTTCAGTGCATTCCAAACTTGAGCTTAGAAGCGAGACCTAGTTTTGTATGCTTGAGCTCCTGAGCCCTCTGTTGCTTAGGATGCCAGTGCGCGCTTTAGATGACAACGCACCACACTAGCATCCTAAAAATGTGTTGTTGTCTTTTGGTTGAGAGCTCGCTTGTCTAAGGCAGAAATCTTGGGGTTTCACTCTCTCAAGATCTAAGGTGACTTCCTTAGAAACACAACTCGAAGTATACTTTTTTACATTTTCATTGGCTTGCTTAATTTGATGTGTATAAGGGAAGTCCATTCCCTGGTGATCTCTTGAGAATGAAGAGACCCATGCGTAGTGAATCCCTCTGATATCATAGAAGGAACACTATCTTCACATCCATCTATTCCACTTCTAGATCATATGCTATTGTAAGTGACAATAGAAGCCTGATAGATGTCAACTTCACTACAAGAGAGAATATCCCCCTATAATTAATTCCCTCCACCTGAGAAAACCCCTTAGCAACCAACTATGCCTTATACTTCTCAACACCTCCATCAAGACCACACTTTTTTATTGAAAACCCATTTATAACTGACAGGTTTACATCTAGCAAGCAAAGGTACTAGATCCCAAGTCTTATTTTTCTTTAATGCATCCATCTCCTCATCCATGGCTTTTATCCACAAATGTGCATTACTCATACCCATAGCCTCTCTAACAGTCCTAGGCTCATTAGTGTTAGTAATCAAATAAAAAATGCAACTGGAATCCAATTGTGAATAACCAAACCTTACTAGTTTCCACCTAACTTGCGTAGACCTCCTCAAAGGCTAAGGTTGAGGTTCTTCTTCTTCAAAATTTTCAGATCTACTTGAGCTCTCCTCATCATTTGGTCTAGCAAGAGTGTGAGTTATTCTTTCTTCAGAGTAGGTGGAATCTGCACTACCTCCTATTTCTTCTCTTTCTCTAGTTACAGCTCAATAGTGGAAGGTTTCATCTCTCTAAAAATCACAATTCTGTTGTAGAGAACCTTCTTAGCTTCTAGATCCCAAAGTTTGTACCCTTTCACATTGACACCATAGCTGATAAAGATACACTTAACAGCCTTGTTCTCCAACTTAGACCTCTTCTCAATTAGAACATCAGTGTCAGCTTCATAATGGGGGTGAAATGTGTCATCCTTTTTACCTTTTTCATTTCCATAGTATCCTTTGTTGTTCCTGTCACTATTTGTTAATGAAATGAGGATATTTTATAAAATACAAAGAAAAGATAAAAACTTATAAATATATCAAAACCTTCAATCATGTACTAATTTTCTTCATGACTATGATAGCAATAATTAGATGGATAGCACATGGGAACAAGAGGAGCATCGGTAGAGTGGAGATGAAGTCGTTCAAGAGTCATGTGTCATTTTTTGCTAATTTTGTTCTGAGTTGTTAAGTCTAGTTTGAGTTATTTTTTTTTTAAACAATATTGAATTTTGTAATCTATTTTTAATTAGCTTCTAAGGTTGTTGGTCGCAAGCCAAAAAAACCTAAACAATTATATGCTTTTTGATCAACATTAGTTATAAACTTAGTGGCTCATAATATATATAAATACGTATGTTAAGACTTGGATTGATATCAATAATATACATCTATAGACTTTTGTTCTATTTTGAAAATATTGTGATTTAAAAAAAAGTACCTTGCTTAAAGTTGGTTTACAATTTCTCGGAGGAACAGATTTTTGCTGAAATCACATATTTTTAGAAAATATAATGATTTAAGCCTTAAAAATTTCTATTTAAAGCATTCCAATTGAAGAGGGTTTGATCAAACTACCTTAAATCAAACCCCCTTGGATAGAACCCCACTAGTTTTAAACCATACCTATAATGGAGTCTCCTTTACACCTATCAAACTGTTGATAAAAACCCACTTTTGATTTACTTTATGGGGGATCAAATGAATTCATTTAAAATTTATTTTTTGTATGTATTCCTTATTATAAGCTTCCCAAAAAGTATAATTTTAAATAAATTTTATTTTATTATTATATTTATTTTTTATTTCTCGTGAATGTAGGTTTTTACCAAAAATCAAGCTCTATGTTCTTCACATGTGGAAAAATAGCAGATTATAAAAAAAAAATCTAAAAAATATGAGTGCACCAGATATTGAATTCTTGATCCAAGAGAAAATTGAAATTTTGATACATACAAAAAAATTTATGCGTTATATAGTCGTGCTATGTCTGAATTATAATTGGTTTGACTTTGAAACTTGATTAAAGAAAAAATATTCAATAAAAATTTATCCAACCAAGCGGAAGCACCAAATATCAAAGTTATGAATATGAATTTGAAAGATTTAGAATTTCATCCTTCATGGAAAAAAAGGTTATGTGTTATACGGTGAGCATCACTTTTTAAAAATGTTGTTTTCTAAAAAAAATTAGTTTTTGAGGGAGATGGGAAAGGAAGTGCAATCTAATTCCAAAAATTTTGAAAAAAATACATTTAGAATCTATAGACAAAATTTCATAAAACTCTAGTTTGCATCATCTTCAAATTCCTCACAGTTTAGTTGCTATAGGTGTCCGAAAGTGAAGATTTAGTTACAAAAAAATATTTCAGTGTCCAATTTGGCCAAAAATTGTAAACCACTATTATGGGATCACCAAATATCATTTGTAAGAGTATCAATTAGCATGGAGTAAGCTTTTGTTCAAAGTTTTATCACCTGATAATTGAAGAAGCAAGGGCCCACTTCCTCGGTTATCTGGTGAATTATTATAGTATTAGTACGTTGTGTGGTAATAGGTCTTTTCAATTTTAAGTTTGTTTTTAATCTTTACTTATTGTGTTAGCTTATAATTATTGGGTGTGTTATTAATTAGTGTGTTTGTTGTTACAGGTGAATTCATTTTAGCATATTATATTTAAATAAGCATTACTCAGTGTGTCTATTGTTACATGTGAACTTAGTTTAACATATCATATTTCAATAAGTGCTCATCAGTGTGTTTACTAATACACATGAATTTAGTTTATCACGTCACATTTCAATTCCATTACTTAGTTAAATTCTACTATTTTTTGTTAATTCATTTCTAGTGTGAAATATTAATTTTTTTTGTTGTTTGTTATTAATCTCTTTATTGCAGACTATTACTGGCGTAGGTTCCTGTCATAGAATTGACAGGAAGTCTGAAAACCATATTTCTGGATGAATAGAGATTGTGTATTAGTTGCTTCCATCCCCACTTAGTTCATTGTTTTCAGCCCTTAGGTAAACTTCTGCAACACCCTCCACAAGTCTACAATCCCTGGATTGACATTTCAGAATAAACCAAGGAAACTACCATGAAGTTCCCGAGAATTGATCCAAATACATTTACCAACCTGATAGAATTACAAGGATAGATTATCTCCAATATCAATCCATAGTTTAATCCAATCACCTCACAACCAAATACTCTAAGATGTCTAATCGAAGGATTTTTACTAGACCATGCCTCCATGGGTGTCTTACCAACAAGCATTGATGTAGAAGATCTAGTGGTCAAATAACATGTAGTTGCTACTACTTTCGCCCAAAAATTTTGTTCAAGGCTAGCACCAATCAACATACTCCTAGACCTCTCCATCAATGTTCTGTTCATCATCTTTGCAATTCCATTTTGTTGTGGAGTGTAGGGAGTTGTATTATGTCTCAATCTTGCGCTCTTTACAAAACTTTTCAAACTATGCGGAACAAAACTCACCACCATTATCATTCCTCAAACACCTAAGCTCTTCGCTAGTCTAATTTTCTACCAAGGCCTTAAACTCTTTAAAAAGACTAAAGACTTCAGCTTTACTTCTGAGAAAATAAATGAATGTCCTTATACTATAATCATCTATAAAAGAAATAAAATATATAGATTTCGATAACAAATCAACATTCACAGGACCAAAAACCTCTGAATGAACATAGTCCAATACCCCATAAGACGTGTGAGAACTAGAATGAAAAGAAGCACAGTGTTGTTTTCCATATACATAATGTTCACAAAAGTAAAACTTGAGATTACAATCATCAAGGCCTTTAACAAGGCTCTTATTTTTTAGGGTTCTAAGACCCTTCTCACCAATGTGACCAAGTCGTTGGTGCCATAACATTGTCATGTATGCAAGAAGCTTCATTTCCATGAAATGAGCACCCTTAGGTACCCAAAATGCATGACCATTGGATGTAGTTGATACACACTTCTTCTCTGCATGATCTGATGGTGAGGATGAAGAATCCAAAGGTCTCTCCTTTGGTACATTAGAAGAACTATTGCACTAAACAGTACATGCATCAATTTGAAACAAAGCGCCAATACAAACTCCCTTAGCTAACACCATAGCACCTCTAATCATCTTGCATCCTCCACTAGATAAAACAACTTGCACTCCCAAATCATTCACTTCACTTACAGAAAGCAGGTTTTATGCCAAACATGGGATATGCAAAACATCATCAATCCCCTTCACTCGTCCATCAGGAAATTTGATTTTGAATCTTCCACATCCAACAATATTCTAGTGAGAGTCATCACCCAGGTACACCTCTTGGCCATTGTACTTCTCATACTTCGAGAACCAATATCTATGAGAGGTCATGTGAAATCATGCACCTGAATCTATCAACATGCTTCTCCATCATTTTGAGATGATTTCTCATATTCAGAATCAGAGAAAGACTTTTTTTTCTTCTTCTCCTTCTTGCAATATTTTCAAATGTGACCAAATTCACCATAGTTCCAATATTTTTCCTTAGAATTCTTACCAGGAGACTTAGATCTCCCCAGAGACTTTGACTTAGATTTCTTGTCTTTCTTTTTGCCTCTCTCCTTTGGTCTACCACGAACTATAAGGGTCTCCTTGGCCATCTTAAAAGAATTCCTCTGCATCTCTTTAGATAATAATGAGGCAACTACCTCATCCATCTTGAAGGTGGAAGTAGTGCTTCCAATAGCCATTACCAGGTGATCCCAAGAGTCTGACAATGAACACAAAAGGAGCATGCAACAGTCTTGTTCATCAATCTTGTCTTGATCCTCCATCTTCCATTTTCAGATAATACATCTTCTTTTTGAAGAAAATCTTGTTTACCAAGGATATAGCCTAATATACATTACCAAGCTTCTTCCATAGAGAAGTAGAATTCTTCTCTTCATGGACATTTAGGAGGAAAAAATCAGCCAAACAGAGTCTAATAAGACCCTTGGCTTTCCTATCCATGAGATCCCAATCTTCTTGTTTCATGCCCGATGGTTTGGTTTTAAAATAGCAGCCCATAGATCATGGTCTACAAGCATGTCTTCCATTTTGAGCTTACAAATTTCAAAATTATCATCATTAAACTTCTCCATCTCAATCCTCCCAGATGTACCTGCCATCTCTTTCTTGCAACAAGGTCATGAAATATACTTATGCAAAACTCCCACTGAAATAATGGTCAGCTCAAAAAACCCAACTGAACAAAGGAATCAAGGTTGGATAAGCTTTGATACAAATCAAAAAGAATTCAAGTGAGCGAAAACAACATCCTACACTAATCTAAGTAAGGGAGAGTTACAAAATTTTCTTTTAAACACCTTATTCAGTGTTTAATGGTGGAAAAGAGGGTTTGCATCAAAATGAGTCAACAAGATGATGAACCACTACTTTCCACTATAAAACATTCAATTATGAGAGTCAAAATGCATAAATAACAATAAGAAATTGATCCTAACTATTATAGCAACTATGAGAGTAGTTTTTAGAGCTTAAAATGGTGTGTACCTCGCTGCAAGAAGCCTGGTTTTAAGGCACAAAGGACTCATTCGCCTTTAGTGGCGAATGTGTCCCTATTAAGGTTTATGAAACTAAGATCTAGGTTTTGTTCCTTGATTCAAGCACTCTCAGATCCTTGGTTATAAGCTCTTGAAAACCTGTAGCAAATTTTGTAGCCTTCTTCCCATGTTCTTGCACTATGAATGATAATTTTACAACTTGACAACTTTGACAATTTTGCTTCAATATTCTTCTCTACTTGATCTTCAACCTATAAATCTACAAACACACATTCAAGAGGAGAAAAACTTTTTGATTGTTAGTGAATAGGGGTTTACCTAAGTCAAACCCCATTTAGAAAATTAAACCAAATGATGAAATAACGAAATTAAAGCATGAACATGAAATAATGAAATGTTGATACCTTGGAATTTTCCTTGGAGTATAAATTTGCAAACTAACATGTGGTGGCCATGAAGAATGTGGATCTTGATCTCAAATAATATGTGAAACAATGCTTGCAAGTAGATCTTCAATGATACATGTCAACTATCTTAGCTCAACATGTATGAATGCACTATGCCTTTGTCATGATGATATGAACTTGAGTTGTTGCAATAAACTCTTGATAATCTGCCTTTGAACGTATTTGAAATGCTCTTGTAAACTCAAACTTTCTATATTGCATGAATACTCAAAGTTGCTAGGAGAAACAATCTGAATTAACCCCATATTTATACTAAATCTAGATATTAACCCTGAAATTCAAACAATTCAAGCTGACACTAGATCTAGGATTAAAATTCATTAGAATCCTACCAAAATTAAATTCAAAAAGGGGTGTCCTACTCAAGGAGGATCCATTCGCCACTAAAGGAAAATGGGTCTTGGCACAAGTTTCCAAGATCTTGCTTCGAGGGGTGGAAAGAACATCAAAAACCCACCTCAAATATACATAGAAAGGGGGGGGCTAAGTGGAGAGGGCCCATTCACCAAATATACATAGAAAGGGGGGTCCTAAGTGGAGAGGACCCATTCGCTACTAAAGGCGAATGGATCCTAACACCACTTTCTAGGACCTTGATTTTTCCAAATTAAATGTTATGCAATTTTATTATTGAGTGTCAGGATAGATCCTTTGGAAGGTGTCATTAAGAAGGCTTAAATTTGAATTAAAGAGGCTAATTAAGCTCAATTAACCACAATTAATTAATGAAGCCCTAGATAAGTGTGAAAGTGTACAACACTTTACAACACCATAAATAAGGTACAATTTAAGTACATTTTGTTAAAAGGGTCCCTAGATTAAGTGAATGTGTACAACACATTACAACATTAAACCAAGGCACAATTAGGCTAATTCAATGTCAATTATTCCCAAATTAAGTAATGAAAAGGGGTACCTTTTCCATTACTATATTTTTCCCCCACTTTAGTGAGATTTTTCCCCCACAAAAAACTTGCACTAAAGTAGACATTCAAGACACTTTAGTATGCATAAATAACAAAGATACATAACCATACCCTATCAAAAGCAAAGAAAAATGAAGAAAAACAAAGGATCAAATACAATCATTCCAACACAATGTGGAAAAGGGTTGTTTTTATGTAACATACACTACTCACTTTGGGGTAGTGGAACCTCAATCTGTCCACTAGGTGAGTTGTCCCAATCATTTGTGCTCACTATCGGGTAGTAGAACCTCAGTATGTCCACTAAGTGAGTTATCCCAATGAGTTGGTTTAGTGAGAAAGGCATGTCAATGTTTTGGCTTCTCACTGTACAATGAGAAAGTCATGCCAGTGTGTTGGCTTCCCATCATACTAGCCACACCATAGCTATCCTCCTAATAACTTCAATAAGGCACCACAATGTTATGCTTTTGCATGCTTTTGAATGTCATGTCTATAAGTTTTTGTTAAAGGGGATTTTTCTTTGTTTGTGTAAGGTCTTCTTAGGGAACATCATGCCTAATGTCTCCAAGAAAGGAAAAGTTAAGAATATCAAATCGCCACTTATGGGATGCCTCTCGTTTCACATAATGCCATGAAGGGAGATCATATTATTAGAAATATCACACTCTTGGAGGACATCAAACCCAATGACACCACCAAGAAAAGGACATGTCACAAGAAAAAAAAATCACGCTATGAAATATACTGAAAGATGTCATCTATGTATGCCCCCACTTTAAAGCGATTGCTACACCATTGTTGTGAGCAATTGCTTTAAAATAGCCAATGTTTTTTCCTAAGACATGAGAGCTTTCCTCAAAAAACCCTATGCCAAGTCATATATTTTTGAAGTAAAGCTATGCCATGAAATGGGAAAGAAGGGTTGTCCCCAGAAATACATAAGGGATCTATGGATTCGGGGTCAGTATGTCTTTGCTACATTGTTGTTTTTGAACTCGAAATTGTCATCATTCCCAAAATACTCATAGAACTAGAAGAATAACACAAAGAGACTAAAAACAAAGAAAAGAAGTATCTAAAGTCAATACGGAAAAGACCTAAATGTCTCGACGCTTTGCGTCATCCCCAAAAGGAAAACACAAGAAAAATAAAAAAGGATAAAGGAAAAATATTTTGGGTCAACATGGAAGAGACCTGAATGTCTCGATGCCATGCATCATCCCCAAAAGGAAAGTGCAAGACAAATGAAAAAGATAAA
Organism: Sequoia sempervirens; assembly: GCA_007258455.2. NCBI lineage: Eukaryota > Viridiplantae > Streptophyta > Pinopsida > Cupressales > Cupressaceae > Sequoia > Sequoia sempervirens. Next base: position 186,902,119 of record VDFB02353493.1, on the reverse strand, counting down.
AGCAAGCTTTTGGTTCAACATGGAAGAGACCTAAATGTCTTGATGCCTTGCGTCATCCCCAAAAGGAAAACACAAGACAAATTAAAAATGCTTGCGGCATAGAGAAGAAAGTAGGTACATATAGAGGAATGTCACAAAGAGAGACACATCAAACGAAACATCACCAGGGATCACATTACGCACATGCAATCACATAAAGAAACATGAAAAATAAAAAGACTAGTAAGAAACATGCTAGTCAACCTGAAGCAGCTCGTCCACATCCTAATCTCGATCAATATATATGGAAGGTGGAAAACTAGCCAAAGGGACAACAATAAATGCATTACTAGGACAAGGCTATCAACTTCTTGCCTCCACTTAATGCAAGACAAGAATGAGTCGAGATAGATAGTGAAAATGAGCTCCTTGCATTTTGAAATTATTTGCAAAGAATATAAAACATGTAATAGTGAGATTGTGGGGATTATACAACCATTACATGGCAAGGAGCATAAGGGTCCCACTTTATGGGACTATTTCTATGATATCAAAAATTTTAAATATTTTCTTTAAGGCATGACACTCTTCAGTACTATGTCCAAAGATTCTATGATATCTGCAATGGGATGTGCTTTTGTTCTTAGGATTTGGAAATCGAATTTTTGGCATGGGTGGTAGTGTAATCAATCCTTTGTGTAAAAGTATTTGTAAATTCCTTTTAGTTGTATATTGTGGATAAGGGAATTGTAGTTTTTTGAGTTTGTAAGGTCTTTGTTGCTTGCTAGATTCACCAACTTCTCTAGGTGGATATAGAGCAGGAGGACCCGAAATAACCTTGTTTTCTTTATCATCATTGTGAGGCATTGGTTGTTCTTTAGGAAAGAAAACACCTATGTCAGGAGAAGGATCTTGATATCCTAACCCTTTGGTATCTTCAGTTGGGATTTTCTCTAAAAGTTGATATATTTCATGTTAACTTGTTGTATCGCATCCTTGTTTGCTTAAAATCGTGAATCTTTTTCCATATGTCTCTTCTAAATTGATAGGAGTATTTATTATCTTGTTAACATAGAAAAGGTTGAATATTTGCTTGACTAAAGGAACTAGGTTCACCTATTGTAGAGAACTTAGGCTTAGCTTGTGACTCAATTTTAGAATGTAAAATACCAAACACCTCAAGTTGTGTTGGTTGTTTCATGGAAGGATAGAAGGATGCATTTGACTCAAGGTTGTTAAGGCAATCATTTATGAAGTTGTTCATGCTATCATCATCTTATCCAATGATTTCAACATCACAAGGAGGACATGCATTAGGAGTTGCATGAGCATGAGTGAGTTCAATTTCATTAGGGTCATTGCCAAAAATACAACTTGAAACATCAACCAAAGAGAACAACTTCCACACATTACTAAAACACTTATCCATGTTCATATTTTCAGATCTAAAAGAAGTAATTTGTTGATTACAAAATGCAATAAACTGAAAATGAAATGTTGTAACTGCAACTTTGATTTTTGACAGATGAAACAACAAATCAAAAAATTGAAACATGAAAGTAATAGAAGCAAACAGAAGCCTAAAACTATGATTTCAATTTCCAAAAAATGCAAATCAGGATCTAACAAGGGCTCATTCGCCAATAAGGGTGAATGGGTCCTAGTTAAATATTTTTTAGATGCTTTTGTTGATTTGTAAGTGATTCAGATGCCAAAAAGTTTAGGTCAAGCCTGGTTAGGGACTCATTTGCCAGTAAAGGTGAATGGGTCCTTGATTAGGGTTTTTAAACTATTTTTGAATGTTTTTCAAGGTTTTTGCAATGTCTTTCAGTTCCAAGTTTGACAGTAACTTTCAGTTTCAAAATTTTTAGAAATGTAATGTGAAAATGCAATAAAATGATGAATACAAAGACCTAACTTCAAATGCAATGTTGTTTTGATTTTCAAATGAAATTTTATGAGATCTAAATGATATGCAAAATAACATTTATTTTTTTATTTTTTAGATTTAGAGGATGCAAAACAATGCAATGCTAAACCCTAAATGCAATGCAATTTTGAATGCAAAGTAAAAAACCCTAAATGAGATCTAATTCAATGCAAGTTAAATGAAAATGAATGCAATATCTAACCTAGGATGCAATGAAAGACTTCAAAAATCATAAAATTACAATATTCAATGAGTTGGGTTCACCAAAATGTTTAATGGTGGAAAAGAGGGTTTGCATCAAAATGAGTCAAAAAGATGATGAACCACTACTTTCCACTATAAAACATTCAATTATGAGAGCCAAAATTCCTAAATAACAATCATAAACTAATCCTAACTATTATAGCAACTATGAGGGGAGTTTTTAGAGCTTAAAATGGTGTGTACCTCACTACAAGAACCCTGTTTTTAGGGCACAAAGGGCTCATTCACCTTTAGTAGCGAATGGGTCCCTATTGGTGTTTCTAAAACTAATATTTGGGTTATGTTCCTTTATTCCTACACTCTTAGATCCTCGGTTGCCAGCTCTTGAAAACTTGTAGCAAATTATGTAGCCTTCTTTTTGTGTTCTTGCATTCTGAATGACAATTTTGCAACTTGACAACTTTGACAATTTTGTTTCAATATTCTTCTCCACTTGATCTCCAACCTGTAAATTTGCAAACACACATTCAAGAGGAGAAAAACTTGTTGATTCTTAGTGAATAGGGGTTTGCATAAGTCAAACCTCGTTTAGGTAATTAAACCAAATGATGAAATAATGAAATTGAAGCATGAACATGAAATAATGAAATGTTGATACCTTGGAAGTTGTCTTGGAGTGTAAATTTGCAACTGACATGTGGTGGTCATGAAGAATGTAGATCTTGATCTGAAATAAGATGTGAAACAATGCTTGCAAGCAAGTAGATATTCAATGCTACATCAACTATCTTAGCCCAACATGTATGAATGCACTATGCCTTTGTCATAATAATATGATCTTGAGTTGTTACAATAAACTCTTGATAATATACCTTTGAATGTATTTGAAATTCTCTTGTAATGGGTTGATCCCACAATAGTGGTTTACAATTTTGGGCCAAACTATACGCTAAAATTATTATTTTTAAGTAAATATTCACATTCGGGCACCTATAGCAGCTAAACCGTAAGGAATTTGAAGATGATGCAAACTAGAGTCTCATCACATTTTGTCTATAGATTCTAAAAAAAAAATTCAAAATTTTTGGAATCAAGTTGCACTTCTTTTTCCATCTCTCACGAAAACTGGCTTTTTTTCAAAAAACAACATTTTTAAAAAGTGACGCACACTATATAATGTATAACTTTTTTTCCATAAAAGATAAAAATTAATTCTTTCGAATTTAGATTTGTAACACCGATATCTAGTGCTTCCACTTGGTTAGATATTTTTTTATTAGATTTTTTTCTTTAATCAAGTTTCGAAGTCAAACCAATTACAATTCAGACATAGCGCGACCATATAATGTGTAACTTTTTTGTATATATCGAAATTCAATTTATTTATTTTGTTGGATCAAGGAATTCAATATATGGTGCACTCATATTTTTTCAAATTTTTGTTTTGATAATCTTCTATTTTTCCACATGTGCAGAACAAAGACCTTCATTTTCGATGAAAAACCTATGTTTAATAAAACTAAAAAACAAATGCATAATGAACCCAAAACATACTAAAATTATATTCATTGGATAGCTCATTCCAAGGCCTACCTAATTCTAGTTGGGTTTCTGAAGAATTCTCCATTTTCATCCTCAAACCAACCTTCGAAGCGTAAAAAAATAGGTTTTGTTTGTGTATGAGGGGGAGAATCAGGGTTTAGGGGGCTTCGAACAAACCCCAAGCGAACCACCTTGATTACATGTATTTTGATTGATTTTTTGGTAGAAAAAGCATTGAATGGGTTTGCTCGAACCCTAGTTCAAGCGAACCCATTTTTGGTTCGTGAGAACCTTCAAGTTCGTACTAACCCCCAAAATCAAAAAAATTGTCATGGGGTCATTTTTTCTCAATTTTCCTTCCTCTATCAAATTGTAAACTACTATTGTGGCTTCACCCAATGCTCTTGTAAACTAAAACTTGCTATATTGCATGAATAGTCAAAGTTGCTAGGAGAAACAATGTGAATTAACCCCATATTTATACTAAATCTAGAGATTAACCCCGAAATTCAAACAATTCAAGCCGACACCAGATCTAGGATTAAAATTCATTAGAATCCCACCAAAATTAAATTCAAAAAGGGGTGTCCTACTCAAGGAGGACCCATTCATCACTAAAGGAAAATGGGTCTTAGCACAAGTTTCCAGGACCTTGCTTCGAGGGGTGGAAAGAACATAAAAAAAACCCACCTCAAATATGCATAGAAAGGGGGGTCCTAAGTGGAGAGGACCCATTCACCACTAAAGGTGAATGAGTCCTAGCACCACTTTCTAGGACCTTTATTTTTCCAAATTAAATGTTATGCAATTTGATTATTGAGTGTCGGGATAGATCCTTTGAAACATGTCATTAAGAAGGCTTAAATTTGAATTAAAGGGGCTAATTAAGCTTAATTAACCACAATTAATTAATGAAACCCTAGGTAAGTGTGAAAGTGTACTACAACACTTTACAACACCATAAATAAGGTACAATTTAAGTATATTTTGTTAAAAGGGACCCTGGATTGATTTGAATGTGTACAACACATTACAACATTAAACCAAGGAATAATTAGGTCAACTAAATGTCAATTATTCCCAAATTAAGTAAGGAAAAGGGATACCTTTTTGGTTACTACATTTAGTTAAAATAAGAGAAACACATTGAGAATAATGGAATAGAGCAACAAGTATACAAATACAACAAACATTAGATATATGTAGGGAAAACCCTTTCGAGTAAAAAACCCCACCCTCCAAAAGCACAATACTATTGTAGTACTTCAAATGAAAAGCCCCAAATGAAAATATTTATTCAACAAGAGTTATAATATATCCCCAAATGAAAAGCTTTCTTCAACAAGTGCTTCGAAACAAACACCTATTCTGGAGTGATATTGGCAGCACTTTGTTACCTGCAAACAAACTATGCATTCTACAATGCAAGACACTCAATATATAGAGAAATGAAAGCTTCAAGAAGCATCTAGAAGGAGAGGGCCATCCAAATCCACATGGCACAATATCTCATGCCATAGACATGCATTTGGACACATGTACAACATTCCCTTACACCCCTTTCAATTGTCAAACATGCAAATATTCCTTCCTCAAGCTTGGGTACCTAGAATATGCTAAAAATAGGTTATGATAGATGCCTTAAACATCTTATAGTTGTCATAGAATCTGTCATAATTGAAAACACTTACAATTGTAAGAGAATCTATCATAATTGACCAAGAATACCCGATTCTCTTACAGCCTATCATAACCCAACTTGGACGCCAACTTTCTCCCATGCATGAAGATGTTTTATGATGCATCATAGAATCTGTCATAGGTCAAAGACTCTAAAGTGGGACACCTATGTCTACTTGGGATGATTATGTGTCATCCAATCACCTCCAACAGGGATGCCACCCAACTGATGGTCCTAATTAATAACATGACACCATAGACAATTAAATAATACAAATAAATACAATAATACATCAATTTAAATCAATATAAGGACTTTAAGGTTGAGACACCTTAATCCCAACAATCATAAAATGCATAATTTCAACTTGCCACCTACCCTCCCTAGAGAATTTTTTAATTTTAATGAGATCAATGAAGTAAGGAGCTTGACAAGAAATATCCCCTATCAAATTATGGAATATAAATATTTCATAAAACAAAATGACTAATCTTTCATGTTTACAAATCTTCTAAAAATACATTACTTGTATTCTCTTGTTAGAACCTTGTTTCCTCGTGTTTAAAAGGTTCAAATCCTTAGATTTTTTAGGATTTGGTATTGTACACCATTGCATAAATCATTATATAATAATGTTATAATTAATGAAACATAGAAAAATAATTTTTTATTAAAAGTGGAATGAATGGGAAATGAGGGTATGATGGACCTATTTCTCTAATTTCATTCAGGAAATGAGATCCAAACAATGAAATGACTAACAACCAAAAGATAAGTCAAATCAATGTGTGAATCGCAAATTTCCCTTTTATGCAAAGACAGGGGTATGAGTCAAACAACACTTTAGGGAAAAAGATTAAAACGAGCAAAACAACTCCAAATTTTAATCTAAAAATGGGAAAGTGATGTGTACCAGTCACCAAAAGTGTTTTTTCAAAGCAAACTGGGGACTCATTCACCCTATGGGGAATGGGTCCTAACTAGAGCTCCTAAAAAATGGCTTTTGGGTTTTGTTATGGTGTCTGCGCTCCCAAATTCCCAAATCTCGCAGTCGAAAATTCATAAATAAATCATGTAGGTAAATTTCCGTCAAATTGCAAGAATGGTTACAACTTTGACAACTTTGCAGTTTTTTGTTATCCAAGAGATCTTCTACCTGAAATATGCAATCACACATCAAGAGAGAAAAATGTTGTTTGTTAGGTGAATGAGGGTTTGCCTTAGTCAAACCCCATTTTGGTAATTAAACCTTGTAATGAAATAAAATAGCATGAAGGAGCAATGAATGAACAAGTAATGTCACAACTCACCAAACCTTTGTTTGAACCTTGGAATATGGATTTGCAACTTGCATGAAATTGCCTTAATAGATGTGGATCTTGACTATGAAACTTGATTTGAAACAATGTCTTTGAATTCTTGAATGGATCTTGAACACTACATCAACATATTAGTTCAAATAACATGCATGATGCAAGAAATTTTTGGCATGATAATAGGATCTTGATTGCTACAATAATTCTTCAACAAATATGCTTTTGAATGCCTTGAAAATGCCCTTGAATCTCCCTTGAACTTGCTCTAGCTTGATCTCATGAAGTCATATAAAAATTCTAGGATGAAACATGGTGAAATGATTTCTTATTTATACATATGTTAGCATTAATTTCCTAAATTCAAATAACACAAGCTAGCATGTGAATACACATTTGAAATCATTGAAAAACTGATAAAAACATATTTGAAATTTAAGTCCTAGGTCTGAGTGAGGACCCGACGAATGGATCCTAGGTCACTCACCTAAGACACACATTCTCCAATGTAAAGTGTTATGTAATGGCATTGATGAATGTCGGGTTTTATCCATCAAAAAGTGTAATTAATTAGGCTTGGATTTGATTTAAAGGGGTTAGTTAAGGCATAATTAACCTCAATTAATTAATTAATCCCTAGATAAGTGTGAAGTGTAAAGGTACACCCTACAACACCATAAATAAGACACAATTAATTCAATTTTAATTAATAAGGCCCTAAACTTAATGTGAATATGTAAAACACATATTACAACAATAAATTAAGGCATAATTAAGTCTTTTTATTTAATATTATTTTCCAAGCTAAGTGTGAAAAAGGGATACTTTTTCCTACACTACAATTAAATAATTATTTAGTTGTGGTGCACCTAGGAGGTGTGTTTACCCACAATTATTTGGAGCCACTTGTAAAGTTGTATTGTAACATTGGTTTATTATTTAATGTGTAGGAGATATAGAATAATAATTTAATATTTGGATAAAGCATTTAATAAAGTGAAAACTTAATACCCAATATTAAATGAGGGGTTAATGGTTTTGTGTTCACATGGTTTTGTGGCACATGGGTTTTATCTTACCACTTGGTTGTATTTGTGTGAGCTGGCATCTATAAAAGCAAACACATGTTTGGTGGTTAAGGTTGGTTGGGTGAGTGGGCTATCATTATTGAGTCTTTCTAAAGAGTTCATACGTGAAGCATGACATGAGATGTGTGGATTCATACTTGGACACATAGAGGATAGATTGAAGAGACACGATGTTTCAGAAGTATTCATAGTAACTTTGTAAGTGCATGTATTATTTTATTATTGAATAATAGATGGAATATGGATGTTTTTGGAGGTTGATTTTTTTCCCTCTTGAGGGTTTTTCTAGGGTATATCTTGTGTTATCTTATAGATTTTTTATTTGATTTATGCATTATGGTTATTATGTAAGCTTGTATGCATGCTTTTCTCTTATGGGATTACGTGGGAAATGGATTATATAAACTAGACATTAATGCATTATTTCCTAACAAGATTTAAGAGATATATCCCTTGTTCCTTTCAAATTTTAGTTCCTCTCCAGCCAAAATTTATTAAAAAAAAAATTTAAGGAACGTGATTTATATCAAATTGACATAGGGGATAGTTTTCATGAGAAAACCAATGTGAGAAATCAATGGCATAAGAAAACAAATCTTTTGTTCATACATTATTTTAATAGATCATGAGCATCATGTGCGTGTAGGAGGTATATAATGAGATGCAATATCAATCCCTTTAAGATTTGTCTTATTTGAAGGACTTTTTAATGTATTTTTCAAGGAAGATAAAAAAGAATTTTAAATTATCTCAAGGTGTAAATCTTCAAGCACTAACAGAAGACAAAGGGTAATTTATTGTGAAATTAAAATCAAACATCAAATATGTTATAAAGAACAAAGACATGAAAGGATTCTTGTATATAATGAAAGATGATCCTATGTATTTTGCACAAAAGGATATTCTCGTCTTAGTTCAAGCAATGAGGATGGCAAGAGATAATTTGTGATCCCTTAGAGCATGATGAAGTTGATCCTTTTGAGGATATGCAAAATATCACAGATGACAAGAATAATTATTGTTTGAACATGACAATGAGGAAGAGAATACAATCATTCTTGAACAAGAAGAGAAATTTGAAGAAGAATATTTCATATAAGATTCCACATCTGTGTTCATGGATTCTAATGAAGACCATGTTTCTAAGTTTTGGAAGATCTTATAATTTTTTAGACTTGATCAAATTTCAGTAATCAATAGGCTCCCATCATATTGCTCTCTCTCTCTCTCACCTATCCCTCTCCAACTCTCCCTCCCTCTGTATTTCTCGTTCTATCCTTCCCTCTACTTCTCTTTATCTTGCCACTCTCTCCATCTCTCACTCCTTTGCTCCCTTCATCCCTCCTTCCCTCTCTACTCTTCATCTCATTTGTTGCCCCCCCACTCTCCCCCTCTCTACTTTATCTCACCTCTCTCTCTCCTTCCCTACCTCTCCCTCCACTCTCTACTTTATATCTCTCCTCTCCCTCTCTCTCTCTACCTACCTCTCCATCCCTCTCTCCATCTCTACTTTTCTCTATCTCAACTCTCCATCCCCCCTCTCTCTCCCTCTCTCTAGGTAGGAAGAGATAAGTAGAGAGAGATAGGGAGAGGTATGGAAGGAGGAAGAGGTAGGTAATTAGGGGGAGTGGATATAGAGAGTAGATAGTTGAGGGAGGGAAGTAGGGAGAGAGGGGGGAGGAGGTAGGTAGAGAGAGGGAGAGGAGTGATATAAAGTGGAGAGATGCAGGGAGGGGGAGAGAGGTGATATAGAAAAAAGTAGAGGGAAGGAAAGAGAGAGAGGTGAGAGACAAAAGTAGAGAGAGGGGAGAGAGAGTTGAGGGTGATATAGAGATAAATAGAGAGGGAAGGAGGGAAGGAGAGATACAAATAAGTAGAGAAGGAAGGAGAGAGAGAGAGAGAGAGAGAGAGAGAGAGAGAGAGAGGTAGAAATAGCTAAGATAAAGGTAGGTAGGAAGATGGAGAGAGGTAGAGAGAGGTGAGATAGACAAAATTAGAGAGGGAAGGAGAGAGAAAGAGAGAGGTGAGAGATAGAAGTAGAGAGGGAAGGAGAGTGAGATGTGAGATAGATAGTCGAGAGAGAGAGAGATGGGTGACAGATAAATAGAAAGGGGGAGAGAGAGAGGTGGGATAGAAAGAAGTGGAGAGCTAGAGAGGGGGGGAGGAGGAAGGTGGAGAGCTTGAGAGAGGGAGAGAGAGAGGTGATATAGAGTAGAGAGGGAAGGAGAAAGGTGGAGAGATTGAGAGAGTGGGATAGGTGAGATAGAAGAGAGGGAAGGGGGTGAGAGAGAGGGGGGGGAATGAGAGAGAGGAAAAGGAAAGTGAGATAGAAAGAATTAGAGAGGGTGGAGAGGTAAAGTAGTTCTTGAGAGAGAGAGAGAGGATAAACAAAAAGTGAAAAAAAAAAGATGATAGAACTTGTTGATTACTTAAATTTGACCTTGTAATTACTAAAATTTGACCTATTGATTACTAAATTTTGACTAAATCTAAAAACTTAGTAGATCTTCCAAAGTTAAATTTGCATTGTATCTCCTAAAAATTTGAAATCATTTTTAAACATTCTAAAACTATAGTTTCATTAGAAGAGAGGCAAAAAAAAAATTCAAAACAAAACATAACACTAAAACGTTATGGCCTGGTAATGACCAAGCCTAAAAATTTGCATTGTATCTCCTAAAAATTTGAAATCGTTTTCAAACATCCTAAAACTATATTTTCATTAGAAGAGAGGCAAAAAATTTCAAAACAAAACATAACACTAAAATATTATGGCTTGGTAATGACCAAGCCTAAGCTCAATCACTACCAACCCATAACACAAAATGCATTTCATTATAAAGTGCTTGTGTTTTCTCTTTTTCAAGACCAAATAGTGGATTGGCCACTTTTTGGTCCCCTTTCTTGATGCACATGCCCAAATCTTAACTTCATTTCTTTGTGAGTCTCAATTTTGCAACTCTAAACTCATTATATGTTGTTGAAGCATATGCTTATAATTGCAAAAGCAAAACTCTAAACTCCATTTCTTTATTAATCTCAATTCATCATAAACTATTTTAATGACTTTTTTTTGGTACAAAATTGTTAAAAACATTAGATGCAAGTACTTTGGCAAAAAAATTGCAACTCTAAACTTCGTTTCTTTACAAGTCTCAATCCTCCAAAACTCTAAACTCCAAATTTTTTATAAGTCTTGATTCAAAGTATAATCTATTTTCACAAACACTCAAAGATGATGAAAACTTAATTGTCTCAATCCTCCAAACTCTAATCTCCATTTTTTATAAGTTTCAATCCAACATATAATCTATTCTCAAAAACACTCAAAGATGATAACTTACATAATTTTGTATTTTTCTAAATCCAATATATAGTCTATTCTTGAAACGTATTAAAGATGTTTTCTTTCCTTGATCCAATTTATATAATCTATTATTAGAAATATTCAAAGATATGAAAACTGATTACATCTTTAATTTTAAATGTTTACCATTCACTTTGATTTATTCTTCATCATAATCAAAGATGACAAAATTTGTTTTTCTTTTTAACTTGAGTTTGGCATTTACTCTAATCTATTCTTGTTACACTATTCAACGTCAATAAAAATTGATTGCATATTTTTCTTTCTAAATGCAATGTATAATTGCATTTTTTTTTCTAAATGCATTGTATAATTGCCTTTTTTTTTTTTTTTCTAAATGCAATGTATAACCTGTTCTTAGATATATTCCTGTTGGATAAGTTACAACGGAAGGTTAATTATTGGACTCATCAGTGCCTTTCTACTGTTGCTCATGTTACTCCTCCATTATGTGATACAAGCTCTTCCTATTTATCGGGGTTTTGTTGAGGTTGCTCCAATGTATTTCCTCAAGGAGTTTGATGCTTTATCTCTTCAATTCCTCTGGAGTGGTAATATGCTTTCTTCGAAATGGAGCTTGGTCAAGTGGGATTTTGTATGCTGACCTAAGAATACGGGTGGTCTTGGCCTTCGGTCTGCGGTTTTGCATAGCTAGGTTTTTACAGCCAAGTTATACTAGAGGTGGTGTACCAATCAGCATCAGTTGTGGGCTTGTATCCTCACTCAGAAGTATTTAGGTTCCATTGATAGTTGGAATGTTCCTTGTTGCCACTTGGAGGGCGGGGGTTTGGTGATTTGGCATACTCTGAAAATAGAGGCTCAACTTATTAAGAGAGGGCTTTTTTGGATTTGTAACAAAGGATCTAAGGCTCTTTTTGGCTGGACTTTTTGGTTTGTTGCCACTTGGAGGGCAAGGGTTTGGTGATTTGGCATACTCTAAAAATAGAGGCTCAACTTATTAAGAGAGGGCTTTTTTGAATTTGTAACAAAGGATCTGAGGCTCTTTTTGGCTGGACTTTTTGGTTTGTTGCCACTTGGAGGGCAGGGGTTTGGTGATTTGGCATACTCTAAAAATAGAGGCTCAACTTATTAAGAGAGAGCCTTTTTGGATTTGTAACAAAGGATCTGAGGCTCTTTTTGGCTGGACTCTTGGAATGGTAATCCCCCTATTTTTTCTATGTATCCTCATTTATGATCTCTTTACGACATCCTTGTGGCTGTTGGTTGGACTACGGTGGGGCATTATAAGGGTATCAAAAATTTTGGGTCGACTATTGGTTATAGATGGAAGGATCCTAGTGAGTGGCCGCCTGGGGGCTCTGAGGATTCTCGGCGAGAGCTAGCTCATATTCTTGCCTCCCGAGAATGTAACTCATTGGCTGGTCTGGATATTTTAGCTTGGAGGAGTGACTCTTCTAGAAAATACTGCTGTTGTTGGTTATACGACGTTGATCCATCAATTGTATGGGGGTGAAGAGGTGCCTTCGTAGAAGCATGTGTGGAATAGATTTTCTTGGCCCAAATGCAATTTTTTTCTATGGTTAGTGGTACAAAACCGGTGTCTCACTTGGGATAATTTAAACAAGCGGGGTTTTTGTGGGCCTTCTATGTGTGTTCTTTGTTGTAATAATGAGGAATCTGCTTCCCATCTTTTCTTTCAATTCTCTTTCTCTAAGAGGCTTTGGCACTTCTGGTGGGATTGTTGGAAGCGTCCCTGTTGGCATGTTTATTCTTTGGCTGAATTTTGGGACCGTTAGGGTCAGGCTCCAATTCAAACCCCTTTTCTCCAAGTTTCTTGGTCTTTAAGGCCCTCTTTTATCATTTGGCATATATGGATAGAGAGAAATCGTCGGATTTTCCAAGATGCTAGGTTAACTATTTAGCATGTGTGGTGGAAAATTCTCCATTCTATTCAGGAGACTGTTTTGGCTAAGTGTGACTTTGATGGTGGCCCTGTTCCGGGGGAGATTGATATTTGTAACCAGTTTAAGTTTCCTCTTCCGATGAAAGCTCATGTTCTTGGTGGGCGGATGGCTTCACAACTTTTCAAAAATAGGTGTCGACACCCTTTGCAGAAGATTTCAAGGGTGGATTGTTGGCAACCTCCCCCTCTTGGTGTTTTCAAAATCAATACAGATGGGTCTTCTAGGGGTTACACCCTTTGCAGAAGATTTCAAGGGTGGGTCGTTGGCACCCTCCCCCTCTTGGTGTTTCCAAAATCGATACGAATGGGTCTTCTAGGGGTAACCCCAGGCATGCTGGTATTGGTGGTGTGGAACGTGATAGTTCTGGGCAAGTTCAGTTTCTTTTTTCTATCTACAATGGTTTTCATACGAATAATTATATGGAGGCTATTGCTATTTTGGTTGCGATGGAGTGTTGTTCTCTTCATTGGCAAAGGATAGTTGTTGAATCTGACTCCCAGATTGTGGTTTCTTAATTGAATTAGCAACACTTGGATGGGGTCAGTTGGCAGCTTCAGATGATCATTCGCCGATTTTGTTTGTTTTGTGACTTTTTTGAATCAATTACTTTCATTCATATTCCCTAGGGAATTGAACGAGGTGGCTGACTCTCTTGCCAAATGGGCTTCTAATTTTATGGAGGGCTGGTTTATTGAGGATAAGGGACAACTCTCTCTAGAGTTAGCTCACACGTTGGATCAACTTGTTGATCATGATAGATCTTCCTAGTTTTTCTTTGTTGGAAGGTTCACCTTCCTTCGCAGTATTTCTTTTCTGTTTTGAATAAATTTTTACCCCTCTTTATTGCCAAAAAAAAAAAAAAAATGTTAAAACATTCACTTTAAAATTCACAGTAACAGCTAAATTGGATCTTTACAATGCAAAGCACATCTGATAATCATAGGACTGATTCCCCATTACTATCCAGCATCAAACATGGGATTATCTTCCCCGACTGGTTTTTTCTCTAATGAAATTTGATTCATGAGTTACGTTTCTAATTCTTTATATAGATGATCTAATCTATAAAATATTTCCTATACGAATGATCTCCTTTATTTTACTCAACTAAGCACATGGAGTAACAACGCATGTTATAGGAGGATCACTAAAATGGGGTAAATTCCACTCTAAACCGTCATCCACTTCTTCTCAGACTCGTGTTTTCCTTATCGTAAGGCTCTTGTAGTGTTGAAACAGCTGATCCTTTGACTGTAAAAACAACCGCAGGATAGAAAAATTAAGTTGGCAATATCAGCAGCAGATTGATTAACTTAATGCAACATTCTTTGCTAGTAGAAACACTAGCTCTGTTTGGAAGCTTCACTTTACATAACCTTGGCACTTAATATTGGCCATAAATAAATCTGATAAGTTTCAGCCCAAAAGTAAATTTAAGCAATCAAAACTCTTACCCTCTTACCCTCTTCTTGTTTTATCCTTCTTCGTAAAGAAGTAGCCGTGCTACTTCGAACTAGAACAAAGACCTTAGCTAATAACTTTGCCTTCTAATACAACAGAGATTTGTTTACAAAACCACCCATATGTTACACGACCCCATTAACACCTATAGTTGAACACCATTCCTACAGTTGATTTTGATACACATTTTAATAGAAACAAAATTTGATGAATTTAGGTTTTTAATCCTTGTTCAAGCTTAAATGTGAATAGCAATTTGCTTTATTGGTAGTTTTTTTCAATCTAAAGAGTCAATAGTTGCGTAACAAGAATGGTTAGCTAGCAGGAAATTTTATTGTAAATTTAATGAAATTAGAAATGAATGTATAGAAAATAAAAATGATAATGCTATATTTACCAGACAAACATGATTCAATCACTATCAATATTGTTTGATACATTTAGTTAGGGTCACAATCAATTATAGATGTAACATCTATTAATGTTTTAAAGGCATTAACACCATTCAGTTGAACATGACAGTACAAGGCAAGCCCCTCTAATCACTCAATGGTGTAACATTTATAATTGAATTTGACCCCAAATCAACTATAGATATAACATCCATTAATGTTTTAACGCATTAACACCATTTGCTTGAACACGATGATCAACAAGGCAAGCCCCTATAATCACTTAATGGTGTGACATCCATAGTTTGATTTTGACCCCAAATAAACAGATCTAACAGCATTGATAGTGATTGAATCATGTCCGTCTGAACAATAAAACATTATCATTTTTATCTTCTATAAACCCAATTTAAGTTCATTAAATTTACCATAAAACTCCCTACTAGCAAACCATTCTTATTACATAACTATTGGTTGTTTAGATTGAAATAAACTACAATATAGTTTAGTGCCAATTAAATTTAAACTTAAACAAAGATTAAAAAACTAAAATCAAATTTGTGTGAAGATCAAATTATGTTTCTGTAAAAATGCATATGTTCAGTGTTGTCCCAGAAAAAATCACCTCATAGAAAGGAATAGAATTAAAAATCTTACATTCTATAAGAGCAGACCATGCAATCGTAGCTGCATTGTTTTCTGCTTGCTTCTTATTATTGGCAGCTTTGCCTTCAAATTCCATCCCATTAAACTTCATCGTGCTTGTGAAAATAGGACTACATAATACGCTGGATAAAGTTGTATTGTATGCTGGCAAAGGACTACTTTCTGCGCTTTTATCTCCAAAGGAATCTTGCATATAGGTGAGTCAACCTGTGAAGAGAAACACTGTTAGTAACTTCATGATATGCTGCTTCATAAAGGAACAAATGATGTCCCATTAAAGATGGAAAAAATGAGAAGTTGTATAAGAATTTTATCAAGGTAGATACTCTCTCCGAAAATGAATTATGTGCTGCCAATGCAAGAGCACGTTCAGCTTGCCGCAATCTATTAAAGAAACCTGGACTTATTCCCTTGAAACGAGGCCTACAAGGAAAACCACCAGACAGTGGAGTAAGCCGGCAAATCAAAACCACCTGCCATAGCACACTCATGCAGCTGACTTTTATGATTGCCTTGCCTGCAAACCTATAGAGCATAACCAGGGTTAATTTAATTTAATAGATAGTAGGTCAAGTTAATAAATCAAATTTCAAGGAAATCTGAACTATAATCAAATTCTTATATTACTGACTAAAGTTATTACAAACTATTTGTTTGAACTGCAACATTCTTGATGCAAACCAGCAATTCCAAGCGAAAGAGTTTCTAATTAATGTTAGAAAACAACTCTGTTATGATTATACATATTAACTCCCAATGATAAATGTACTAAAAAAAACTAAAAACCTTAATCCGCAAGTCATGTGACTTGAAAATCCTTAAATATTTTCCCTTTCGTTAATAATGTGGTTGTATGATCTAAATCTTGCACATATTGCCATAGTTATTAGTTAATATGTGATATGTTACTTTTTCAAAAATGATGTCCATTGTCCAATAGATGCCATAAAATCTTGTTTTCAATTCACTTAGCTTGCTCACGGAGTTATTACTGTTTATGCATGAATCATTTTCTCAACACAGCTTGGCTATATAGTGTGAATATATATATATATATATATATAGAAAAAACCAAAACAAAACTAGATAACCACTGCCTTAACAGAAACAAGGAGGTTTGAATTGTATTCGATACAAACCACATAGCAGACTATGATGCACTCATCATGTTTTTCCCTCAGGTTTTATATCTCTTTATTTGTCTCTGGTTTTAAATTAGCTTTACAGAATTGAGACAAAACATGCCTTGGATGCTACCTTCCACGATTGGATCATATTCAGATACCATCCAACAGATGACATAATTCATAATAACTTTTGGTTAGCCATGGAGAATGAAGTTGAATGAGAAAGAACCACCAACATGTGAACCCCATGAGTGACCCACTGAAGCCCGGGACTCATTGAAATCTGAATTAGCTACAATAAGAGATCAAGTCAGTAAGACCAAGAACAAGAGATATTAAAGGCTACACAACCACAGGTCACAGATTAAATGGACAGATGCACCTCTACCAAGGCAAAAATAGAGAGATACCAGAGCAAACTAAAATAAGAGTGTCTCCAGAATAAGTGCCAACACATATTATAGTAAATCATAGACAAATCTGGAGAAAAGTCCAACTGTCGTCATCCAGGTGAGCATTCACCCTAAATCCGGGAGAAATCCCTAAGTTCAGGGTTTCAGTTCTCAATTATTTAATGACCAGTTGCTTCTTTGAATGGGAGAGGAATCCATATATCAAACATACATAAAAAGACCTCAAGAAATCCTGATCTTATAGCAGAAAAGAGAGTTTCATCATGATTGGGGAGGTGGGGGAGGGGAGCGGTCATTGGAGCAAGAATCTTGAAATAATGGATGCGGTCTACCATCGGAATCACAATCACTAGGGAATGCTACGATGGCATATACGCACACAAAGTATAGGACAAAAACGGACAAATTATTGTGACTTCTTGTTACAAGTCTAAAAAACAGGGACCAATTAGAATTTCAGTTTCATACATCACTCTCCATATATTTTAACTATAATCAGACAAATTACGAGTATATAATTCACTGTTAGCTATCGCGAAGTAAATTTCAATTAGCAAGTAGCTGACTAAATTACAGTGACCATTCTGATAATGTGTCCAATTATAATTCCTTATTGGTCAGCATGTAGAAAATTTTAGTTGGCAAAGTTGCAGATACAGACAGACTAATTTCCAAAGATCAAGCCTATCTGGTGTATACTAAATTATATCCTATGTGTATGTTTTCTGGGAACAGAAATGATGAAAGCCTGAGCTAATGGTGCTATTAACTTGTTTGAAGTTGAACCTTTGTCACATACAGAGAATTTATTAGTAGATTGGCTTCTGAGAGACATCTACTGATTTTCATAAACCGAAGGACTATACACATGGAGCAGATAGGCTAGATGAAGGATTAATTAGTATACTGCCTTTACACGCACAAACTAAAGGACCAGATGCCATTGGTTTCTATTAATACAATTCCATTTGATGAACTGTGGATTGATACCATTGGTTTCTATTAATACAATTCCATTTGATGAACTGTGGATTATGCTAGAAAGCTATTTAACGGCTAAAACCACAAGCATTCTTATGATCACTATCATGGACTGTGGAAATACTGTGCCTCACTCAAGAAAGTCTTCCATTGATGTTATCGAGAATTTTGTTTTACTCAAAATTTCTGGTCTCATACATCACAAGAGCATGCTTAGATGTAATTAATTATCATTTATTGAAAAGGTTCTTGCGTGCTGGGGAAGAGATTAGAATATGTTTGCACACAGTAGAAACAAGAAAAGATTTTAACGTCACATTCATGCCCTTCCATTCCAACTTTTTGCTAAATTGCTTCATACTATAAACTTAATGAAAACTCCATAGAATATTTTCTTTCATGAATAATCAAGATCTTGAAAGAAGATGCTTTGACAGTAGCGATCCAATGCATGTACCTGGAGTCCTCGACAGAACTGTGGAATTGATATTCTTTCTTCTGGTTGTTGCAAGTTCTCAGTCTGCTGCCTCTTTCCTAGCATTCGTATATCTATATTATTTCCTTATTCTTTGATTTTCTCATCCCCAAAATTGCAGGAAACTGAACCGAATGTTTCCCATATTTTGTTTGTTTGTTTCTCTTCCTGAATTTTCAGATGTTGATAATTCTCTAGGAGATTCATGTACCACAAGCTCGCCCTAAGTTATTTCCCATATTCTCGAGCTAGGAAATGACTGAGGGCGAGTTTTGTGCTGTCTGTTCTTTCTGTCCACTTGTGGGAAATGACTCAGAAATAGCAGGCAAACTTCCTTGTGGTTGTAGCATTTCCCCTTTGCTCGTTTGCTTGCTTCATTTTGCAAATTTGAATGTATTTCACCATACAAGATTTGGACTGAAAGTAATCATATACCATGTTTTTGACAATTAATGAATAATCCTATGGCCAGATTAAAAACGAAAAACAAAAAAAACCAACATCCAAAAGATATTTAAGCTGCAAAATAAAATACTTGAAAGCTATAAAAATATTAAATCAGCAAGACCATTGTCTGCACCAAGCGTTTCAAAGGCCCTAGTTGTTGATCAGACCCTTTCCCCTCTAATGAATTTCTTCAACAAGTCCGGCATCCAGAGTGATTGGATCAGTAGTCAATATAAACAGCAGAAACACTAGAAAACCTAAAGATCAAGACAATGTTAACTGAAATGCTCATAACCAGTTCTCCCAGTCATATTCAGGTCCAACAAGGACAAGTTCAGCAGTTACCAAACACTTATTAGAACAATATACTCCTCCACTTCAAACACCTTTGTGCTACTTCAGCATAATAGGCTACAGAATATGCAGCCGCTCCCTAAATAAAGAACATTTGCAGGTAAACATATTGCTTTGAGTTTCTAGATGACCCACATAGTTGATTTTTATTCAACTTTTCAATTTAACTGTTTCATTCTTCAACAAACATGCACACAAAAGGATGGGCTTGTATGTTCTGCGTAGATACAATTACATAGGTCACCCAGAAACTCTGAGCAACACTCCAAAACAGTTGAGAGATGCTCAATACAGAACCATCATACCTGTGTTACACCAAGAAGCCAAAATTCCCAAAGAAGCCCCTAGCTGATTCGAAAGACAAGTCCCACCCTCATTTCGAGGAACTCAAAACTGTTGATACAATAAACATGACTGCAATTTTTAAAAAAGCATGCATGGCCAAAGAAAAATGTAGGCTTTATCACCGTAACTCTAGGGAGCCCAAAATTCCATGTTCAACAAACGCATAACACAGAAGATGTGTGCACCAGAAAACAGGGTACCTAGATCCCTGTTTCTCCAGGCAATCCAAAGCCAAAAATATCACATCCAAGGAGTTCATGACTGCTGCTGATGAAGTAAAAGCAGTAAATAAAATCGCAGCCAAAGGAAAAGAATAGCTATACCACTATCATTTCAGAAAGGTCAAACTACAGACCAAATAATAGAAAATATTCCTACCTTCTAGATAACTTGAAACAGTCCAGACATTGTTGAAAAACTATGGACTAATGGACTAAATAGGATCCCATAACAACATTACCCACCACAAACTTCATGCTGTTCAAAAGCTAGGGCCCAGCAAGTACTCGAACCAACAACATTCTATTAAGGTATCTACATCCCCGTATATTTAGCATAGTCTATGGATGGGATTCCATGTAGGTAGCTTGGATTCCCATTTTTTAAGGGCAGATAATTCTGTGTAAGTGCAATATTGGCAAACAATAAAATGTAGGCTCTGGTTCCATAATAGCACTACATTACAAAAACTCAAAAATTAACCCCAATAGTCACCACCCAACTCATTTGCCTTGCCATTGCCAGATTTTCTCCAACAGTGGTTCTGAAATTTATTTTATGTATAAACTTCTTTTTCTTTAGCTCAGATTTACACCTAGGAGAAGAGAAAAAACACACAGGAAGATTGGAAAATTCTAAAAAATTGTTTGAGGGTTCAATATAAAATATCAGGTTGCCCCTAGAATTTTGAACACTATAGTGAGTTTTTCTTTTGATTATACTCTAATGAGGGTTCAGTTACTTCATTATGTTGACGAGTTAGAATATTGTCAATTCCTCCATTACCTATATTTCAACTTCAGGCATTGCCCATTACAACCCTGATCTTGTTGACAACACAGAATATCTTAACTTCATGCAAAACCCAACTCTTAAAAATCATGTGCCAGCTAGAAGTCTACAACTCACGCCTGCAATTCCCAACACAACCAAAACCAACTAACACACTGTTAATCACCAAATACAAAACTAGTACTGTTGAAAATTCAAACTCTTTTAACATCATGTATCATCACACCCTTAATGATGTTGAATATCTATTAACCGTCTAGGACCAAACCCACAATCCCAACACAGCCCAGACCCTCTCATTAGACCAACACAACCTAAACAACATTAGACCATAGCAGCAAAAATCTTTTGGGGAAAAAATTGGCAAACCAAAAGTATTAAGATCTTTTGAAAAAAGTGGGAAAAATTTGGATTTGAAAAAAAAAATGTAAAAAATTGTAGAACAAGAGATAAAAACTATATTTTTTGAAATTGAAAAGCACTTCCATTGCCTAAAGATATAGAGAGCAAATAAAATAAAGAGTTTTAACTAACAAATTGTAAAAAATAGATTTTTATAGTTTATATTCATATGGTTGATTACAATGCATTGCACATCTTTCAAACGCAAAGCATTACTTCATATTGCATAACTAATAACTAGATGCTGATAAATGACAAAATTTCAATTACAATATGGTTTTTACAAAGTCAACCTAGGCAGTGATGCAATTATTCACATTGCATAACTAATAACTAAAAGCAGCTGCCAATTGCATTTGCTTGTAATGGCATTCCATGAGACCACATTTCTGTGAGGCATTTTTTCAATGCAGTTCATTGCCTTGTCTATGCTACGACATTTTTCATACATGTCTTCCAAAGCATTTTATCAAATAATTCACTGCCTTACTGCTATGGCTAAAAGTTTTGCTTGTCATGGCATTCCATCACCATGAGACTACATTTCTTTGAGGCAGTTTTTCAAACAGTTCACTGCCTTGTCTATGCTATTGCTTACTAATGGCTAAAAGCCTAAAACAGGTGCTTTCAAACAAGCTATAGATGCTTGGAAAATATCTATCAAAGCATAATAGTAAGCAATAGAATGGGCAAGGCAATGATCTGTTTGAAAAAAAATGCCTCAAAGAAATTTGGTCTCATGGTGATGGAATGCCATGACAATCCATAGCTTGTCATGGCATTCCATCACCATGAGACCATGTTTCTTTGAGGCATTTTCTCAAATAATTCACTGCCTTGCCTATGCTACCACATTTTTCATACATGTCTACCAAAGCATTTATCAAACACTTATTTGCCTTTCTGCTATGGCTAAAAACATAAAACAGGTTCTTTTGAACGAGCTATAGATGCTTGGAAAAAATCTATCAAAGCGTAGTAGTAAGCAATAGCATAGACAAGGCAATGAATTGTTTGAAAAAATGTCTCAAAGAAATGTGGTCTCATGGTGATGGAATGCCATGACAAGCAAATTGCTATGGATTTTCATGTCATTCCATCACCATGAGACCACATTTCTTTGAGACATTTTTTCAAACAGTTTACTGCCTTGTCTATGCTACCACATTTTTCATACATGTCTACCAAAGCATTTTATCAAACAATTCATTGTCTTACTCCTATGGCTAAAAGCCTAAAATAGCTGCTTTCAAACAAGCTATGGATGCTTGGAAAAAATCTATCAAAGCATAATGGTAAGCAATAGCATAGACAAGGCGATGAATTGGTTGAAAAAATGTCTCAAAGAAATGTGGTCTCATGGTTATGGAATGCCATGACAATCCATAGCAATTCGCTGGTCATGGCATTCCATCACCATGAGATGAGATCACATTTCTTGGAGGCATTTTTTCAAAAATTCACTGCCTTGTCTATGCTACCACATTTTCCATACATGTCTACCAAAACATTTTATCAAACAGTTCATTGCCTTGCTGCTATGGCTAAAATCCTAAAACAGGTGATTTCAAACAAGCCATGTATGTAATCTATCAAAGCATAATAGTAAGCAATAGAATAAACAAGGTATTTTTATGCATTCCATCGCCATGAGACCACATTTCTTTGAAGCATTTTTCAAATAATTTAGTGCCTTGTCTATGCTACCACATTTTTCATACATGTTTACCAAAGCATTTTCTCAATCAGTTCATTTCCTTGCTGCTATGGCTAAAAGCCTAAAGCAGGTGTTTTCGAACAAGCTATGGATGCTTGGAAAAAATCTATCAAAGCATAATTGTATGCAACAAGCTATGGTCTCATGGTTTTAAACGCTTTTTTTTTTCGTTTGGCAATTTTGCAGTTTGAAATGGGAAAAAATTGTTGACCAAAAGGTCAACAAGTTTTTTCAAAAAATAAGGGAAAAAATCGTCCAACCTGCAGATTTTTTAAAAATCGGGATTTTTTGCAAATTATTTCTTCTATGCATTAGACCATCCGGACCAAACCCACTTTACATATACCCAGCACTAGTACTCTTAAGCAGACATCATATTTCAACTACATGCATTACCCTTCATGAACATAATCAGTTGAAAAGCAATTCTGCCCCAGCCCAGGTATATATCCCCTCTACCACTGACCTAGTATTTCCTAGTCTGAAAGAAACAGTCACTAAATAAAAAAGATGGATATAAGTCGAGAATAGGGCAACTGCACCGCTAATTCCTAAGGCACCCAGAAAAAGAAATAAGCATGGTCAAGAAAAGTTTGCCTAGATTTCAACTACATGCATTACCCTCCACCGCCATAATAAAGCAATTCTGCCCCACCCCAGGAATATACCCCCTTTCCCACTGACCTAGTATTTTCTAGTCTGGAAGAAACAGCCACCAAATAAAAAAGATAGTTATAAACCAAGAACATGGCAACTGCATCCCTAATTCCCAAGGCACCTAGAACTAAATGAGCACGGGCCAAAAAAGTTTGCCTATATTTCGTCAACCCAAAATAAGAAGCAAATACAAATATAAAAAAGAATATATAAACAACCCCAAAAACCAGTATAATCAATCCGCATTTTTGTCTTTCTTAAAATATCTCAATGAAAGTTCACAAGAAATAGAAAATGTAGATACACTGAGTAGACTTTATACACAGTTTAAACTTTCTAATTCCAAATTAGGGTTTATAGCCAAAAACAATGTGAGTTCACCCAAATGCTGGATACGTGAACCCTAATTATCTCAGGAAACCCCAAAGCTATCCAATTTACAGTTAGGCGTCCTCAAATGAACAAGACAGACAGACAGACCTAATTCACAGTAGGGCAGCATTCAAAAGAATAATACACAACAAACACAAAAAAAGACCTAATTCCTTGTATTGATATCCTTAAACAGCAAAACACAAAAACAGACCCACTTCACAGTAGGGTTCGCCTCAAAATACAAACCACAAAATAGATTTAAATGGCAATGACAAAAATTAAAGAAACAACACACAAATAAACTTGTCAATTACAAAAGACCACAACGTACCACTCACAGGCACGCAGACTAATGTAGCAATTGCAAAATTTGACAAAACAACACACACATTTATAATCTAGTGAAGTGTACGGCTTACTAGCCACAGCAGGCCCATTTGTTTGCATCGGCTCGTCATCTGGTTTAGGCAAGAGGGCATAAGAGCAGCGGCATTCTCGGCTTCTCTCACAATTATAGAACGCCCGGGACATTCGAAAATGAGCCAACGGAAACTAGTAGACGCTCTGAATTGAGGAGCAGGGTCAGAGCCAATCCTTGGCAGATATTTATGTTGGAGAGCTTATATACTCTTGTGCACTATTTCTTGCAGAGGATCCATCAAAAGAGACAATATTAAGCTGCAATAATATAAGTTCATCCACAGAGTATAGAAGCTATCCAACATATATAGCTACCCACAGTGGCTGTAAACAAACCAGCCAAAATGCCAGCCAAATCATACAAAACCAGCCCTAAGACAATCAGGGCAAAGGCGTTCCTTAAATTGTTGAAAATACTCCTTATTAAACAAGGCAAGACGATGAAAAATATCTCGTCCGTTCATCTTTTTCGCTGTTTTTCCGTCGGCGCCCTTTTGCCGTTTCCTGGTTGTATTTCATTTTTACGTTCATTCTTTGATCTCAATCCAGTCCTCAGGCCGTTTCAATACATCGACAAATGGGACAGGATCGATGAAAAATCATTTACAATCTTTTGTACAGCCACCAAACTTTAAATCGATTGTACTTTTGTCAGAGGAGACGTAGAATATCAGTGGCCTTCATTGAAATCCATCCCGTCATTTTGAGTAGGTGGCCTTCGTACTAGCTTATTCCCTGACCACCCTTACATGCTTACAGACAGAACATAGCCCAGAATCCCAACGCAGCAGAAGAGACTATTTAAATATATTAATTTTATATATTTTAGGTTATAATTATATTTAACATTAAATTTAATTATATGACTCAATGCAATTAATTTTATTCTTTTGTATTATTAGTGATCAATATTTGTTAATTTTGTTCTTTAGGTACTTAGGATATAATAGGTATTTGTAATGATGTAAAATGATGGAAGCTATCTTAGTCATTTATCTCTACAAAATGCATTAAATATTCATTAGGTTCTATGTGAGTGTGATTGCAATAATTGTGTTCCATGAGACACTCTCACCCATTAGGATTATCCATAAGAGAGGTAGGAACTCAAAATTCCTCTTATCTTTTATAGTTTCAGTAAAATAGTGTGATTGCTTTGAGAGAAACCACGACTTACATATATACTAATAATCGCATTCCATAAGATATTGTCTTGTTCATTCATGGGGTACAAATATAGTAGTGAATTAATACTAGCACTTGCATCTATAAGAGATTCAAGGGGTACACCGATAGGAGCCCTATGTATTTATTTTCAAGTTGGACAATGATAAAGAGCAGTGGTAAAGAAAACATGACCTGTTTCCAACCCACGGAGAAAAGAAAAAAGAGTAATGCAGATTAGCTACAACAAAACAAAGGAAATTCTTAGTAAATAAAGATCATAAAGATAAAACATTATCGTATTGTTGCTAAATAAAAAAAGACCTTAAAACATTTCAAAATGAAGATGGAAGATTGAAGCTGCAATTTACGCTATAACAAAATGAAAAATCAACTCTATGCAACAAAAATTTGTTAGAAACTTAAAACCAAAATAAATCAAACCAATTATTTTTTAAATAAATATTTTATGAAAATGTCATGCAGCAACACATCTTTTAAGATGGAATAAAATTGACTATTACATCAAAAGAAAAAGAAAAGTAAAAACATGTGAAAATTGGAAAATTAAGATCTAACAAATATTTAGAGAGCAAATATTTATTGAAGCACTGCAAGGTGGTTCTGACACAACTTTCCCGTGAACATGATTTGTTTCGAGCTCACGGAGAAAAGAAAAAAGAGTAATGCAAATTAGCTACAACAAAACAAAGGAAATTCTTAGTAAATAAAGATCATAAATATTTAGAGAAAGAGATGTTATCATCATAGATAAAACATTACCGTATTGTTGCTAAATAAAAAAAGACCTTAAAAACATTTCAAAATGAAGATGGAAGATTGAAACTATAATTTACCCTATAACAAAATGAAAAATCAACTCTATGCAACAAAAATTTGTTAGAAACTTAAAACCAAAATAAATCAAACCAATTCTTTTTTAAATAAATTTTGTATGAAAATGTCATGCAGCAACACATCTTTTAAGATGGAATAAAATTGACTAGGGGAGAGGGCCCAGTAGTCGTGCACCCTAACTTCGTGCTTCTAATTATCCTACGTCGAAATTTCAAATCACTCCCAATTTTTTACAGCAGCTTACTTGGCAAGTTCTCTGCTTATAACTAAGGTTTCAGGACCACATCATCAAATATGATGCCACATCAGCATGCGTTTTTGTCAAGGTGTCCAAAAAGGCACCAAAAAATAGTGAGACCAATTCTCGTGCATTACATGTAGAAACCCTTGTTTCCCCTGTTTCTGAATCTGACTGTTTTTTTTATTGTTTTGTGTATTTTTGGGTTTTTGACTGTTTTTGAGTTTTTTTGCATGAATATTGAAAGTGGCGATTTTGCAATAAAATAATATAAAATCTAAATGAATTCTTACAACTCCGGAAATAACAGAATCTATTGCAAATACTAATGCCAGATTATCTATTTAACTTCTAAAACGATTACAAATAAGATCCAAGTACATGCAAATAAAAGGCAATATGTTATTTGATGAAAACCTGATTTGCTGCAATATGTAAATGGTCTTGATCTGGTACGGCTGCAGTAAATACACCTTTCTCCCTCCGTCTGATGATCCACAATGATGCCAGGAATATAGGCGCCCAAACTAGAAGTGGCAGACTGATCCAACAATAGGCGATTTGCTTGATCTTGAAAATATGCCCCTTTTAATGGAGGTACGGCCTGGTACATATGGTACGGCTGTGTACAGTAGCAATAAATGAAATAGAACAGCCCTTCTAAGAATCTCCATATCTAAGTGAAATAGGCGCCTTATTGTAGGAAACTCCTTTGGATGAATATCTCTCTGAAAACTCTGAAGGTGAATGATCTGTGAAGTTCTATGATCTCTTATGGATGAAGAAACCTCTTTGCCTGGCAATAAATCGGAAGATATTTCACAACCTCTGAATTGCTTTCACTAGAGATGGCTAGTTCCCCAATGCTCTGAGACTGAAACCCTTGGCTTTCGTGCTCTGGTCAAGACTTGATCAATTTTCAATACACAATAACATAATGGCTCGACTTTCCAAGCAAAAACCATATATCCTTTGAAAAGTGTGAATTCCTTAAAAATAGGGATCATTAAAAATAATTCGACTTCTTCATTTAATTTTTTCAATAGTTTTTAAATCACATTTTAATTATAAAATATAATTAAAATGGCCCCCTTCCATGATGGGCGACCCCTTCAGCCAAAATCACTTAAGTTATAATATTTAAAAATATTATAACTTTTAGCAGCTCAATAATTAATATTTAATTAACCAATTAAATATTAATATCTCTCTCAATATATATACCTCGGCGTAACGGTAACTGCCTGCAAGCCGCATTTAATAATGAAGTGACTTCGCTAATCAATCCATACCGCTTAAAATAGCAGGGTCCTCAACAGTGCCAACATCAAGTAAAATAGCAACTCAGGCTAAAAGTGTCCGAATGAGCCCGAACAAAAGCCAACTGATCAAATACTGACAACTGAAGCTGAGCCAAGCTCCATCAAGACCCTCTATCCATCCCATCAACCTACGAGGGTCGCATAATAGGCTAATCCTGTGCTCTGAGAGATGTCAACTAGAAGGGGACATGGCACCGCTTCCTCCCGAAATTGTTTGTCCTCAAGCAATCTCAACTCGATGTCGTATCATCCTCGCCTCCCATTACAGCATCCTCCATTGTGCAAATCTCTCCCATTTCACTACAAATATTCCCCGATAGCCTCCCACGCTAATTGTCTCTCTCCAGCATCTGTGATAGACTCGTGTACTCAAAATCAATCCTCTTTCCCTCATCATCTAAGGAGGTAGAACTACTAAGGTACTCACATGGTGACCCAATGCCTTCTTGAGACGCGATACATGAAAACATTGTGTACCCTCGGGCTTCTACCTCGAAGCTTTTCCAAGCCCATAGGCCACCTCTCCAACTCTCGATCCCGAAGGACCGTGAATATCGGTTTAAGTTTTCTTCCGACCCACTCTTTTCCTAAGAGTGGATCGCATTTAGGGCTGCAAGATAAGATAAACCATGTCACCCACCTCAAAATGCCTCTCTGTTCTCTTCTGATCCGCGTACTGCTTTTGCTGATTTTGTGCCTTGGCGATATTTTCCTTGAGAGCCCTCATAGTATCCTGACTCTCCTGCAACAAGTCTCCAGCACTCGGCACTCTACTGTCACTCAGTAGCAAATCCAGAAAACTTGGCGCCTCATAACCGTACAATTCCGTGAAATGTGACATCTGAATGGTCATATGGAATGTTATGTTGTAACAATACTCACACAAATGAATCCATTTGACCCACGCCTTCTACTGCCCTGCAATATAATTCCTGAGGTAACCCTCCACCCATTTATTCACTATCTTCGTCTGCCCATCTGTTTGCGGGTGGTAACTGGTGCTCGGTGTAAGCTCGGTCCCACAGAGTCTGAACACCTCCTACCAAAAGTGACTCAAGAACCGACTATCTCTATCGCTCACTATGCTCCGAGGCGACCCATATAATCTAAATACCTCACGAAAAAAGACCTCTGCTACTTGTGTAGCTGTGTAGGTAGTGGAAATTGGAAAGAAGTGGGCATACTTCGTTAGCCGATCCACAACTACATATATGCAATCTCGCCCTTGGGCTTTAGGCAAGCCCGTAATGAAGTCCATCGACAGGCATTCCCACTTCCTGTCAGGAATCGGAAGTGGCTGCAATAATCCTGTTGGGTACGTGTTCTCCTACTTGTTCTACTGACAAACAGGGCACTCACGCACATACTGAAGAACATCTACCTTAAGTCCTTTCCATGTGAATCTCTCCTAAATCTGTCTGTAGGTTTTGAAATACCTGGGATGTCCTACAGTAGGTACATCATGAAAGGCTCGCAAGATAATGTTCTTCACCTCTGAACCTGGGATCAAATAAATCATGTTCTTGTAAATGATCAAGTCATTCACAAGTGTGTACCTGGTATTAATCGTCGATCAATCAACAATGTTGGAGGCCCAAGTATCCTTGGCATACTCTGCCACAATCATATGCCTCCAATCCTCTGAAATATGAACCATAGAGCTCAAATATGGCCTGCGTGAAAGAGCATCAGCTACTACATTCTGGGTTCCTTTGATATAAGAGATATCAAAGTCATATGCTTGTAATTTACTAACCCACTTCTGCTGATAATCATTGAGATCTCGTTGCCCCAAGAAGTGTCTCAAACTGTTATGGTCAGTTTTGATGCAAAATTTGCTGCCAACAAGATACTGCCTAAATTTTGCTAAGGCATGCATTATAGCGAGCATCTCCTTATCGTAAATGCTATAGAGTCTCTCTGGCCCTCTGAGTTTACGGCTCTCATATACAATAGGGTTCTTGTCCTGCATAAGCACCGCCCCAATGCCCTCACCTGATGCATCGCACTGAAGCTCAAAAGGCTTTGAAAAGTCTGGTAGTGCCAATACAAGGCATGTAGTCATCAGCTCCTTAAATCTGACAAAACATTCTTGTGCCTCAGGAGTCCAATAAAATGCACCTTTTTTCAGCAAGTTCGTCATAGGTGTTGCATGTCGTGAATAACCATTCACGAATCTACGGTAGAACCCACACAAACCTAGAAATCCTCGCAACTGTGTAAGGTTTTCCAGTGTAGGCCAATCAATAATAGCGCGGATCTTTTCAAGATCCATCCGCGCTCCCTCTACACTGATAATGTGACCTAAATATAACAATTCGGTCATCCCCAAATCACACTTGGACTCCTTGGCGTACAAGGACTCCCTCTCCAGAATACTCAACATGGTCTCCAGGTGAGCCAAATGCTCCTACCAAGTCCTGCTGTAAATAAGGATATCATCGAAGAAGACCAATACGAATCTCCTCAGCAGTGAATGAAAAACCCTGTTCATCGTGGACTGAAATGTAGCTAGCGCATTAGTGAGCCCAAATGGCATCACTACAAACTCGAAGTGCCCACAATGACAACGGAAGGCAGTCTTCTCGATGTCCTGCTCACAAACCCTGATCTGATGATATCCTGACCTTAAGTCGATTTTAGTGAAGTAGCATGCACCATGGAGCTCATCAATAAGCTCGTCTATACGAGGTATTGGATACCTTTTTTTGATAGTTCTCTTATTCAGGACTTTGTAGTCAATGCATATGCGTAAAGTACCATCCTTCTTCTTTACCAAAACAACTGAAGAAGCGAATGGTGATTTGCTAGGTCGAATGTGACCCATAGCAAGTAACTCCTTGATCATTTTCTCGTTCGCATCTTTCAGCCACTTGGGATGTCTATATGGCGTAATCATAACGGGCTTAGCACCCTCCTCAAGCTCAATAATATGCTCAATGCCCCTATCTGGAGGTCTCCCTGGTGGAATATCATTGAATACCTTATCATGCTTGATTCTCAACTGTTGTATGTCAGGATGATATTTAGTCTTCTGCTGTCCTTCCTGTATAGGTGCCAATGTGCACTCGGCAGCCCACTCTACCATGTCGTGTCGCATGAGCCTCTCCATCCGACGAAAGAAATTGTTTTGATGTTGTTGTCCTGAATTGCTTTTAGGATGTGTGTCTTCCCATCAACATCAAAACGGATCTCCATGTCCTTGAGATGAAGAGTGACTTCCTCAAGTGAATGAAGCCACTTCATGCCCAAGACCAAATCAATATCTCCCATGTTAACTACATAGTAATCAACCTTGAACTCATAATTGTTCAATCGTAAAGGGAGATCCTTAATCATGCATTCACACCTAAGAGTGTAACTGTCGGCCACCTTAACCCTAATGCCTTCGAACTCTTCAGTGATGAGTCTGCGTTTCTCAACAAATCTAGCATTTATAAAATTGTGTGTGGCTCCTGTATCAAGAAGGGTAATGACCCTCTGTCCTGCCAACACTCCACGAATCCTGAATGAGCCCTCTTGCTGAATGCTAGATAGGCGTGCCTCCTGTATTTGAAGCTCTAACTCTGTCTCTGCCTTAGGCTCTGAAGCCTTTGACTCTGACTCCTCAGAACTCTCCTGTTGTTCGGAATTCTCTGACTCCGAATCCTCATAATACGCCCACATCACTCGATTTGCCTTGCCCTTAGGCCTCAAAGGACAATCGTGATTGGCATCATAGGGACCTTTGCAGTAGAAGCAAAGCTTCTTCCTGCGTAGATCATTAAGGGCCTCTCGATCCAAAGGTGGTGCTGCTGATTTACCCTTCGAATCGTTCTTAAAATCTAATTTTTCTTTGCTAAAATTAGACTTCTCTCTGTTTTTGTTAAAGCCCTTATTATCCCTGAATGAAGAATTGCCTCTGGAGTTAAATCTACTAGATGGTGCTGCCAACTCCGAACTACGTGCTTTCTTCATCGCTTCCTGTAATGAAGGAGGATCAAAAGCTTTGATCCAACCTCTCAATGGCTCTGTCAGTCCCTCCATGAAAAGCACTACCAATCTCCTCTCTGAAATCTTCGGGACCATAACTGATAACTTCTGAAAGTCACCAATATAAGACTCTAGACTGCCACTCTGTCTCAGCTGAGCCAAGTCTCTGAAGTAGGATTCTAGATCCTTCCTGTCAAACCGCTCCACCAGCCTATCGACAAACTCCTGATATGATGTGATCCTATCATGCTGGAGTGTCACCATCCCGTGGTGCCACCAGTCATAAGCTACTCCCTCGAGATGCAATGTCGCATATCTGATAGCATCTCTCTCAGCCATCGGACCTAGTGTGAGAAATGTGTCTAACTTACTAATCCAGGCTTGTGCTGTCACCTTACCACTACCATCGAACATCGCTAGAGTGAGCCTGTTCGTAGCATGTTTCAGGTCATGATTCTGGTGTCTAGGTCTCCAGTCTTGTCGACCTCTGTGATGCTCTCTCCGCTGTGTAATAAATCAGTCAAAAGTGATCCTCTCTCTGACCTCAAGTGGTACCAACTCCCACTCCTCGTTCGCTGCCATAAGTGTATCAGCGAACAACTCCTCATGCTCCTCACCTGCAATAGCCTCATCGGGCTCCTGCCTCACAAAAGTAGGCCTAGTGGGCATGTCTGCTGTCCATGAAGCTGTCCTAGGTGCTCTGCGAGATCCTGCATCACTCCTGTCATCGTCACGATGTGGTGACGGTCTCCTCGGAGTACCCAATCTCTGAAGTGCTACTGTCAACTGCTGTAATACATCATTTGATTGTCGTTGACCTGCTCGTAAGTCTCTTAGAGCATGTAAAACCTTTGCATCGTCCTGATCTCTGTTATTATGAGGTATTAGAGCTAAATCCTGCCATCCTGAGGGTTTAGCAATCTTATGCAGCCAGAAGAGTTTGAGTCATACAGGTATTATACACGCAGACGAGCCTTGATTGACAGACAACAGGGCTTGAACAGGCAGCCGAGATACCACTGTAGAAACCCTTGTTTCCCCTGTTTCTGAATCTGACTATTTTTTTTATTGTTATGTGTATTTTTGGGTTTTTGACTGTTTTTGAGTTTTTTTGCATGAATATTGAAAGTGGCGATTTTGCAATAAAATAATATAAAATCTAAATAAATTCTTACAACTCCGGAAATAACAGAATCTATTGCAAATACTGATGCCAGATTATCTATTTAACTTCTAAAATGATTACAAATAAGATCCAAGTACATGCAAATAAAAGGCAATATTTTATTTGATGAAAACCTGATTTGCTGCAATATGTAAATGGTCTTGATCTGGTACGGCTGTAGTAAATACACCTTTCTCCCTCCGTCTGATGATCCACAATGATGCCAGGAATATAGGTGCCCAAACTGGAAGTGGCAGACTAATCCAACTATAGGCGATTTGCTTGATCTTGAAAATATGCCCCTTTTAATGGAGGTACGGCCTGGTACAGATGGTACGGCTGTGTACAGCAGCAATAAATGAAATAGTACGACCCTTCTAAGAATCTCCAGATCTAAGTGAAATAGGTGCCTTACTGTAGGAAACTCCTTTGGATGAATATCTCTCTGAAAACTCTGAAGGTGAATGATTTGTGAAGTTCTATGATCTCTTATGGATGAAGAAACCTCTTTGCCTGGCAATAAATTGGAAGATATTCCACAACCTCTGAATTGCTTTCACTAGAGATGGCTCGTTCCCCAATGCTCTGAGACTGAAACCCTTGGCTTTCGTGCTCTGGTCAAGACCTGATCAATTTTCAATACACAATAACATAATGGCTCGACTTTCCAAGCAAAAACCATATATCCTTTGAAAAGTGTGAATTCCTTAAAAATAGGGATCATTAAAAATAATTCGACTTCTTCATTTAATTTTTTCAATAGTTTTTAAATCACATTTTAATTATAAAATATAATTAAAATGGCCCTCTTCCATGATGGGCGACCCCTTCAGCTAAAATCACTTAAGTTATAATATTTAAAAATATTATAACTTTTAATATAAGCTCCAATAATTAATATTTAATTAAATCAATTAAATATTAATATCTCTCTCAATATATACCCGATGCAAAACCGTCTGAAGCTGGCGAATAATGAAGTGATTCTGCACGTGATCAATCCATACTGCTAAAAATAGCAGGGGTCCCTCGCTGAGTGCCAAATACTGCTAAAAATAGCAACTCAGGCTAAAAGTGTCTGAATGAGCCCGAACGAAAGCCAACTGATAAAATACTGACAACTGAAGCCAAGCCAAGCTCCGTCAAGACCTTCTATCCATCCCATCAGCCTACGAGGGTCGCATAATAGGCTAATCCTGTGCTTTGGGAGATGTCAACTAGAAGGGGACATGACATTACATCATGAGTAGTTGAGCGCTGATGTGGTATCACATGATTGGTTGCTTTTTAGATCAAAAGCATACATTTTGTTTAATTATGGGTAGTCAAATCATAACTATTGGACATTGTATAAACGACTATTGGGTATTATAATTACGATTGAGTGCGCGACTATTGGACCCCGCACGACTATTGGGCCCTCTCCCCTATTAAATAAATAAAAAAAAAAAAGTAAAAACATGTGAAAATTGGAAAATTAAGATCTGACAAATATTTAGAGAGCAAATATTTACTGAAGCACTGCAAGGTGGTTCTGACACAACTTTCCCATGAAAATTGTGCTTGAAAACACCTATGTTAAGTGTCACCCACTTGTAAAACGGTTTATGGGCGTGAGACAGGTTTTGGGTTAAAATGAAAAGCTCAATCCTTTCTATCTAGTTGACTTAGTCTTTCTCATTGGCGCTACAGGTGGAAAATTTAAACCAAAGTAGAGAATACCAATCAGAGAAGCATGAAAACAGGCTTACCAGTGCAGAAGTAGATGGAGACGCTACAATCTCTTCACAAGCATTTATATGCTTGTTCTCTGGTGGATACCTCAGTCCCAAAAACACTTATTTAACTAGACTGGAGCCATAAAAGAACCACTGAGTGGAGGAACTCCATTGG
The DNA here is from genome assembly GCA_007258455.2 of Sequoia sempervirens. NCBI lineage: Eukaryota > Viridiplantae > Streptophyta > Pinopsida > Cupressales > Cupressaceae > Sequoia > Sequoia sempervirens. Next base: position 186,867,235 of record VDFB02353493.1, on the reverse strand, counting down.
AGAAGTGGGCATCATCAGCTTCATCCTCTGCATCGCTCTTGAATTTGTGCCTACCTGATTTCAGGCGAAGCCATTTTTTTGCCATCATTCAGGGCCACATTACCTGCATCGTTGAATATTCATCAACTCCTCCGAACGCTTTTAATGGTGAACTCCTCAATCCTTCTTCCCCAAACCAAATTAATCCAGAGAGGGGCGGTAGAGTGTTTGTTTCCCCTAATGAGTAAATCGCACAGTGCAGGTCAGACACAGCTCTGTGCAGTAAAGTTAGCAATGAATGGTCCATCAGTGAAACCAATCTAATGATACTGCATTTAGATACTGCATTTACTATAAAGATAGCAATCCGTTGTAGCAGAAATCAAAAGATTTTTTGAGCGCCTGAATTTTGGCAACTGAAAGTGGTTTCACGGCATGAGACAATAGTTTAATGGTGTGATACAGGTTTTCTGGTGAGTTGTGGATTGGCAAGTCCACAATAAAAGTCTATCCGCTAAAAAAATTAGATTGTTAAATTGGACACATCTAATTTGGAATTCTCTAATGTTAAAATCAAATAAAATTTAGAGATGATATCTACATGAAGAGAACATGTGTATTGAGAAAACCACAATCGATTTAAATTGAGAACATGGATTACATTTACTAATTTATTTCTACATTTTTATGTGCTATGCAAACAAAAAGAAAAAACAAACCAAAATTGACCTTATACCTTACTCGATTCAACAAGTGCATATTTACAAAAATGTGTTTTGACAATCAACTATACCATGACAACAACTAATGTTATTCATATGCTAACTTTACAATTCCTATCATCATTCCCATTTCAGCCATTACATTGAGCATTTTTGTCTCCCATTTTATTTGTTCAAGTTAGTCCATTATTTTAAGCAACAACTAATTCTTATATATGCTTTTACAAATAAAATTACTAATTGTCTTTCACCTTCATTAGAATGTCATTGACTAAATCAACATGTAATCAAAGTATGAATTCACTCTATTTTTAGAAAATATATTGACACTCATTTTAAGTGTATGCTTGTGTCATAGTAGATTGCTTTCTATCCACTAGGAGCTTCTATGAATTTTATGTGCCATCCTATATGAAGTGATATCTATTCTAATTCATTTTTTTCATGCATGACAATGACAACAACTAATATTATTCATATACTAACTTTAAAATTCCTATCATCATTCCCATTTCAGCCATTACATTGAGCATTTTTCTCTCCCATTTTATTTGCTCAAGTCACTCCTATATTTTAAGCAAGAACTAATTCTTATATATGCTTTTAAAAACAAAATTACTAATTGTCTTTCACCTTCATTAGAATATCATTGACTAAATTAACATGTAATATGTAGTCATTCTATTTTTAGAAAAATTATTGCCACTCCTTTAAGTGCATGCTTGTGTCATATAGTGGATTTTTTTCAACCCATTAGGAGATTCTATGAATTCTAAGTCCCATTATATATGAAGTGTTATCAATTCTAATCCATTTTTTTCATGCATGACTATGAAAACAACTAATGTTTTTAATTATATAAGCAACATTTACAAAGCGCTAGACACAAACACAAAAGGCCTAACAAGGTAGAAAGTTCAGTAAAACACAAAAAGTATCGATGGTGGCTGGGCAAAGACATCAAACCAACAACATATCATAGTTTTTTCAAAAACATAAAGGTAGCACCAAACTAATTAGCAATTTTCTCCCAATCCTCCTTGAGGGATTTAAAAAAGTCTTAACTATTGGAGCAGATGCTAGAACCTTTGGAATGATCATGATTTTTAATTTTATCTTTTAACACTAAATCAAGGGTGGTTGTGTGTTATTCATATTCTAACTTTACAATTCCTATCATCATTCTTGTTTCATCCATTACATTGCACATTTTTGTCTCCCATTTTATTTGCTCAAGTCACTCCATTATTTTAAGAAACAACTAATTCTTATATATTCTTTTACAAACAAAATTACTATTTGTCTTTCACCCTAATTAGAATGTCATTAGCTAAATCAATATGCAACCAAACTATGGATCCGTTCCATTTTATAAAAAAATATTGGCACTCCTTGCAAATGCATAATATTTTATCCTTCTTGATGATTTTCCCTTTTCCATACTTGAATGCTAAAAATCATGGCTTCATTGTGGTGGGTAGGGCATGGTTTGTGGATGGCCTCGTAGATATAGAGGACAGGCTTGTTGTTGAGATTTAAGAATCAAGTACTGATAAATGGGAGCTTTGTGCTCCCTTGCCCGCAGAATTATATGATTTAATGTAATTAATTTTATTCTTTTGTATTATTAGTGATCAATATTTGTTAATAAATAAATGTATATAATGCTTTTAATTGTTTTATTATGTTTTAGTTACTTAGGATCTAATAGGAATTTTTAATGATGCAAATGATTGAAGTTATCTTAGTCATTTATCTCTACAAAATGCATTAAATATTCATTGGGATCTATGTCAATGTGATTGTAATAATTGTGTTCCATGAGACACTCTCACCCATTGAGATTATTGATAAGAGAGGTAGGGACTTAAAATTCCAATATCCTTTATAGTTTCAGTAAAAATAGTGTGATTGCCTTGAGAGAAACCATGTCTTATGTATATAGTGATAAACATATTTCATGAGATATTGTCTTGTTCTTTCATGGGGTATAAATATAGTAGTGGATTAATGAAAATTTAGATTGTTAAATTGGAAACATCTAACTTGGAATTCTCTTCACATCTTAAAATCAAATAGAATTTAAAGATGATATCTACATGAAGAGAATGTGTGTATTGAGAAAAATACAATGGAGTTGAGATGACAATATAGATTACATTTACTAATTTACTACTACATAATTTGTATGTGTTATTTTTTTTTTAAAAACAAATCAAACCAAAGTTGTCATTGCTATGTAGAGACATAGCTACCGAAATTGACCTTATGCATTACCGCATTCAACATGCATATTTACAAGAATGTATTCTGACAATCAACTATACCATGACAACAACTAATGTTTTTGATAAATAAAGTAGCAAAACAAGGGTGTTGGACCAATTACAAAGAGTGTGAAGGTTGGAAACAAAGTCAACAGACCATAAACAACACACTAACAACACTTTAATAAAATGTCAAAAACAGTGAACAAAAAGAGATGCCAGAGACAAAAAGGAACACCAACTTAACCAAACAATTGACCCCAATCATTGGTGAGGAACTTAAAAAGTTCCTTGCGACTATTATCCTTCTCACTAGCCTTCTCCTATTCTTTGTCCTACAACAAGAATAGGGTAGTTTTTGATCTATGCATAACCTTGGATCTAAATTTGGATAGGTTTACCATCTTTTTCTCAAATTTTAGCACCTTTCCTTTAAGCTCTGTAAGCTCCTTCATCATAGCAGCACAGTGAGGGCAACTATGATTCTCACCTGGAAGGTCCACATTGGCATTGTCAATGCTAATCATGTGTGTAGGCTAGATCTCACAAGTGTTCTTAAGACCTTTGGAATCAACCTCATTATCCACCTTATCAGTAGGGAAGCTCGCATCCTACTCAAGAGCATCCATTGTCACCTCCTTTTCAGTAGGCTTTGGATGACCCACCAGATGGTTAGATCTTCTAAGATGGGAACTACTCTCATCCTTCACATCCTCAACATTGTACTCTTCCACTTTGACAGTAACCACATTGGCCTTCTCCACCAAGACCTACATTGGGGAAACTTTCTACTTTTTATGGGGGGGTTTTAGAGATCCCACCTAACCATGTTTTCCAAAACCCAAAGAAGGGGAGGGTGAATGCACAAAGATGTGTCCACTTAAGGTGGGAGTTTCAACCTTAGTTAAAAAGCCAAAATCGGGCTCCATAGAATGGGATCTCGTTTATTAATAAATGGGATCTCATTTAGGATCGAGATCCTGAGCCAAAAATAGAAATGGGATCACGTATTTTAAAATTTGGGATCCCATTTCATATTGGTGTCCTGAGCTAGCTCACAGGAAACGAGATACCTTTTTTTACAAATCGGGATCTCATTTCTAAATGGTATTTTAAAAAAAAAAAAAGGAACCCGAGCTCATTTTAATAGCTCGGGATCCCAATTGAGCATGACAACGACCTCTAGGCAATGACCTCTAGTAACCTCAGGTATGTGATCGAGCCCCTCTTTTTGCATTTTTTGGTGATTAGTGATTAATTGAAGGTTTTTTTACATTATTAGTGTTTTTGTTGATTTTTTTCATTTCAATTTAGACTTGCAAAAAAAATGAAACCCTTGTCAATGGAAAACAAACAGAAAATATCAAACAAAAAAAATTGAACCCTAAACCCTAATCAAACAAAAAAATGAAAAAAAGGGGTTCAATCACATACCTGATATATGTATGTATGTATATATGTATGTATGTATATATGTATGTACATATGTATGTATGTATATATATGTATATATGTATGCATGCATATATTTTTCAACTCTAAAATATGAAATAAAACCCCTTAATTTAGCTATTTTAAAACCATTGAAAGATGGTTCCAAAATACATATATAGATGTACCATACATACATTCTTATATATACATACACATTTATATATGCATACATGCATACATTCTTAATTATATGTATACATACATACATGTATGTATATATATGTATACATACATACATACATGCATATATATATAGAGACTTTCAACACTTAACATCTATGGTAGATAATGATTACACAATTAGAGATCCCCTAGATCTTAGATATCTTTAAATAACCCTATTTTGTACATATTATAAGGCTTTAGGAATTTGTACCTCATTTTGATATGCATTTTTGTATTTTATACTATATCATTCTTACTAATGATGTTATTTTTGTAAATTACCATCAAGTTTTATGGATCATGTATTTAGGATTCATATATGTGGATTTGTATATGCTTGGGATGTTTTCATGTACTTTCTAATTATGTTCTTATTTATTTCCATTAAGGTGTATAGATTATTTAAATAAATTTATATCAAGTGGCTTTCTATATTCTTGAACTCTATAACATTTTCATTACATGATTATGTATAAATTCATCAAGTTTAACATTTTATTTATTAATTATATATATTTGCATATTAACAAACACCTAGTCTCTAACATATTAACATACATATAGTAAATCTACTAGAGTAATCCTTGAAGCTCAAGTTTATGGTTTAGGTTTAAAAAACTCACAAGGTTCACCAAAAAATTGATCAAATCAATCAATTTGGAATTGAAAACCAATCAATATAGCTTGTTGAAGATAAAAGTTAAATTTATAGAAAAAACCTCCCACCTTATTAGCCAAAAATTGAACCATTTTGTCTATTGGCATATGTAAGGAACGTTTCAAAACCAAATCCAAATGGTGACATTAGTGACCTAGAGTCAATAAAAAATTTAAGAATGGTTTCCAATGACTTAAAATGAATCCATATCTACCATGAAATTGGGGGCCATTATTCTAAATAAATTCATGAATTGAAGCTAAAAGAAAATTAATGAGAAAGAAACCCTTTGAGATCTATGGGAGATAGATGATTGATTTATCTTAGGATAGATTGTTTTTATCCAAGTGTTATTGTAAATAGATATAAAAGTAAATATGCAGTACATTTATCTTAGGCTAGATATGGTAGACCATGCACAATGCATAATAAATATTTTTTCAAGGTTATCATTGAACCCCTTACACCATCCTATTACCCTAAACCCTAAACCGATGTCTTAAGGGGTCCTAATATGACATGTCTTAAGGGGATCAAAGAAGTTCTCAAAATTTGGTGTTCAGTTTCCTAAGGAAACCAAATTTAACAATAATATACATTCAATATTTAGTGATTAAAATATAGACTAGAGCCTTCCCACCTTCCTCTTGTTAGGGGTGTTAAGGCCTCAAACATTTCAAACATTTCATGAAGGCTTCTCATGATAAGATCATGCAAGATTATAATATGAATGAGATTTCATGAGAGGGTGATCAGTCGAAAGAAGAGCTATCTCAATCAACCATTCCACAAGAAAATATTATTTTATGAAGAAAAAATGGTTTGCTAAATGATTCAATTTCATTGCACATTATGGGTATAATTCAAAGGCTCTACACATCTTTTCCATTCCTTCATGAACACTGTCTTTTTCACTAACTTGCAAGTCCATTATTCCAAGGGCCACCCAAGCTTCAACATTTTTAGGTTCTAGCAAGTCCATTATTTGGAAGGAACTCATTTTGGAAGCCTTTTATGTTTCAAAATGCAACTAACATTGTAGTTATATCATTAGTATCTCAACCAATAAGAATTTTGTCCCACGATCTCAATTCATAGATCCCATTAAGCCATCCTATGAGGACCCCTTAAGCAATCATAATTTCTCCTAATTTAATGTAATTTTTAATGAGATTTCACATCACATTATCAATTATTTATTTTTTCATTTGCATGTGTTAGACATAAATGATCCTTCACATTTTTTCATTTGTATTCAATTAGGTCATTTATATTGAATGGTTTAAGGGGATTTTCATAGATGTATCTTACATTTTAAAATTACAAATTTAATGCAGGTTCACTTATATCTTAGAGATCATGGATCAATTCAATATTGACGATATCCATATTCTACCTCCACGCCCTCCATCTCCACTCCCTTCACCTCCACCTCCACCCACTCCACCTCATAACCCCCCACCTCCACCACCTGCATCTAATGGTGCTTGCTTGCAAGCATAGATCAATGTGAATGTTAGATCCATTGATGATCAAATCAATGCTATTCAAAATGAAGAATGTATTCCACCACATTTGAGGCATTTTGCATCTATGATGCAAAATGTTATTGATGTCATTAGGTCCATTGATGTGGACTTAGACAAGCATCAACAATGACTAGCAGAGAGGAGACAATCCTATTCTAAAAAGGAAAACACAAAGAAATGAAGAGATGCAATAGAGAGCCACAACACTTTATTAAGACAATGATCTTATTAAATTTTGCAATTCGCACTGACAATGATCTTATTTTTATAAAGAATTTGGCCTTGGATGGATATTTTTAGTGTTGAATAAATATGAAGATAATAGTATAATGATGAGACAAAAATTTACTAAGAAATATTAAATAATAAATATTAATTAATATTGTATTAAATTTTTAATTGGTGTTTTTTTTTAATTCTAATTTTTAGAGGTGTATCTATGATGGATTACATTCACACATTTTAAACTATTTTAGAGATGTTTTGATACACTTAGTTTGTGATACTTAGAATTGTTTTGATATACTAAACCCTAAACCCTAAACCCTAAAGCCATCATTTTGTCCTAGGATAGTTAAGCCATAGGTCCCCTTAAAACTATACTTAGGACCCCTTAAAAGCCATCATATAATATTAATTACATCCTTTAAATGTACATTTTAAAAAATAATATATATTTAACTTATTGAAGTTTTGTTACCTTGGGCAACTTCACCAAATTTTAACCCTTTAATCCATCATTTTTTCCTATGACCTTCATTCATAGATCCCCTTAAGCCATCCTATTACAACCCCTTAAGCCATCCTATGAGGATCCCTTAAGCCATCACAATTTCTCCTAATAAACATTATTAATGATGTAATTTTTAATGAGATTTCATATCACATTAACAATTAAATTTGTTTTTTTTCATTTACATGCCTTAGACATAAATGATCTTTTTGTGTATGTTTTAAGTTTATTTTTTAGTATATACATGTATGAAAATTACATAGTTAGGTCTTAAATTTTGATATTTGTATGTACATGGTCAAGTTGAATGATGTATGTATGCATTGTACACATCCTATTAAATTTATTTTAAACATGTATCTTACATTTTAAAATGTGTATGTATATGATCAAGTTGAATGATGTATGTATGTGTATGTACATTTATCCTATATTTAAACACTAGTGTACATTAATAATGTATGTATGTGTATGTATGTTAATTTTGTATATTTTTTGTAGGTTCACTTATATACATCATGGATCAATTTGATATTAATGATATTCTTAATCCACTTGTTCATCCCCCTCTACCTCCACCTCCACCTCCAGCTCTCCCTCCACCTCCCCTCAACCCCCTTCACATCCAGTACCAGGATCTGATGAGGCTCGCTTGTGAGCACAGATCAATGATAATGTTAGATCCATTCATAACCAAATCAATGCTATTCAAAATGAAGCATTTGTTTCTCCACACTTGAGACATTGTCGATGTCATTAGGAATATTGATTTGTACTTAGATATGCATCGATGATGGTAGGAGGATATGAGAAAATTTTATTCTGACGGTCTCTCCTACAAAAATATTTTGGACCTGAAAATAACAAAAGCCATCTTGCACCTTATTTGACTGACCCTATCACTAACCTACCCATTCCTGCAAATAAACCTAGGATATCGATGAGGTGGTGTAGACATCCACAAATGTCTGCAAATTTTTGGAAGTGATGGTCGATGGTATTTGACCATCCACCACATGCTAATATGGAGGTCCCTTTATACTTTTTGAGGAAGCTATATGCAAAGTTTGTTTTGGGGAAAAATCCTAATTATTTTTATTTTAAATCATTTCAGGGTGTTGGTGGTGGCATGCCACAATAGAGGTTAGGGGCACGGGTTGATCCCTAATGCCCCATGCATGCCCAACCTCTTGTAGATCCTCCTGGTGCTACCATTCTTGCATCTATGCATCATCGTGCAGTAGTACCCACATTAGGATCTTTGAGTACGCTCACAGGAAACCTTGATGAGCACACTTCAGCAATGATGGTTGGGCTAGAGACCACAAACATGGAGGAGCATTGTATGGAGTTGGTCCTAGTACCATTGCATGAGTTTTGACACCCAACATATGTATTAGTTGTCATCAAGTATGCTATGGACCTGATCACGCTACACCCAGTTTGGGTGGACATAGATATTTTGGTGGAGAATTTGGTGGCATTGGTTCATATGTTGATTTTCTTACTGTAGAGCATCACCATGTAGAAATTTTGACACAGGTATAAATATGCATGTACATGTTGAATTTATAACATTTTTTAAGCACACGTGTTTTTAATGAACACATATATGAAAAAACTTGTAATGTTTTAACAATCAAATTGTTTGGTGTAGATGGTGACCGCCCCTGCATCATCTTCTGTCAATTTTTTATGTTGACACACACTAGTGCAAGTCGACTACCCTTACATGGGGTATTTTGATTAATTTTTAAATATATTCAAAATATTTTTATAACTTGAATTTCTAATTTGTAATTCAATCATGAACATGTATTTTAAATATTTATGTTGGTTCAAGGGAGTCAATCAACTTACACATCGATTCCACCTAAGGGGTTGTCTCTCAACGCTCCTCCATTGTCGAACATCTCGCATGAGGTCCAAGTACATGTATATTGTAAATTATTAAAAACTATACCCCTTATTGGTACACTTGAATATATATATATATATATATATATATATATATATATATATATATATATATATATATATATATATATAAACCTAATCCAAGTACACATGTGCTTTAAATTTGACCTTGTAGGACTTTGTAATTAGTGGCACTTTCAACCTTGATGAGGTCACACCACCTCAACTAGGACATGCATAGCAGGCTCATATGGTAATTTAATATTTTCATCATATTTAAAGTCAATTACAAACTATACATTGTGAATAACTTAAATTAAATTTAAAATTGAATATATATATATATGCTCATACATGTTAAATTCTTTTTCTTTTATAGCATGAGACATCTAATGTAGTTGAGAATGTAGAGACACGTCCTGGAATAGAGGATGCACCAACATATTATGGTAAAATTTAAATATGATAAAATATAAATTAAATTGAATTAAATCATTTTTTATAATCTTACATCTAATTTCAACTTTCTTTTTCTTGTATGTAGATTGATTCAAAGCATGTAGAGACAGGTCTAGGTGCACCAGAGCATGTAGAGCAACCTCACATGATAATTTAATTTTATTATAAATTATAAATTAAATTGTCTTTAAATCATTTTTAATTGTCTTACACCTAATTTCAACTTTCTTTCTCTTGTACATAGTGATTCAGGTCATTTGGATAGTCCGCGTGGTGTGAAGAGGTCTCTTGATTATAGAGATGATATGAGTTAGATTATTTCATGGGTTGTATTTGATTATTTCATGGACTACATATATATGTACAAGTTTCAATATTTTAATATATGTATTTTTATTTTCATGGACTTAATCTATTGTTTCACGAACTTTATTAATTTCAGTATTTTGTGGTCTATTATTGTTAAATATTAATTTACACATGTGAATTTATGCATTTTAAGTGAAATTAATATAAAATTGATAGGACATATTTGTACTTTACAAAAAAATCATAGTCAATACATTAATAGGATATTAATGTGAAATTAAATATAAATATGAAATTAAAGTTGAAATTAATAGGACATTTAAATATTTGTACTTTACAGATTTAGTGATTCATAGTCAAGGCATTAACTTATCAAATAAGTTTTTAAAAAATTACTTAAGGGGATCAAATTTACTTCAGAGAACATGTCTCATATGTAATCACTACAATTGCTTAAGGGGATCAAAGAAGTTCTCAAAAAAAATCTTAAAGGGATCAAATACTTCAAAGTACATGTCTCATATTTAATTGCAATTGATATAATTAAGAGTTAGACTTTAGGGAGATTCATCATAACAAATGATATACTTAAGTAGTAGAAATTAGAATGACTCATCATTACAAATGATATAATTAAGTATACAAATTTAGGATATGTCCTAATAGGATGTCTTAAGGGGATCAAATACTTCAAAGTACATGTCTCATATTTAATCGCAATTGATGTAATTTAGGATGACTCATCATAACAATCACATTCTATACAAAAATAGTGTCAATGTTATTTTAATTTATGTCATAATATGATGTCTTAAGGGGTCCTAATAGGATGTCTTAAGGGGTCTTAATAGAAATTCTTAAGGGGATCAAAGAATTCAAACTACATGTCTCATGTTAGATCACAATTGATATAATTAAGTATTAGACTTTAGGGTGACTTATCATAACAAATGATATAATTAAGTATAAATATTTAGGATATGTCCTAATAGGGCATCTTAAGGGGATCAAATACTTCAAATTACATGTCTCATATTTAACCGCAATTGATGTAATTTACGATGACTCATCATAACAATCACATTCTATACAAAAATAGTGTCAATGTTAATTTAATTTATGTCATAATAGGATGTCTTAAGGGGATCAAAGAAGTTCTAAAAATTTGGTGAAGTTTCCCAAGGCAACCAAATTTAACACTAATACAATCAACTTTAAAGTTTCAAAGTAGGAAAACATGCACATTTAACAAACAAAATCTGTAGAATATTGATTTTAATATATAAAAGTGTAGAGTATAACTATGTATGTACGTGTATACAAATTTGTACAAAATGTGTAATTGTGTAATTATGTATGTATACATATGACAACTCAAAACAATGTTTACAAAATGTGGCTTCATCTCAAGAAAATTTTAAACTTGTGGGAAATGTAGTAGGTCTTCATGCCACCTGATATTAAAATGATACAAGCAATATCAATATATCATCAAAACATGTATTTTCATTTATATAAAACTATCTATATACACAATTTGTACCTGTATTTACAAGTATTCCACACATGTGTATAGGTTGAATCTGTATCCTCTCCTTTTTTGTCTCAAAGTATGAGATTAATGTGATTATGGCTTAAGGATACAAAAAAGGATAATAAATCAATTTTAACTATTAATGTAATATCAATATATAATCAAAACATGTATTGAAATATATTTTAACTAATAATTGTAACCCATTTTTACCAAGTATTCCATGTTGTCTATGTTGAATAGATACATGGAATCTCCTTTTTGTCTCAAAGTATGCGATGAATTTGTGATGATGTCCTAAGGATATAAAAAGACAATTTAAATCAATTTCAACTAATAATGCACAAGCAATATCAAAACATGTATTTAAATATATTTTAACTAGTAATTACTTGTTTTTACCAAGTATTCCATGTTGTCTAGGTTGAATCGATACATGGACTCTCCTTTTTGTCTCAAAGTATGTGATGAATTTGTGATGAAGTACTAGGGATATAAAAGGACAATTTAAATTAATTTCAACTAATAATGCATAAGCAATATCAAAACATGTATTTAATGTATTTAAAAGGATAATATAAAACTAAAATTGTATTTACCTATATTTTCTTATTCCATTGTACCATTTGCATCCTCTCTTTTTTGCAACTCATCTATGATTGTCTCATGCTCTTCCATAGAAATTGTCTGTAGCTCTTTATTTGTAGGTCTTGCACCATACCTCACTAGTTTTATATTTGTTGCCACCACCAAACGTGAGTAGTGTATAATCTTCTTATGTGTTTCATAATCTTCGAATGCAGGCAAACCATTCTTCCTTATTAGGTAATTTCGTAGCTAAGTGCCAACAACCACCACCTAACCTATTGGATAATGATAGCCATTATCAAAGAAGTTCTCAAAATTTGCTTAAGAGGATCACCAAACATGTTGGATATTGATAGCCATCATCATCTTCTCAAGATGTTATGAACTTATGTTTAGTCTCCACACAATGAGCCAACCAATATTTTGTTTCCTCTTCATTCTCCTCGGGTGCAACAACAACATACACATGTCCTGCAAACAAAATTTGAATCAATAACTTGCACGTGTCCATATAATTTGACCAATCTACATACATGAATTCATATGTATATAAATAAATAAAAGCACTACAAAATAGTAATAAAGTGAAATAAATTGAATTAAATTTCCTTCTTGTACAAGGTCTGAAACACGCTCATAGTCATCTGATGCAAACACTTGATCATTGTCTTCCATTGTTGTTTCATATTGATTGTGTGCTTGTGTAGGTGTCAACGATCTTTGGTTCCACTCTTCAACCCATTTTGTATTCTCATATACTTCCCAATCTCCTAAAATGCAAAACTTACAAAAGCATGCAATCTCCCTTGTCCAGATAGTCCATGTGCTTGCATTCGAACTCTTTAATGAATGTCATTTAGTAGATCCACTAATTGCCTCTCAAGTATTGATGTTCACTTCACCTTTGTTGAAACTATAGATGGGTCTATTTATGGTTATGGGTTTGAGAGGATGCTTGGGATTCATGTGGCTAGTAATAGGACACATCCATATTGGATGAAATGATGTTCACAAATGACCTACTAGATACTACATTTGGCATTGATAGAAAAGTAAATTTGAATAAGGTTAAATATAAATTACTATATTTCCTTTTGAAATGTAAGATTAACTATTCGTTTATGATAATCAAAATTTAATCTAAATGATTCTAATAAGTTTTTCAAGGTCAAAGTGTTCACCCTACATTTGGTGGCCCTTTAGCTTGCAATTATGGGACCATATTGATTCCACAAGTATGTAATTAGTAAATATATTACATGTAAATATTTTGACCTCATATGAATGGCGATCTTAAAATTAATATTGGATGGTGGATAGGTGGATGTTGGGCTTTCAACATCAAGGCCTATCAATGGGAGTGGTCATACGAGTTTCACTGAGATACATTTGACTATTTTTAATCATTATGTTTGTAAATAATGCTAAGTGGATTTTTCTAAAATAATGCTGTTTATTTTTAATTTGATGAAATTAGTTTAGAATCCTTTCTATATTCATAACACAATAGAGGTAGGTGTTGTTGCAAGATTTTTATCTTTAATTTATTTAATAGATGTATGAGCCATATTAGTAAATTTCATATTCTATTTATTGATTTATCCCATGTATATTAGTGCAAATTTGAATGATATTTATCTATATTTTAATTTTTTTCTTGATGATTTTCATAGGGGGTCAGAAAATTTAGATTGTGTACCTACCCCTCAGATAGATGAATAGAGGCAACAATTGGTTGAGTATAAATATCAAATGGTGTTAAGTGATTATTCCCTTATATGCCATTCTATAATTTATTTGTTATATATTAATATGTATATTTTTCATTGTATTAAATGGAGCTCCAAAAAAATTTTGAGAGGAGGTCAATTCAGTGGGTTTGAAAGTAGTCATCATCACAAGTACCTCTTCATACACTTGGAAATCAAAAGGTCTTCAAATATTCCCTTCTCATGGAGAAGAGTGATTACATTATGACTTAGTTCTATTCCTATATGGTAGTTTTATACATATATTTTTCCATTGCTAACATGTGACATTGTACATCTATATGGCTTTGTTGTAAGCCTATATGGATTTTTTGTACATATATTATAGTTTTACCAACTTATAAAATTGTATGCCTATATGGATTTTTAGTTGGGAATTATGAATATTATGAAAATTGATGCAATCAAGGGAGGTCCTACAATCACATTTAACACAATTCCAACCAGCAACAACTATTACCAAGTCACAATCTCACAAAATCTCATTACCTCATCAAAACAACTCTTTTCTGTGTAGCATTGCACTTTGACTAAATCGGGTAAAACTTCATAATGGCTTTCTACTTCACAATGGATTTCTTTCAGACCATGACTTGACCCATTTCAGGAACCCATTTAGGCACTCAATGACATACAAACAAATCACAATACACTTCTTTTGAACAAATTCTCCAAAACTAGTTTTTCACGTTTTTTAGGCCTCAAATTAGGCTTCTTTTAAAAAGAGACTCGTCTCTAGACTTTTCCAAATCCCCTGAAACCTTGTGGGTATAAATTCACATGTACTCAAACCAAGGAATCCACCAATATTTCTCAAAATACCTATCACCCAAGTGTCAAATCACAAAACCCTCATTTTCACTCAAAGAACCTAGGGCTTATTGAAAAATACACTTCCCCACCTTACCAAAACATATCACCACCACAAAAGGTCTAAAATTCCCTGAAAAAACTCAATTCAATCACAAAAA
The DNA here is from genome assembly GCA_007258455.2 of Sequoia sempervirens. NCBI lineage: Eukaryota > Viridiplantae > Streptophyta > Pinopsida > Cupressales > Cupressaceae > Sequoia > Sequoia sempervirens. Next base: position 186,852,141 of record VDFB02353493.1, on the reverse strand, counting down.
ATGCTGCCCCAACACAATACTCTCTTTGGTATATCAAAACCACTAATTTTCTCATGGAAAACAAATTTCAAACCTAGGGCTTCACACCCAACATACTTTTAGACCTCCCCTACACTTTCTCAACATTCCCACACTTATTTATTGTTGGTTCAGACCCATTCCTCAAGTTACAGTGGCCATAGTGAGAGGAATGGGTCAAAATTCCATTTTAATGTCTCACAAACCCTTAGTTTTGCAAATTCAGACTTGTCTTAGAAATTTAGCAATTAAATCCATAAACCTCAATGGGAAACCTTCAAAATGGATTCAAAAGAGAGTAAAAATAGTATACTATACAAACCCAAAGCAAATTGAATCAAAGAGGTATTGTACGAGTTGTACAATTGCTGCCAACTTTAGAAATACAAAATTTTAGGAAAAATAGAGCTTTATTTTGTTGCAATCTTTTACAAACTTCAAAATCAACCTTCAAAATGAGTTGTGCATCTCCTTTATACCTTTTCCCACCTAAAACCAACTCCTAAAACCACCTAAACAAACTTTTCAAATACATGACTGTTGGTCTTCTAAGAAAATGCAAAATTTAGAACTTGACAACATTCCTAATATGACAACTTTTCATCTTTTAGACAACTTTCCACATTTTTGCATATTTTGAAGGTCAAACCACCTAGACACCTAAATATCACCAAATAAAAATAATTACATTAATAAATGGTCTTCAAGTCCTTATTTTTATGCATATTCACCAAAATCCTAAAGCCTAGACAACAACTTCATGAATTGACAACTTTTATCCAATGGTGCTCCTGCACCAAAAATGCAATCTTACCTTGTTTCAAGAATTCATGATTTACCCTTTCATTCAACTGGTCATTTGGTTTCTCTTAGGGATTCATGTGTGATGTCATTTTTCTATAATTTTTTTTTGTCTAGATAATTTTTAATCTTGACTGGTTTGGTAGTCCCTTGGAGTAGTCCTAGTTCCAAACATGGTCATACCCCTTCATGTTTTATGAGCACATCTTATGCTTAAAAAAGGTGTGTGTCTATAATGGATTTGGTATTTTCATGATCATGGTATCTTTATGTAGCTTGATCTTTTTCCTATATTATAAAAATCTTAGATGAGTTGTCTTGAGTTTGATGTGCTTTGGTCTTTACTATTTTATGATTAAGACGGCCTAGGCTACACCAATAAAGGTTTGATTTGATATGTGTACTCTTATTTTTCAAGTTTCAATAGAAGGATTGTATCTCTAATATTCAGAAATATATAATGATAAATAAGTTTCATATAGAATGCATGTGTTATTCAATTCATGGCTTGACAAAGCTTCAAAGAGATTCCTAAAAAACCTCCATATAACACCAAGCTTTATATTTTTTATAATATTTAAAAGCTCTATATTCTAATATTTCAATTATGATTTAAATTATAGGTGGTTAGTCTCTTCTTGAGTCATATAATTTAGTTAATTAAAGATGACAAAAACTTCATAGAAGCTAGGAAATTATAAACATACTATAACATCAATTTTTATTAAAGGAAATACCTCTTGCAAAGCTATTCAAAATAATAAAATGCATACTTTCAACTTGCCAGCTACCCTCCCTAGAGATTTTTTTTAATTTTAATGAGATCAATGAAGTAAGGAGCTTGACAAGAAATATCCCCTATCAATGGAATATAAATATTCCATAAAACAAAGTGACTAATATTTCATGTTTACAAACCTTCTAAAAATGCATTACTTGAATTTCTTGTTAGAACCTTGTCTCCTCATGTTTAAAAGGTTCAAATCCCTATATTTTTAGGATTTGGTGTTGTACACCATTGCGTAAATTGTTATATTATAATTAATTAGTTGTGGTGCACCTAGGAGGTGTGTTTACCCACAATTATTTGGGGCCACTTGTAAAGTTGTATTGTAACATTGGTTTATTATTTAATGTATAGGAAACATAGGATAATAATTTAATATTTGGATAAAGCATTTAATAAAGTGAGAATTAGTACCCAATATTAAATGAGGGGTTAATAGTTTTGTGGCACATGGTTTTATCTTACCACTTAGTTGTATTTGTGTGAGTCTGCATCTATAAAAGTAAACACATGTTTAGTGGTTAAGGTTGGTTGAGTGAGTGGGCCATCACTATTGAGTTTTCCTAAAGAATTCATACGTGAAGTATGACATGGGATGTGTGAATTCATAATTGGACACATGGAGGATGCATTGGAGAGGCATGATGCTTCAAAAATATTCATAGTAACTCTATAAGTGCATCTATTATTTTATGGTAGAATAATAGATGGAGTATGTATGTTTTTGGAGGTTGGGTTTTTCCCTCTTGAGGGTTTTCCTAGGCTATATATTGTGTTATATTGTGTTTTTTCTATTTGATTTATGCATTATGATTATTCTATAAGCTTGTATGCATGTTTTTCTCTCATGGGGTTATGTAGGAAATGGATTAAATAAACTAGACATTGATGCATTACTTCCTAACAAGATTTAAGAGATATATCCCTTGTTCTTTTCAAATTTTAGTTCCTCGTAAGCCCAAATTTATACAAAAAAGTTTTAACGAACATGATTTATATTAAATTGACATAGGGGATAGTTGTCATGAGAAAACCAATGTGAAAAATTAATGGCATAAGAAAAAACATTTTTGTTCATACAATTTTTTTAATAGATCATGAGCATCATGTGCATGTAGGACCTGTATATAATGAGATACTTTATAATCCCTTTAAGATATTATCTTATTTGAAGGATTTTTTAATGTATTTTTCAAGGAAGATAAAAAAGAATTTTAAATTATCTCAAGGTGTGAATCTTCAAGCACTAAGAGAAAAAAAAGGGTAATTTATTGTGAAATTAAAATCAAACATCAAATATGTCATAAAGAAGAAAGACATCAAAGGATTCTTGGATATAGTGAAAGATGGTCCTATGTATTTGGTACAAAAGGATAGTTTCTTGTCTTAGTTCAAGGAATGAGAATGGCAAGAGATAATTTGTGATCCCTTGGAGCATGATAAAGTTGATCCTTTTGAGGATATGCAAAATATCACAGAAGATGAAAAAAATAATTATTGTTTGAACATGACAATGAGGAGGAGAATACAATCATTCTTGAACAAGAAGAGAAATTTGAAAAAGAATATTTCATATAAGATTCCACATCCTTGTTCATGAATTCTAATGAAGACCATGTTTCTAAGTTTTGGAACAACTTATAATTTTTGACATCAAATTTCAGTAATCAATAGGCTCCCATCATATTGTTCTCTCCCTCTCTCTCTCGTTCTCTTATTCCCTCTAATTATCTCTATCTCACCACTCTCTCCATATCTCTTCTCTCTCTTTATTTCTCTCGCTCCTTCCCTCCCCCCCCTTTCCTCTCTGCTTTCCATCTCATCTGTTGCCTCCCTCTCTATTTCTCTCTATTAGGATAGGGAGGGAGGTAGAGATAGAGAAGGATATGTGAGATAGAGGTAGGTAGGGAGAGAGGTGGGATAGAAAGATGTAAAGGAAGGATAGAGCCAGAGAGAGAGGTTGAGAAATTTGAGAGAGAGAAAGAGAGGTGATATAAAGAGTAGAGAAGGAAGGAGAAAGGTGGAGAGATTGAGAGAGTGGGATAGGTAAGGTAGAGAGTAAAGAGGGAAGGTGAGAGAGAGAGGGGGGAAGGAGGGAGGGAGGGAGAGGTAGAGAGGGATACATGTGATAGAAGGGAGGGAAGGTGGGTGGGAGAGAGAGGGTGAGATCGAGAAAAATAGAGAGAGAGATAGAAGTAGAGAGAGAAGGGGATAGACAAGTAGAGATGGAATGAGGGAGAGAGGAAGAGAAAAGTGAGAAAGAATTAGAGAGAGGGTGGAGAGGTAAAGTAGTTATTGAGCTTAAGGGGGGGAGAGAGAGAGAGAGAGTTTAGAGTGTAAACGATAAACAAAAAGTGAAAAAAGAGAGAATGATGATAGAGCTTGCTGATTATTGAAATTTGACCTTGATTACTAAAATTTGACTTGTTGATTACTGAATTTTGACTAAATCTAAAAAATTATAATATCTTCCAAAGTTTATAATTTGCATTGTAACTCCTAAAAATTTGAAATCATTCTCAAACATCCTAAAACTATAGTTTCTTTCAAAGAGAAATAGAAAATTTCAAATTTCAAAACAAAACATAACACAAGTATGTTATGGATTGGTAATGAGCAAGCCTAAGCTCAATCACTACCAACCCATAACACAAACATGTTTCATTATAACACGCTTGTGATTTCTAATTTTTAGGACCAAAAAGTGGATTGGTGGCTTTTTGGTTCCCATCCTCGATGCACATGCCCAAATCTTAACTTCATTTCTTTGTCAATCTCAATTTTGTAATTGTAAACTCATTATATGTTGTTGATGCATATGCTTATACTTGCAAAATCTAAACTCTAAACTCCATTTATTTATTAATCTCAATTCATCATAAACTATTCTAATGACTATTTTTTAGTACAAAGATGTTACAAACATTAGATGCAAGTACTTTGGCTTGAAAATCTGCAACTTTAAACCCATTTATGTAGAAGTCTCAATCGTCCAAACTCTAAAATCCATTTTTTGTATAAGTTTTTATTGAAAGTATAATCTATTCTCACGAACACTCAAAGATGATGAAAACTTAGTCGTCTCAATCCTCCAAACTCCAAACTTATTTTTTTATAAGTTTCAATCCAGTGTACAATCTATTCTAAAAAACACTCAAAGATGATGTAAACTTACATAATTTTGTATTTTTCTAAATCCAATCCATAACCTATTCTTAGACATATTCGAAGGTGATAAAAACTACTTGCAAATATTAAAAAATATTAAAACCAATTTGCATTCTTTTTTCTAAATCCAACATATAATCTATTCTTGAAACGCATTAAAGATGTTGTTTTCCTCAATCCAATTTATATAATCCATTCTTAGAAATATTCAAAGATGATGAAAATTGATTACATATTCTTTAATTTAAAATGTTTTCCATTCACTCTAATTTATTCTTGGTCATAATCAAAGATGACAATTTTTTTTTTCTTTTTAAGTTGAGTTTTGCATTTACTCTAATCTATTCTTGTTACATATTCAACGTCAATAAAAATTGATTGCATTTTTCTTTTTTAAATGCAAATTGCATTTTTCTTTTTTAAATGCAAATTGCATTTTTTTTTCTAAATGCAATGTATAACCTATTCTTAGATATATGCAAAGATGATAAAAATAATTACATCTAACAGCAATAACTCTAAAGTTCAAATCCACTTCACATTTAACATTTACTTTAAAATTCACTCGCGACAGCTAAAATGAATGTTAACATTGACTTTAAAATTCACCAGTAATAGCTAAATTGAATCTTAACAATGCAAAGTACATCTAATAATCATAGGCCTGATTCCCCATTATCCAACATCAAGTATGGGACCTTTGTTCCCCTAATCAAACTCGTTTTTTCTTTGATGAGATTTTATTCATGAATTACGTTTCTAATTCTTTATATAGATGATCTAATCTATAAAAAAAATTATATAAAGGATTTGTTTTATTTTTATTTTTATTTTTATTTTAAGGGGTAAACACTTTTTACCTGGAGCTATGAATCAGTGAGGTTACAAACAAGGAACCTCATCCTCAATTTGAACATTCAATAATTACACCCAGGTGGGGTTTGAACCTTGATGGGAATAACACAACAACTTAACTATCATACCATGCCACCTTTGACAAATGATCTCTTTACTCAACTAAGCACTTGAGGAGTAACTCTTGTCATAGGACGGGGATCACTAGAATAGGGTAAATTCCACTCTAAACCGTCATCCACTTCTTAGACTAGTATGTTTTCCTTATCATTAGGTACTTGTAGTGTTGAAATAGTTGATCCTTTGACTGTAAAAACAACCACGGGAAGGAAAAATAAGTTGGCAATATTGGCAGCAAATTGATTAACTTATCGTTATCATCAGGTACTTGTAGTGTTGAAACAGTTGATCCTTTGACTATCAAAACAACCATAGGAAGGAAAAATAAGTTGGCAATATCAACAACAAATTGATTAACTTAATGCAATATTCTTTGCTAGTAGAAACACTAGATCTGTTTGGAAGCTTCACTTTACATAACCTCGACACTTAATGGCCACAAATAAATATGGTAAACAAGCCCAAAAGTAAATTTAAGCAATCAAAACTCTTACCCTCTTCTTTTTTTATCCCATCTTCCTAAAGAAGGAACCCTGTTACTTTTGACTGGTACAAACACCTTAGGTAATAAATTTTCCTTCCAATACAACAGTTATTTGTTTACAAAACCACCCTTATGTTTTTGCATTAATGTTTTAAACCATTTACTCTCTTCAAAGATATGTTACATGACCTCATTAACACCTATAGTTGAACACCATTCCAACGGTTGATCTTGATTTTAAGGCATTAACACTATTCACTTGACTTTTTTCTCAAGACAACATTGAACATATGCATTTTGATAGAAACATAATTTTATTTTCACACAAACTTGATTGTAAGTTTTTAAGCTTTTAAATGTATGGCAACATTCAAAAGAATAATACACAATAGACACTAAAAGACCTAATTCATTTTCTTTCCATATCCTTAAACAAGGAGACACGTAAACAAACCAACTTATAATAGTCCTCCCTCCAAAACACAAACCAAAAATTAGACTTAAATAGCAGGGGAAAAATTGGAAAAACAACACAAATAAACTTGTCAATTACTGAAGACCACAATGGACCACTCAGATAGGCAGAGTAATGTAACTGTAGACATTCAAATTTAACCACTTCCATATGGTCAAAGTTGTCTCCTTATTCATCTCTTTACTCGTCCACTTTGCTGATATTAATTAAATAATTCATTTAATTAATATTTCATCATTTGCATAAGGTTCCTAAAGTATTTAATTTAATAATTAAATACTTTTACGTTATTTTCTCTCTAAATTAAATAAATATACCACTTTATTTAATTTAGTCATATAACCTCTTTGAATTTAAGCCAATTTTTAATTCGTCTTTCTCTCTCATTGTCACATCCTCCAATTTTGCAAGTGGGTCTCTAATTCTTCTTAGCCATCTAACCCTCTTCTAATCATAATTAATTTAATTAATTTATGGTTAGGATGTGTCACATCCTCCAATATTTTCCACTTGCTTCTAATTTTTAGTTAATTATCTTAATTATGTGTTTGCACAACCTTAATCAAGGTCATTAGCCACATTTAACATGCCTTTTTAGTCAACCTTTTCATTTGCCTTTCTTGGTATTGACCCTCTTTCCCATGTGAATTTTAAATTCACATTCATTCCTTCTAGAATATCCTCTTCCCATGCATCTTCTAAAGTCTTTTGACTTGTCACATCAAATCATATGTGGATAAAGGCTTCTCTTTTTGGAACCTTGTCTTATCCATGATATTCTTGCAAGTATGTGAATTTTTAATTCACAATTATTTCTCCAACTACTTTCCCTTTTTCCATGGAGATTTTTGAGGAATTCTAAAATTTCTCAACAGTCACTTTCATTCCCACTTGGAGACAAAAATTTCTTTTTTGAGGAAATCTTTTTATTCCCCGAGGTACTTGCAAAGTACTTGTCCTTCTTCCACCTATGTACCCTCCTTCCACCTCATTTACACATCACCATCCCTAAGCATCTCACATTCCACATGTCAAGATGTGAGGGCTTGTGAGTCCTCAACTCACCATAGCCCTTCATCTTGACCTTGTTGGATAAATCTCAACTATTGAATTCTCTAGAGAATTCAACTTCCTCTATAAATACCCCCTCTTTTCTCTCATTTTAGGAGGAGATCATTGTGCTAACCAAACTCTTGCAAATTTTTTATTTGAGCCATACTTAGCTAAAATTCTCATTTGCTTGCATACAACATAGCATCCTCATCTATTTTCCATCCATATTGCATCTCATTCATACATCTTTTGCCATCAAGAGGAGCATATATCATGTCAACAATCAAAGGGCCAGCCAAAGGAGCATCCTAACAAGGTATTATCATTTTATCTATTTTGTTAGGTTTAACTTTTAGCCCAATCTTGAGGTGTTAGGTGTTTAGGTGGTTTCTTGCATGTTTTGTGTTGTTGCTTGTTTCTGGGACCACGTTTATTCTTGATCACATTTCTGGCACGCTTGGTGGGACCCACAGATGGGTCCTGTTCTTTCACGTTTTATGTTATTTTACTGTTTGAAGGTGCAAGTTGCAAAGGGGCGAACCCGACCTATCAAGCAGGCGTACCTGACCTCCAGGGGTGAACCTGACTTGTCCAGGGGCGTACCTAACCTGCAGGGGTGAACTTGACCCAGCAGACAGCCAAACCTGACCTCCACAAAGCCCTGAAAGTTTGCAATTTTCATAGAGAGGAAAGTCTAACCTATCCAGGGTCATACCTGACCTCTAGGGGCGAACCTGACCCAATAGACAAACAAACCTGACCTCCACAAAGACTTGAAAGTTTGCAGTTTTCACAGAGGGGCGAACCTGACCTGTTCAGGGGCATACCTGACCTATCCAGGGGTGAACCTGACATGTCCAAGGGTGTACCTGACCTCCAGGGGCATACCTGACCCAACAGATAGGTGAACTTGACCAAAAACAACTTTTTTCCAGAAGGTAAAAAGTAAAATTTAAGCATTATTTTTTACTATTTTGACTGTTTCTGACCCCCTAATGTGTGATGTTTGTCTCTGTGCAAGGATTTTATCAACATTTGGAGGAAAATGAAAAAGAAATTACTAACAAGTTTCTTGCAGGATTATCTATTATTAGTTACTATTTATCATTTTTCAATAATTTAGGAACATAGATTAATTAGGGGAAGTCAATTTACCTTGTGTGCCATGTTTTCAATAAGCTATTGATGTATACAATCCCCTTGCACCATTTGGTGATCCTGGGTGATGAGAAATCATAGCTTATCAAGTTATTTGAGTCACCCTCTTTTGCTTTTCTTAGTGGGACCTGCTTGGGGATTTCATCACCCCAAGGGATGATTCCAACCATGCATACCAACGGGGTATATAAAGGGGGGAGAGCAAAAGTTGTACCTCAATCCAACCACGTTGTAATGAGAAAAGCATCGGGATGACATGAAGAGTTGGTCTGAGCCTTTAGTATCTCGCTAAGGTTCCCGACTCATGCTTGTGACGGGTTAGTGTTCACGGTTTGGGCCTCACCTACTGGTTGCATATCAAGGACTCCCTAGCAACCATGTTCATCCTATAATAGAAGACTCGGTTGGCCATACCCATTTCTACTAGACTTAGGATCATGCTATCTGAACTATCTTCTTTGTGCAAAACCAGTAATTTTTTGTTCAATCGAGTCAGCCTTATCCTATGAATGTTGTTTGCTATGTTTTGGGTCCTTTGCCATAGTATTTTATCCAAAAAACACGTTCAAATTTGTCCACAAGCGTACCTAACCTCTTGCACAGGCATACCTGACCTCTGAACTAGCCCCTTTTCAACCTGTTTCAATTAGTTTTGATCAATCTTCAGTCCATAGGCATACCTAACCTCTTGCACAGGCATACCTGGCCTCTGAACCAACTCCTTTTCAGCCTGTTTGAGTTAGTTTTACTCAATCTTCAGTCCACAGGCGTACTTGACCTATTGCACAGGCGTACCTGACCTCTTTCATAGGCATACCTAACCTTTGAACTAGCCCCTTTTTAGCCTATTTCAGTCAGATTTGATTAGCCTTCAGTCAGATAGGTGAACTTGACCTTTAGGGGCGGACCTGACCCTTGAACAGTCATTTGTTTCACCCTGTTTCATCATTTTGAACTCCCATTTCATCATTTCGAGCGCCCGTTTTTCCGTTCTAAGTGACTGTTCCCCTGATCAAACATCCATTTATCTGTTTAGAGTCATCGTTTATCCAATCTGAGTATCCGTTCATTCTTTCAGACTGCCACTCACCCATAGTCGTTCTTTCATTCTGATAGCTGTTCTCCCATTCCAATAACTATTCCTCTATTCTAGGTTGTCATTTCTCCATTCCAAGTTGTCATCTACCCAATTTGGGACTCCATCCATCCATATCGATAGTTGTTCTCTCATTTCAGGCTCCCGTTTCCTTATTCTGGAAGGCCACTCATCTGCTTTGGATTGTCGTTTCCCTCATTTTGGAAATCATTCTCCCATTCCGCTAAACTTCATTTGAAATAGTTATTCGACTTGACCTAAGTGTCTAAGCTTGATCGTCATCCTTCGAAAGCAGCTTAGGATTGTTATCCATCCTAAGTCAGTCATCCTTATCAGCCCTATCAATCCACTTCCATCTCAAGTTGGATTTGGCGCTGTCATCATACATCCATCTCTTAAACGATCAATCAACACCTTACGTTACCAAGGATAATTTCTTAACTTGGTTTAGAACCCCTTCACCATCCTAGTCTTATCAATCACTTATCAGTCGAATCCAGTCTTGTCATCAATCCAATTCAATCTTATATCATCAATCGTCTTATCGATCAACTTGATCCAATCCGATTTTATCAACCATTTCATTAATCAATCCAATTCGATCCCGTTGATCGTTTATCGAATCAAATCCTTTATCAATCATCCACTCTGATCCTATCAAGCAAACAATCCACTCTGATCTAATCAAATTGAATCTATTATCAATCATCCAATCCAATCCTCTCAAGTCACATCCTTGTTGGTTAGTCCATCATCCAATTAAGTCAATCCTTCATCATCTTGATCATCCTCGTACCATCTTGCATGCCCATTCAGACCCGGTCAAAAACAAGGAAAATGGTTGAGCAACAAGCCCAAAATTCCCAGTTGAATATCCCTCAAGATCCACACAACACGACAAACGTCTCACAAGATCCCAATAACAGTACGAATATCCCTCGAGATCCCCAAAATGGTATATCATCACAATCCAACACTAATGGTCAAAACACATCACCACTCGAAGATGAGAACATGGTCAATCAGCCCGAACTCACACTTGAGGAACATTTTAGTAACCCCACCAATGTGCAAATGACAGATCGCTTGTTTGAAAAACATGGGGAAGAAATATTGGCCTAGCTAATTGAAAAAGGTGTCAAGCCTCCATTAGGTTTCAACCTATCCAAGTATAGCAGTTCCACATCTAGCGTACCCCAAGGTTCACAAAATGCACCAGGTAGTTCATACATCCCTAATGTTCCTCCAATGGAGGGTTGGCATCAACCTGAATTCAACAACATCATTCTTTATCATGTTAACAATCTCCCACACGCCACAATCTCAGTCATGGGGGCTCCTCAAGTATTTGATCCCAATAATCCTTTCACCTACGGCATACCACAAAATGTTTCACAGCCTCCATTAATGTTGACAACACCACCCCTTTCAAGTCAACCTCCAGTCAACGCAGGGGGCAACCTTTTTACTGCATTGCCTCCGCCTCTTAGGGCCACAAATCTACCACCGCCTTTGTACACATCTCAACAACCTCCCCAATCTAACATACCACCTCAATTACCTTCGCAAGGTACATCCCAACCAAATGTTCCCATTGGTACCCAACAACCCCCTTTGTAGAATGCCTCTACATTATCTCAACCACCTCATCGGCAACAATCCCTGCATAATCCTTTAATTTCTTCACAATAACCACCACACCAATCGCAAGGCAATCTATCCCGAACTCTCATCTAGACTATATCCCCATTCCTCGTATCCATTTTACGTCCACAAGTTCAACCACAACACAACATCCCATCTCGGCCCATGCAACAACCGACATCACATCAACAACCTCCCCAACACTATTACTATCATAACCAACAACAGTTCCAAAAACAACCACCCTATGTGGCCTCCCAATAGTCGTAGCAGTACCTTCAGTACCAGCAAACCAATCCACAACACCACATTCAAGCTCCTCAACATTTTGTTGCACATTCTTATCAAATATAAATTTGTACTATACCTCACAACAACAACCCCAGTACCAAAAAACTCCCTCGGCATATCGATAAGGGATATCATCGTCTGACTATCAAAATCCATACGTCAACCTTTAGACACTATCTCAGCAGGATCCTTTGTCGTCCTACCACCCATATCCATCCAACCCATCTGCCTCGACTCTTACGCCACTGGTCAATGCAGATCTGTTGGAAATCAAAGCTGCTTTCAAAGATCTCCAAGCTGAGACTGGTAAACAATCCTTCAAATTTGAAGACATATGTCCCTATCTGTTCAATCCATCCATCTCACTAATTCCTTTCCCGAAGCACCTTGAGATACCAAAGTTTGACAGATACAAGGGAAACAAGGATCCTAAAGCCCACCTGCAAGAGTTTTACTCCCAGTGTCAGGAGTTTATGCACAATGACAACTACCTCTTACGCCTATTCCCACGAAGCCTAACATGATACGCATTGGATTGGTTCATGGGTCTAGAACGGGGGTCTATCAAATCCTTTGCAGATCTTTCAAAAGAATTTGTTTCTTACTTCTCCTTCAATCTAGAAAAAGACATTGATACCTTAGACCTTCTTAAGGAGAAGCAGCATGATGGTGAAACCTTTATCAGCTACCTCCAAAGGTGGCATGCATTGGCAAGCCGAATGAAAACCCCTCTCAAGGAGAAAGATATGGTCAGCCTCTTTGTGGAGAACTCACATCCCGGCATGGCTCATAATTTCAGGCTACACTGTGTCACCACTTTTGCTGAAATAGTGGAAAAAGGACCCATCCTTGAACGTGTTGAAAATTGAGGTGTTTTCTTAACTTAATACTCTGTAAAACTTTAATATTGCTGATCTAAGTAAGCTCTTTCTTTGTTACATATATTCTTTGTGGGTGATTATCTTGATTAACCCATTTTACTGTTGTAGAATGTAGAGAGAAGTTGATAGAAGAACTAGACATGATATTAGAAAGATTACACAAGATATACCATGGAGAAACCCTTTCGGGAAAAAACTCCACCAAGAATTATTCTATTATTCAAACTCTGAATTACAATAGCTCCAATTCTTGCTTGAGAATGCTTCTTCTGTCTTTACCAATCTGCTTCACACCTGCAATAACCAATCTAAAACTCTATTCAACTTGAATGAGATATATAGACAATATGCAACCTTGTAATCTCAAAATGGTGATAATTACAATGCATAAGCTCAAGCCCTTGAAAAGGTACGCCATATTCCTTCAAGTAGAGTTATACCGTGAAGACCAAAGCTTAGAACATGTGCTTTACCCATTTAGGCGTCCCAAACTAAAGCTACAACTCATCCTTGGTTCGGTGATAATTACAAAGCTCTTCCTCCAAAGATGAAGCCCAAAGAGGGTCCCTTATGAGCTTTCAAAATATCTTATCATGCATTGGAGTTAATTCAATATAAAGCATCTTGGGCCCAAGTTGGCTTCAAGGCTTTATTGTTAACTGTATTTACTCAACACCATTCCCAAAGAATGGTCATCCCTTGTTAACTGGAGTAGTCCTGTTATCTATCATACAACTCAATGTTATTAGCCATGCATTTACAAGTTAACTGAAGCTAACTACATGCAACTCAAAATAACCAACATGCATGCAACATGCACTTGCATGCAGAAGATATGAACCGAACTGAGAACTGATGAACTAAACTGACCCTAAGCTGATTTTGGCTGAACTGAACTAAACTGAACTGATCTGAACTAAACTTAAGAACTTAAGAACTTCAAGCATGTAAACACCAAATCCTAACTCCTAGGATCTTTACATGCATTCAAAGTGTTAACTGTTACTCCGTATAGTTAACTGAACACAAGGTGAGTTTCACCTTACCATGTGAGTGTCCCATGTGTCCCTATTATTTAGGAACTCAATATGGATGCCCTCACATGCTTCTTACATTTATAATTAATTACAAATGTCAATAATCATGATTATTTCATCAAATATTAATCTCACAATAATCTTAGTGTTGTTGAACACATTCCAAGAATCTAGGAGATACATGAAATAATTAATGTTTAGGATTTGCAATTAAATGGCATCCTATTTCCAACAGAACACACCCTCATTTCCAAAGGGCACATCAAGATACACAACCATGACAAAGAAAGGCCATCCGATGATAAGTCACGCTTTTGGAACAAGAAAAAAACACAGTGAATGATGGTGTCACTGACACTAAACATGTTCAGGTGGCCAATACATCCCAGAGGCAACAACCATCTATCTCTAATGCCATATCCGTGCCACAGGGGGCATCTCTTCCTCCTCAACAGTCAAACTAGAATAGTCAAGGGAATGACAAACGCCAGTATACTCAATTAGGAGAACCCTTGAGTGCCATCTTCAATAAGTTGTTACAGGTCAACTATCCGATCACATATCCTATCACCAAATCACTTGATGAATCTAAGCCCAAACTAGCCTAGTTTAGGGAGAATGAATATTGTGAATTTCATAAGATTAAAGCGCATTCTCTGAATAAGTTTCAAGGTCTCAAAAACTATGTCCAAGATCTTATCGATCGAGGAGATATCAAAGTTGACACTAGTCAAGCTTCATCATCCAATGCTCAATTGCAGATATATCAAAACGCCTTCCTGAACCATAATCAAGGCTCAAACACCTCCAACAACAATCCCCAAGACAATAGCATAAATAACATAAACTATAAGAATGTACCCCTCAATTATGATGGCATTGTCCATTGCATTGAGCAGGTAGAACCCCGTGTGTCTATGATACATGTTAAAGCTAAAGATCCCCAATGTGTTGTTGCTACCCGATGATCCCGCATTACTGTCCCTGCAACCTCCACACCCACCTAGCCAAATCTGGTAAACTCTCAGTACAACATTCTTGATCACTTAGGAAAGACCCCTGCTCAGATCTCAATTTTGGATCTGCTTAAATCTTCTCCCATGCATCAAGAAATACTCAATAGAGCTTTACAAGAAACTCGCATACCTAATGACATCAATCCCACATGTTTCCAAGCTTTAGTAGGAGACCTGACTTTATTTTACAAGCTACACTTCAGCCAAAATGACATGCCAAATATTGATGCCAATCACAACCCTCCCTTACACATCGAAGTCCTAGTTGCCCATCATAAAATAAAAAGAGTCCTGGTAGATAATGGATTTGCCCTCAATCTATGCACTCTAAAGTTCATAAAACAGGTAGGGTATACTCAAGTAGATTTGAGTAATCAAATCATCACAATCAAGGCTTATGATAATGCAGAAAGAAATTCTGAAGGGATTATCAGTCTTCCTATCCAGGTTGGACCTATAGTTTAGTACACTACTTGTCATGTCCTTGATTTGGACTTGCCATATAATCTCCTCCTCAGCCGCCCATGGCTCCACGCCATGCAAGCCATCCCCTCCACGTACCATCAATGCCTAAAGTTCTTGGTTAATGGACAAGAGATCACCATTTATGCCAACCCACAAACATTTGAATACTGTTGCGCTCTAGAAGCATCATTTCCCCATTTACATTATTGTCCTGGTGTCAAAATGGGGGCATCTCACTCTTCATCCTCCAATCCATCATCCACCATGACAACCACTCCATCTCCCGCCACCAATCCTAACATCACCAAAGTATAGATCATTGACAAGGGGTGTGGTGAATATGAAATGCATACAACTCTAAATGTGGCAACCATGCCACCGTCACCACACACGTATGGCCAACCTTTGCAGTCTACACCAAAAGAAGACAAGACTATCACCTTTAGTGCTAAAAACATTCCCACTACCACTTTCTGATCTCCTAGTTTAAAGATAGATGCACCAGAAGAGGATATCAGTCAGTGGGTATACTGTGAAGAACCCCAACCAGATCCTCCTGTAAAGGAATACTTTCAGGAAGTATACCCTTGGTCAGCTAAGTTCACAGAAAAGCATAACTACAAAGGTGGGGGTTAGGTAAGGAAGAACAGGGATGGTTGCAACCTATTGATGTATCAAAGCTTCCACTAAATATAGGCCTTAGATATGACAAAAATCAGAAAGGTCCTGCAACATCATCTAATACCTCCAATAGTGTTACTGTGGACAATGGTCCCTTGGAAGACATACCCGAGGAAGAATCCATCATACATGCGTACGATGATGTTGATCACACAGACCTGTCATCCATGTTTGACTGCCTATCTGTATTTACCATTAGCCTATGCCTTCACCATCCTGAACTTATTGATTGGGACCTACATGATAGTGCACCTATCAATGTCTCCCTAGATACATATGTCAACATCATGGGATTAGGGGAGGATGAACGCTCTAGTCGCAAAAAAAAAAAAAAGAATAAAAAATGACCATCTAGTGAAAACCTCCCCGAGGCACTTCCTGACCTGGAAAAAGTAAAAATAAATGACGCATCCAATAGTGAAAACCTCGAAGAGGTGTTGGAGGATGGATATGTTCATCTTCCCCTTATGGGAACTCAATTATCCACGCGGTCATCCATCCTAATTGAAGAAACTCAAGAAGTTAACCTGGAAACTGCTAAAAACCCTAAGATCACCTATGTAGCCGAATCACTATCAGAGCAAGAATATTCAGTCACCGTTCAGCTCCTCAAAGATGGTATCATTAACTTTTCTTGGTCGTACTCAAATATGCCAGGCCTAGACCCTACTTTAGTAGTTCATCATCTGGATGTTCGCCCAGATGCCAAGCCTGTCAAACAGAAGCTCCAAAAAATGCATCCACAAGTAGCATTATTAGTCAAGAAGGAATTGGAAAAATTACTGGCCACTGGTTTTATCAGACCCATTGACTACTCTGATTGGATCTCCAACATAGTGCTTGTTGCTAAACCAAACAGAGACATTCAGATTTGCACAGATTTCTGGGATCTTATCAAAGCTTGTTCGAAGGATGACTTCCCGCTGCCCAATATTGACATATTGGTTACCTTACTGCAAGACATGAGATGTTGTCCCTTATGGATGGTTTCTTTGGTTACAATCAGATCCGAATTGCACCTAAATACCAACACAAGACCGCTTTTACAACACCTTGGGGTAATTTTTGCTACAATGTTATGCCCTTTGGTCTCAAGAATGTGGGGGCAACATATCAGAGAGCAATGACTATCATCTTTCATGATCTCATCCATATTATCATGGAAGATTATGTTGATGACTTGCTAGGAAAATCCAGAACCAGAGCAAAGCACCTTGCCATCCTGAAAAAGATCTTCGAGAGGTTAGAATAGTACAAGTTAAGATTAAATCCAAAAAAGTGTGTCTTTGGTGTCACACCAGGGAAATTTTTGGGTTGCATAGTCTCCCAAAGAGGCATTAAGGTTGATCTCGCCAAGGTGAAAGTTATTCTGGATATGCCTCCCCCATGCAATCTGAAACAATTAAGAAGTCTCCAAGGAAAGCTGCAATCCCTCCATCGGTTCATAGCCCAACTTGCAGATAAGTGTCAATCATTCACCCATCTTCTGAAAAAAGACTCCACCTTCAAATGGAACCAACAATGTTAGTTAGGTTTTGATAAAATCAAGAAGTACTTGGCTCACCCACCAATCTTGATGCCACCTATCCCAGGAAAACCCCTCCTGCTTTACATCTCCACCACTTTAGTCGCACTGGAGGCATTATTAGCACAACATGATAAGTCCTCAAAAGAAAGAGAAATCTACTACATCAGCCGAACACTGGTTGGCTATGAATTAAATTATTCACCCATGGAGAAATCCTACCTTGTAGTGGTCTTTAGTACACAAAAACTCCAACATTACATGCTCAACCATATGGTCTAATTAATAGAAAAAATTAATCCACTAAAATATTTTTTATCCAAAACCACTTTAACCAGTTGCATGGCTAAGTGGGTCATGCTCCTAAGTGAATTTGACATCGAGTACATGGATCACAAAGCCATAAAAGGACAAGTCATAGCTGATTAGTTGGCTGAGGCACCCCTAGTGGATGGTTACCCTTTGGTCACTAAATTTCCAGATGAAGAAGTTTTCACAGTAACAAAAGCACCTGTTTGGACATTTTATTTTGATGGCTCATATACTGATAATGGATCGGGAGCAGGAATTTTGTTTGTTACCCCTCAAGGTGACTACATCCCAAAATCATTTAGGATGGCATTCCCATGTACCAACAACATAGCTTAGTATGAATCCCTCCTCACAGGTCTCCAAATTGCAAAGAAATGGCACATAACTCACTTGAGAGTCTTTGGTGATTCATTGTTGGCCATTAAGCAAGCTAATGATGAATTCCTAACAAAAGATGACAAGTTGTTACCCTGCAAGCACATGGTGGATGACTTCAAGAAATATTTTACCTTCATATAATTTGACCAAATTCCTAGGGTACAAAACAAAGAAGCTGATGCTATGGCTACTATTGGCTCCCTGATTGACATGTCTAAAGATCGAATGGAATGCGAGTTCCTTGTGGAACAACTTTTAATCCCAGCATATGATATCTCTAAGATTGACATGGTGTGTGATATTGCCAGTCCCGCTTTCCCATGGTACCAAGACATATATACTTATCTGCACGATAATATTCTACCCCTAGACCTCACACGAAACCAACAAAAATCCTTTATTCAACGTTCAACCCGATACGTCATCATTGGTGATACGCTTTATCATCGTGGGTATGATGGAACCATCCTTAGGTGTCTGGATGAGACCGAAGCCCATACGACACTAAAAAAGGTACATGGTGGTGTTTGTGGGGCCCATTCAAATGGTATGGCCTTGGCCAAAAGGATTCTTCGAGCTGGATATTATTGGCCTACATTAGAACATGATGCTTGTGAATTAATGAAGAAATTACTTCCCTACCAACAACATGTAGATTTGATTCATGCTCTGACACAAGACCTTCAACCTCTTCTCGTACCGTGGCCCTTCTCTAAGTGGGGTTTCGACTTGATTGGAAAGATTTACCCACCATCTTTTGATGGCCACACATTCATAATTATTGCTACTGAGTACTTTACCAAGTGGGTGGAAGCAATGCCACTCTCACAAATCACTGGTACTCAAATTTGAAAATTCATCCTTTACCACATTCTTTGCAAATATGGTATTCCATCCACCATCCTCTCAGATAATGGAAGAACTTTTAAAAACCAGGCCATGAAGCATCTCTGTGACACCTTTCATAACCAACATCTTTGGTCAATGCCTTATTATCCCCAGGGTAATGGTCAGACAGAAGCTACCAACAAGACCCTTATATGCATCCTCAAAAAGGTTGTCAATAACACTGGTTGATAT
This sequence comes from Sequoia sempervirens, assembly GCA_007258455.2. NCBI lineage: Eukaryota > Viridiplantae > Streptophyta > Pinopsida > Cupressales > Cupressaceae > Sequoia > Sequoia sempervirens. Next base: position 186,832,816 of record VDFB02353493.1, on the reverse strand, counting down.
TGGCACTTCCATATTCATCTTGCTCTCTGGGCGTATCACACCTCCATTCGTACCCCTACAGGCACCACCCCCTATACTTTAGTGTATGGTGTCGAAGCCATCTTGCCAATCGAATTTGAGATCCCATCACTAAGGATTTCTTTGAAGAACCTTATCAATGAGGAAGATGCTCATGTTGCATGGCTTGCATAGCTAGAATTACTTGATGAAAGACGAATCAAAGCCTATGATCATCTGCAAGCTTACCAAAACCACCTCAAGAGTAACTACAGGTAGGTTAGGTCTATTGTTTTATTTTTATTTCAAGAAAAACCAATGGAGAGTTTTATCTCCCTGAAAACTAGTATTACACAAAGCTATTTTACATAACTATATCTTGTAAATTAGACAACCATATGTATAAATCAACAGCAAAGTTTTAACCATATAGTCCAGCATAACATCTATTTGTGTAAATGGAATTTAGGATCTATCTTAAGGATAAACATTGGAATCTTAATTTGGGGATAAAATTATATTTAGGTAAAACACACTATACCCTAATAGTTTCCAAATGGAGCACCCACTACACTTTTTATCTCACACATGTATTTGTCCTAGTTAAATACAATGCATACTATATCTAAATTTAGCACAAGATATGGTAAGCACCGCTTTTCTACCACCTTCTTTTATCCTTGGATTTATTTCACCATTTGAATGCGAAAATTACATAATACAACAATATCATAAAGGGGATATGTTTGTAATGCATTCCTATACCTGCACTAAATTGAAGGAATGATTTCCAAATATCCCCTCTTTGCTTTCCATTCAAACCATACACATTTGAATTCATAATTTGTTTTCCTTGCAAGGCATAGACCAATACTTTGTTTCTCGTAAAAAAATAACTCTAATTCATCAAACATAGTCACAAACTGTGTTGAAATGATAGATTGTTAGATTGTTTCCGTCAATGTTAGATTATTCACAACAATGATTTTATAGCTTTTGCTGAGTCTTCATTCTAGATTCTTAGTTAGCCAAAAATTTTACCATATAATTATTCTATTAGATAATATCCATTATGTGTTCTGACCCATGAATGATTCCACATGATTTTATTTTTGGGCTTTCAAAGTTTTGACTGTCATCATCATCTATATCCAACTTCTCTTCTAGCAATCCTTCCCTAGTTCAAATGGCCTTCTCTTTGAGCCATTTTATAGGTTTCCCTGCTACCAAAACTAATGCAAGCTATTCTCTTCAGTAGTGAAAGCTTTTGGGTAAACCCACAAAAGTGGTTTACAATTCGAATGAGGAAGGAAAACTTGTAAAAAATGACCCCATGCCAAAAAATTTCATTTTGGGGGTCAAACAAACCAAAAGAGGGTTCGCTCAAACCAGGGTTTGAGCAAACCCATTTAATGCATGTATGGACCAATCAGCCAAAAAAACAAATGGAAACGCCTTTATGGAAGGGGGTTCGAATGAATAGGGTTTGAATGAATCATGGTTCGCTCGAACCCCCCTAGTTCGAGTGAACCCCCCTTTTCCTGATTTTTGACCTTGTTCACAAAAAAAATAAAAAATTTTGGACTTAGAGCTTAGTTTGAAGATGAAAATGGTGCATACTTCACAAACCCAATTGGAATCAGGTAGTCCTTGGAATGAGCTATCCAACAAATATAATTTTAATATGTTTTGGTTTTATTATGTATTTGTTTTTTCAGTTTTATTAAACATAGGTTTTTCACTGAAAATCAAGCTCTTTGTTCTACAAATGTGGAAAAATAACATATTATCAAAAAAAAAAAATTGAAAAATAGGAGTGCACCAGATACTTAAGTCCTTGATCCAAAAAAAAATAAAAATCGATACATACAAAAAAAGTTACGTGTTATACAGTCATGCTATTTCTAAATTGTAATTTGTTTGACTTTGAAATTTGATTAAAGAAAAAATATTCAATAAAAAACTATCTAACCAAGTGGAAGCACTAGATATCAGAGTTACAAATCTAAATTCAAAAGAATTACAATTTTATCCTTCATGGAAAAAAAGTTATGTGTTATACGGTGAGCGTCACTTTTTAAAAATGTTGTTTTCTAAAAAAAAAACTAGTTTTCGAGGGAGATGGAAAAAGAATTGTAATCTAATTCCAAAAATTTTAAAAAAAATATATTTAGAATCTACAGAATTTTTTTTTCACAAAACTCTAGTTTGCATCATCTTCAAATTCCTCACGGTTCAGCCGCTATAGGTGCCCAAAAGTGAAGATTTAGTTAAAAAAAATTATTTGAATGTCTAGTTTGGCCAAAAATTGTAAACCACTATTGTGGGATCACCCTTTTTGCTGCAACTAAACACAATGGGCAATAAATAACAACAAAGAATAAAATAGACTAAAAAACTACTTTTATTTTCTAAACTGCAATAACACACATTTTCTTACAAACATCAATAAACAACATAAAAGATTAAGCTAGGCTTAGAATTTATTTATTTTTTTCACCAGAAATGACTAGTCTCTTAACAAAACTTTTTTTATCAGACTTGACCAAAAAACTTCTCTTCCTAGTTGTAACCTACACCCTCTAAATAAATAAAAGCCTTGTTTCTAAAATTATAAAATTCCCTAATAAATCCACTACAACAGTTACATTTCCCCTACACCCAGAAATAGGGCAAACACAAGGAGAAGTTAGTTCAAATTTAACACTGAACAAATTCCATGTAGGTGTTCTCTTGTGTTGATTAATGAGTTATGTCTATTTAAAATTTATTAGGATTGTAATGTACAAAGTTTAGTAATTATTTGGGTAAAGTGTTAAATAAATATGAAAATTCAATAAATAAAATAATGATATTTAATTAGAATTTTGATACATATAAGTTTTGATAAATAGTTATAAATAATTTGGATTTCTAGATATGAATTCTAAAAATAATGAAACAAATATCATGAAAAATTATATATTTAAATTATAAGAAAATTTCAAATATTTTTTTTGGGATTAGTTTTAAAATTATAGTTAATTATAATATTATGGAGTATATGTTTAAATTTTAGGTAAGTTGTTCTCAATGAGGGGCATGTTTGTCTTTATATAGTGGATGATAACATTATAAAGGAACATACATCTAAAATTATAAATTGATTTTTGACTAAACCACCATTAATAAGAAAATAATCTTTGATCTTTATATTTTGGAATTAACATTAAGAGGGGGCATATATTTAACCCATAAATCTTCCTTTAATGAATATGAAAATAAAATTTAATTTTTGAAATTTGAAACTAACGTTACCTATATCTAGGAGGAAGCTATTTGAAGTTCATGGAAGTATGTTACATCTAGGAGAGAGCTTTATCATGCAAAATTCCCTTGTCTTTAATTCTGTCAAATATTCCAATAGATCTTTGTAAAGAAATTCTTATGTTCTTATACATTTTTTCCATATGTTAACTATTTTATAAGTGTTAATATTTAGAGTTATGTAATGGCTTATTTATTTTTACTCATTATTAAATGTTTGTGGAATTAATTAAATGTAAGATAGGCTTTATTGTATGTTTCTTTGGAATGTTTTTTTACGTATTGCTATTAGTTAATACTAGGTACAATCTCAAATTTATTTAATTTAGGAATGGAAAAACCTAGTCAACCTGATGAGATCATTGAGATATCCAGTAGTGATGGCTCATCCTACACTCCACTTGGATCACCTCCCTCTACCAATTGGGGTGGACCTCCTCCAAGAGTCATTCAAAGGTTTGCATTTGATATCACCATCAACTACTTTGATATCGTATAAAAAATACAACTTGTTCCATATATACATAATGTGCAAGAGAAATACTTTCAATGGAAACAACACTCGAAGACTTCCATAGAACTTGTAACACATTGGCTTCATTTTGCACTTTTCTGCGTGAAATGTGCATTGATGCTCACTACAGACAGGGCAACACTCCGTACATCTAGCTTGCATTTCTGAACTATGTGAACAATGTTTGGAAGTAATTTTGTTTCACATATGTGCATATGTCATCTACTTTTGTACTGTGTATACGAGTACTACCAACTATGTCTATTTTGTAATTTTTTGGTGGAAGTTCCTACGATAAATGCTCTTTTCCCTGTGTTACAAACACGACTATTTGCCTTGCATTGGAGCTGCATTGCAAAAGTTCCTCACTACTATGTATTTTGTATCTAATCCATATCTATGTAAATTGTATGTGATATTCTAATAGAATTATGTCCTCTATTAACTATGCATACGTTTGATTTGTACTTGTAGCTTTTAAGGTGGGAATTATTGATACTTTCCTTTCATTCTTCATTTTTACACTTAATGTCGTCGAGTGCCAATAATGTTTCATTTCTACAACTAGTTCTCTAAAAAAAACTCAGTCTTCTATTTACACGTTCTCATTATTTCTAATACAAGTAGAAACAAAACAAACAACTACTTTCTTTTATTGTAGGTATGCATGTGTTTTTTTTCCTCTCTTAATACATACACACAAATAAAACATGTTGGAGTTCTCTATTAAAATGTATACATCTAATTTTTCAATCAATATTTGACACCCTTACACGTATAATTTTCCAATGGCTTATTGAATTTGCTAACCCTTATTTCCATTACAATAAAATTTAGATAAACCCATTATTCATTTCAAATTTCAGAGTTTTTAACTAACGAAATGTCAATTACTTAGCATTGAAACTTGTCTTTCCTTTAAAAAAAATATTTCGACTATATCCCCTACATCAAAACAATAATTAACTAAACCATTTATTTGTTTTGTCAATGACTTGTGCTCACTAACTTTTTTGCGCTTCCTTTCATCCACATGATCAAATTTGTTTCAGCCAAATAAATCCTTGTATAAACTACAATACAGTTATTACCTACAGGTCTGTTTTCCTTCTCTCGGTTATCTTCAATCACCTTCACTCTATAAACTGTATTTGATGCTTCTATGTGTATTTAAGAATTCTTTTTGGAAAGGATAATAAAACCAAAGAACATTTATGGTGCACACATCTCCTTTTTTTAATACTTAATCCATTTTATATATAAGGAAAATTGCATGCTATGTTTTGCTTCATGCTTTTACAAAAGAATCCAACTTTTAATTTGTATATTTTAACTTATAAACCATACCATACTTATCAACTCATTGGGTTTTATAGGGCTGCTTCACCTCCCTTTAGCTATTTCTATCTCTTTGACACAAAATGCAATCACATTGATAAACATTGGTACCAAAGACATATATCCACATGTCCAAGTCTTCAATATTTCAACATTTGGCCATGGTGACGAATCAACCATTAGATACATATTAGATTTTTTCGATGGATTTCATCTTCAAAAAAAAATCTTGTCAAGAAAGTATAACCATTTTTTTTTAACTTTGGGGCTAATTCAAAAGGGTTTTATCATACAGCTCACAGGATACACATGCCCTACTATTTGTAACTCAAGGTGAGCCAACCACTCCAATGTTGTTCTCAAATTGAACATGTCCATCTCTATTTGTTACTTTGCATTACTAAAAGTGAATTTTGCTTTATTTACATATAGGTTTATTGTAATCTCTAAATTGGAGATTGCATGCACACAACATGATGTCATTGGGGATCGCACCTTCCTCTTCAAAGAACCAGAGCAACCTATACATGAAATAGTAGGGATTTCATTTGATTCATGCACAAATGTTGGTGAGAATGGCACATCCATGCAACCAACCCCAAAAAAAATGTTGTTTGGGATACATGCATTGATGCGTAAGAAAAGTGATACCTCAACTATCACTCCTATTAAAAGTTTGAATCCATTTCAGACAAGGTGGAAAATAAAAGGTCGTGTAACTATGAAAAAAGAGATCCACCAGTTCGACACAAAGAAAGGGACCGGGCAAGTTTTCAGCTTTGATATTGTAGACAATGAGAACACTAAAGTGTGTGTCACTTGCTTTAATGAAGTTGCAGACCTCCATTATGTTCACATTGGACCGTCTGTATATACAATCACTGGCGGGACCATCAAAGTTGCTAGTCAATTTTACAATAAGTTGAATAGTCAAATGGAAATTACTTTGATGGATGATTCAGAGGTCACTCTTACTAATGATGACCACTTAATTCCAACGCATTAGTTTTATTTCACACCCATTAATGAGATCCTGAATACAAATAACAATTCTTTAATTGATGTAGTAGGAGTTGTTATATGTGTGGACCCTACCTCTACAATAAAAATAAGAGATGGCATAGAGGTTCTTAGGAGGAGCCTCAAGTTGCTAGACATGTCTACCTTCACTATAAATGTGACTTTGTGGGGATGAGCGACTCAAAAGGAAGTTGCATAGCTCCAGGAACTGTACCATGCACAAAAGTCACCTGTGCTTCTCGTTAAAAATGGTCATGTTACAAAATATAATGGTAAGGTTCTGAGAAATTTAGTTACCACCTAGTTGTTTATTAACCCTGAAATCAAAGAAACAACGCAACTACAGGCTTCGTTTGCGCAAGATGGGAATGGTGTTCTCACATCCACAACAAACCTTCTAGATGTGCCCCTACTTCTTGCATAGAAGACCATTTCCAACGTCGTAGAAGAGTCTTCCGATACAACAAAACCCCTCCAGTGCATTATAAAAGCAACAATAGTATAAATTATCAAATTGAATTCATTCTGTTATCCAGCTTGCCCCATTAAGACTAAGGGGAAACAATGTAAGAAAAGAGCTCTACAAAGTTATGACAAAAAATGGTATTGTTCAAAGTGTGAAGCTACCTTTGAAGATTGTGATTATCGATATGTTCTTCAAATTGAACTTCAAGATCACACAAGCACTCTATGGGAAATTGATTTTGAAGAAGAAGCAACTAAACTCATTGGCATGCCTACGAAGGAACTATACATGTTGCAGTTCAAGCAAGATGCTATGGAGAATAGTGAAGAGGTCATTCACAATGTACTATGTAAACAATTTCTCTTCACTCTGACAAGTAGAAATGAAACCTACAATAATGAATCGTGATTGAAATCAACAGTCTTAGAAGTTGGCACAATTGATTGCGCAAATGAAAATAATATTTTGTTAAATCAAATTACTGACATGTGCAATGTTTATGAAAATTAAACTAGCACAAGATTGTAATTGTCCACTCTTGCCTATTTTCCCTTGCCTGCTTGTGTTCTTTTTTGCCCCAATCGCTATACAATTGAGAATTTTCCTTGTATAGGGTTTCAGGATCCCTTCAAAACTTGTTTTATATGTTTACTATAAATAAAAACCATAATGCACATGTAGTTTTCACAACTGGAACATTCACACTTCAACATATTTCGTTCATATGTACATATGTTTTCATTTTTATCACATTGATCTAACATATAATTCAAGCAAAATGGCTTTTGTAATTTTCAAATTTTAACGGTGTTCCAATATACACATTTTCTTCGTTTATATTTATTTTATCTTTCGTTTATATTCCAGATGATGGAATCCACTATGGAAGAATTAGAAAGCCAAACAGTTAAGAGTAAAACCAAATCCCTAGAATCTCGTAAGAGAAGTTGCTTGTATTATGCTCGTCATAGAGAAGAAATAAGTATTCGTGGTAGCATGCAATGAACCCAACACTTACTAGAAATAGTAGATCAACCAGTACCTGACCACAAACAAGCTTCTACAAGTAAAAATATTCCCACTGAATCAATTAGTTCAAATCTAGAACATGGAAATAGAAAACAAAATGAAACACAACTCCTAGCAAAAATGCCTCAAAACACGAGTTCAAATAACAATAAGGGAATGAGTTGGTCCGCCAACTTTATGGAGGCATCTAATTTTTTTTGCTAAAGAATAGATGCATTGTCAAACCTACACACATCTTCTATATGTAGGGAACGGTATCCTGGTATGCATCTTTGTTCATCAAACAACAATCATACATGTAGAAGATGCAACTTAGAGAAAGGCATATATCGATTCTCTTCGAGTAATAATATGGACCCAGGTGAACAACCACATGTTTTGCACATTCTCACTTAGGTTGAAGAGATGCTAATTGCACATGTCAATCCAATATTGCAAGTTACCCATGCTCATGGTGGACAATACAAATATAGTGGCCACACAATCAGCTTCCCACAAGATATCACAAAAATAACTAAGTTTTTTCCACATAAAATCAAAGACTTGGAATTATTAATTGTTTGAAGAACTCATACACATGGGAGGCATTACGATTGCTATTTTAGTAGAAGTTGCGTTCACAATGCATTGGCCTACAAAATACAATACGAACCATACTACCAGGATGTTGAGATCAATGTTGATGCATTATCCCTACTCCCTGATTGTACTACAAACATTTTAGAAATGCTTCATACAATTCAAAGCGACAATGAAGAACCCATAACAAAAGACAATGAAGCTGCTAATAGTGAAGATGATCTAGAAAGTGGAATAGAATATTCAACATTGTTTATGGTAAGCCTACCACATAAACGCCGTGAGTTACAAATCATTAAGGAATCTTTATAGATAGAAATTGAGAATGATACCATCATTAATTGGCCCGAGATAAGTTCAAATCCCATAAATGAGTACACTACCAAGGGGATTTTCGACATGGAATTTCCCACACTTTTTCCAAATGGAAATGCACTACCTATGCAACCTCGAGCCAAGGAAGTACAACTGCATGAGTATGCCTTGCATCTTATGCAATATCATGATAATAGATTTGGCCAACATCTACGCTTTAGATACTTCATTCTAAATCTTATGACGAGGCATCGTAGCCAAGCAACTGCATCGATATTCATCAAAAGAAAAGTCAAAGACAATACTCCTACAACTATTGAACATCTTCATGCCCACCTACAGAACCTACCAGATAAATAATTGGTTGAAGAACTGATGCGTTTTGGATTTGTCTTATGTGGGACACGGGCTTATTGGAACAAGTGTCATGGTGATCTAACAAACATGATCAACCAAATAGGTTCCCTGACTTTGTTCTTCACACAGAGTGAAACGAACACTAAGTGGCCTACATTGCATAAGCTTTTCCTAACTGACAATACTTCCACAATTACCTCCAACAAGAATCGTACATACAATGTGATTAGAAACCCCCACACCACATCCCTTTATCTACATCACCGCTTCACAATCTTTCATGAAGAGTTCATTGAGAAACTCTTGCATGCAACAAATTATTGTTATAGGTATGAATGGTAGCATCGAGGCTCTACACATGTGCATGGGTTCCTTTGGCTAGAAAATGCACCAAACATGGATACCCTCGACTGGGGAAACAATTTACAAGTGGGTAAAGCAAAATAATTCTTTGATAACTATGTCACTGCTTGGAACCCCCGCTCTAAATATGAAATGAGTAATATCATACATAGAACCCCAATTGATGATCCATGCTTGCTAAACACATCTGAAATATTCTCTACTGATCCATCTATCGATTATGAAGAGTTAGTTAATTGTGTACAAAGGCACACTAAATGCATAGAGCGCACATGCCTGCACAAAAAAGGGCATCATGTAGAATGCAGATACAAAGCTCCATGGAAAGAATGCAAGGAATCCACTTTATCATGTGATGAATCTGGAAACAAATCTTCCAAACCATCAAGATATGATGACAGGTTAAACATTCATAACGTAGAGATGCTCTCTATATGGAGAGCTAATATAGATTGCCTTGGGAACCCATCATCTTACATCTTCTTGTACTCAAATACATTGCCAAGTATGCATCTAAAGCCAAAAGAAAATCAGAAATTTGTGTTGCTATGTTGGAAAGAATATCTTCAAATGAAAGATTGGAAGATCAGGCATTGAAAGCATATCAAAATTTCATGGCTGAGATTGTTGTTAAACGAGATATAGGTCACTACTGAATTTGACTCCATTTTCTGACAAATGTTCGTTGGTCTTGCGACAAATCTTTGTCAGACAACCGATGAACTAATGAAATAATTTTCGTCGCCAAATTTTCATTGAAATTCAGTCAAAGAATTAAACGTTGAAATAGCGGCCCAAATTCGTTGGTCGTCGACATCATAAAATGGCTTTGTTGTTCATCGGAATGTCAACGACAACTCCGTGTATCCACCAATGAATTATAACCAAAACACAATTGCAATGGCTCTTCCAAAGTGTCAAAACAACACTAGAAGTTCATCAGCATTTCAATGAAATGGGCAAGTAGTTATGACAAAGCATTCATCACAGATATAGCAAATTTGTCAGACCTTTTCGGTGATTCATTGGTTTCCTTCGTTGAAATTGCAACGAAACAATACAATTTTTTTTTAAAAAATATACGTTGAAATGTACCATCGCGGAGACTCTTGGAAATGACCACAGAAGCCAACCCATCGGTGAGAGATCAATCATCGACACAAGATAGAAAACTCACTTCAATAGTCCATGTCTTGTTGATGACTTCCGTCAGCAAGACAAATCCAATGTCACACCAATTTGACCTCTGTAGGAGTTTTAAATAGAGCTACACCATGTTATCGCGGAGACTCTTGGTGATGACCACCGAAGCCAACCCATTGGTGAGAGATCAATCATTGGAACAAGATAGTAAACTCACTCTGATAGTCCATGTCTTGCCAATGACTTCTGTCGGCAAAACAAATCCAATGTCACACCGATCTGACCTCTTCAGGAGTTTTAAATAGACCTACACCATGTCATCACAGAGACTCTTGGCGATGATCACCATAGCCAAGCCATCGGTGAGAGATCAATCATCGACACAGGATAGAAAACTCACTTTGATAGTCCATGTCTTGCTGATGACTTTCGTTGGCGAGACATATCCAATGTCACACTGATATGACCTCTGTAGGAGTTTTAAATAGACCTACACCATGTCATCACAGAGACTCTTGGTGATGACCACCAAAACCAATCCATTGGTGAGAAATCAATCATCAGAACAAGATAGAAAACTCACTCTGATAGTCCATGTCTTGCCGATGACTTCCATCAGCAAGATAGATCCAATGTCACACTAATTTGACCTCTTCAGGAGTTTTAAATAGACCTACACCATGTCATCGTGGAGACTCTTGGCGATGACCATCGTAGCCAATCCATCGATGAGAGATCAATAATCGGCACAGGATAGAAAACTAACTCTAATAGTCCATGTCTTGCCAATGATTTCCGTTGGTGAGACATATCCAATGTCACACCGATTTGACCTCTTCAAGAGTTTTGAACACTGCTGGTTATCAGCAAGACATTCTAATGGTCTCGCCAATTAAATAAGTGTCTAAGAGCACGAAAACAGATGGAACCTATTAATTTTCTTATTTTGGGGTTCTTTAAATCATAGAATAGATACGATCTTCTTGTGTACTGTACTTATATTCAGATTTGAATTTGAGACCAATTGTTATTGCACATTCCATTTTAATTGCATAGAGTATTCTATAAGCAATATATTGATAATGCCAAATGATTTATGGTGTTGTGCAACTCTACCTATCATCACAGTTCTGTTGTTCCCCCCTAGAGAATCCTACAAAGACAAGTTTACAATACCAAGTCAAATAATATGAAAAAGACTTACTTCCATACAAATTAAATGATTATTCTTACAATGGCAATTGTCTAATCACAACAACAATTCCATGAAAGGTTATCCATGCTTCATAAGAGATGACTAATCATACATACAGACTGCAAGATGCATAGAAAAAACATTACACTTGAGAACAACCAAGGGCTAACAAGGGAAGGAGTTAAGAAATGTCTAGATTGAAGAGAAAATGTGTAGGGAAAATGTTGAGCAGTGTGAAGAGAATAGAGCTTGTGTTCAATGGACCTCAGTTTTATCATTATACTACCCATCTAATACCATATTTTAATCCCGGGTTCAACTATCTTAGATCTAAAGAAGCACCTTCAATTAACCATTTAAAGTACTATAAAATAAGGTAAGACTTTTACTTGAGAAAGAGTGGGTACACATGTAGGATTAAAGTTCTCGCAATCATTAGGATTTATTGGCACATAGACACAACCTACAACATATGAAGTAATGGATGACTACAAATTAGTGATATGGTCCTTAATATGTGACTGGTTTGCAAATTGATTGGTAGAAAATAAGGTTACAAATAGATCTACATAAAAAATTATGAGGACAAACTACTGTAATCATCAAAATAGATGAAAAGTGCAAAGGAAAGAGTCGAGCTACATCTCTAGAGCCTAAAAAAAACACATGCAAGAAACATAAAAAAAGAACAAACCAGTTTTTGGATGAATACAAAATGGTGCCTTCAACAAGTGATTCATATGCTTTCACACCTGACAGGACATTAAGAAGATTTTAGTCTTCCTCTATGAAATTAACTACTTACAAAAAAACCAGAAACCAATATTATATACCTCCATGTCTAGCCGAGGGTAGGTATAAGAGAAAACAATTTCCTCAATGCAATGCCAAAAAATCATCAATCTCCCTTATTGCTACACATGCATATACAAGCATTATTCGAGCTCTAAACTATTCAAATATTAAGGATTTAATTAGCTATAAGATGGAAAGTTGTTTAGACATAATCCATCATCTTTTACATATCTTTATTCAATCCTAGAGCTTCAGATAAATTTGTGTAAATGAGACATAAATGTGAATCTTTTATGACAAAGAAAATTCTTAAAAGGAGGGGGGAGAGAGGGGTAGGCAAGAGAATGCTTGAATGTATAGCAAAAGTATAACATTTTGATCATTATAACAATGAAATGAATCTTAAGTTTGAAGCATTAATATCATTTAGAACATTTATGATCAAGAATGAATGTAAGTAGAGAAATTTTTGCATACCTGCAGATGGTACAAAATTTCATGGTTAAGTGGAAGCCTCCCATCAACAACAATATCCAAATATCCGTGTATCTATCTCAATCGAGCCTCTAACCCTTCAAAGCTGTCAATTTTTCCACTAACTTGTTATGCACAAAAGTCAAATTTTAGAGTTATGTCACCATTAAAAACAGAAGAAACAGAGCTTTGAAACCAAATCCACACACATCACAATGTGGTATTCATACAAAGCCATACAAACAAACAAAACTCAGAACATTGGAATGGAAACAACTTCAAATTATGATGCAGAGCATGTATTCAGGGTATAAAGAATCATTTTTCTGCCACCATAGTGAAAAGTTAACACTTTCTTTCATCTTTGCATATTGGTTTGATGCTTCAAAAGATGCATTTATTATATTGAAAAGTGCATTACCTTATTGAGATTCTCTTTGTTTTAAGAATAGTTTAATATTCTCTACTTAACAGGGCCAACCACGTGACGGTGGAAGCTCATTTGGCCCCTACACCCCCCCTCACATCACTCTCAATTCCCCATACCTGATCATATAACATTAATCATTCATTCATCCATTAATAACATATAACATTAATTCATTCATCCATTAATAAAATATAGCATTCATTCATTAACATATAACATTCATTCATTAACATATTCACATTCATTCATTAATATATAACATTCATTCTTTCAATTTTTACATATTATCAAAAATATGGTTGTCATGATATGATTACAATCACTTTTTTTTTTGTTTCTTTTTTAAAGCTAAAAAAATCTGAAGTGGAGTATCATTTTCTAAATCATGTGTCCCCCTTTTAATTGTTCTTCCCTCTGCTCATGATCTTAATGTATGCCTAGTCGTGTGCTCACGACATGGATGCCGCTACAAGAGGGGGTCTGCTGCAATAACAAAGAAATGTTAAATTGATATGTTTTATTATTATTGTTACAATTATTTCATTAATTAAAAGAACATTAGAGTGGTTTTCTTTACCTGATGGGTCCATATCATGTTCCTGAACTTCTCTTATAGACTCATGCTCAAATGCTGAACACCCTCTAAATCCTAATCTGCAATTGAACCATGAAAGGTTACATTAATTAATACACCAATTGAAATTAAATATGTTTAAAAGAACATTAGAGTGGTCCTCTTTACCTGATGGGGCCACATCATGTTCCTGATCTTCTCTAGCCTAATCATGCTCAACACATTGATCACGCTCTACATGCTCTAAAGTTGAAACACGAAAGGTTACATTAATTAATACACCAATTGCAATTAAATATGTTTAAAATAACATTAGAGTGGTCCTCTTTACCTAATGGGGCGACATTATGTTCCTAATCTTCTCTAGCCTGATCATGCTCAACATGTTGATCACACTCTACATGCTCTAAATTTGAAACATGAAAGGTTACATTAATTAATACACCAATTGCAATTAAAGATGTTTAATTGTATTAATCCATACTGCATTTTGTATAGCACATGAATTCATCTAGTACCAGGATGCACACCATGACCTTCATCTGCAGGTTGTGCTCCACCCTCACTAGGTTGCATTCCAATGTCATGTACAATATTATCATTGCTTGTATGTTTAAAAAAAATAGGCATGTAATTGCTTTATGGTGGAAATTAATATTGAATAGATTGCACAAGTATTCAATTTTAAATAAACTTTATTGATTTTATTTACCTGCGTGTCAGATGTAGTGGAAGATTGTGTTTGCCCAATCAAGACTCTTAGGCATTCAACCACAACTCCATAGCCTTGCTAGAAGGAAATCTTCAGGTCCTCTTCTGTGGGAATTTTGTTGAATTCAGAGCCCTGCATTTTTGCATAAGATCATGAATTTTGCTTCTATGGTGTGATAAAACCAAAATTGTTTGCAATTTATTATTTGGATGCAATATTTCTTTTATTGATACTTACAATTCGTGCGTCTAATTTCATATAACCACTAGAGCCATGTTTGTGCTGCCTGTGTTTTTCTAGTCTTGCCTTTGTTGCCTTCGATGTGTCGGGAAGCCTATGAAAAGTTTGAAATATGTTAAATTATGTAAAAAGAAAGAGTAATCAGTATATAATTACATTGTTGATAGTATCACATACCTTCCTTGGCCCAATGGTTTCTTTCCTTTTTTATTTTCAGCCTTCTCCTTTCCATCTGACACCAGGTCCTTCCACTCCCTCTCTAGAACCATGGGGGGATGCTTGTACTTTTTGTTCTTCTCTAAATGTGACCTATATTGGTTCCTCACATATTTTAGATAGGTACCAACTTTCTTAAGGACCTTGGTTCAGTTGAATGTTTTATCATCGAATAACACAACTAAACGGTTAATGAGCTCATCTTTTAAATTTTGATTTTGGAAATTCCACCATGTACATATGGTGGGCCCGAAGAGCTCCAATGTAATATCACCTAGATGTTTATAAAAAACATCATTTCCTGCAAAATGATCATGGGATCAATAGTCTAAAAAGAGTGATCAATAAGTAAATTTCAATTGGATTATATATAATAATAATTAAAACATTTTAAAGTACCTGGGATCTTCTCTATCTTTATGGGAACGAAATCCTCGGTCACCACAAATGTGACCGACAATGTTCCCGTACTAGTAATACAGGAAGATCCAAGAAATGCTGCCAAAACATCACCAATCCTAGTGGCCTCTGCATCCCCAGGTACATGTCCTGACACATATTCTAGCATGTATTCACTGCTAAAGGGTGCAGTAATGGATGTCTGCATGGTATGTGTTTCTGACATTTCAGATGACAATATAGGCACAAATGATGTCAAATAATGTGATGTATGTGTAGGAAGATTAGGATGGACACTTGTACTAACCCCTACTCCTCGGGCAACACTTGCAGTACCTTGATCATGGCTAGGAGCATGACGAGGACGCAAAAAATCCTGTAAAAACAACACATATTTTAGTTCATGACATAAAAGAGTACAAAATATAAAACCATGAATGAACTTATGTTATAATTAAAGACCTCATGACATCTTACTTGCAATTTTTGTGCTCTCTCAGTCAATATTTGAACCCTCTCTCTTATCTCATCTGTTTGAGGCACTATGAATAACAACTCAAGGATTTCTTCATTGCATTTTTGTGGGTCTTCCTTATCATATCGAGAGGGTTTGCTGAATAAGTGATGTCATCATCACATAATATTGACTACACCTCCCTATGGACGCTCTCGTCTACTGTTGGTGTCTTTCCTCGATCAGTCAACTGCAACAAGAATATTAAAAACATTATCGAAATTAACCCAATAAACTTATGAAAAAACATAATAATAAAACATTTTGCTCATATCTAATTTGTACAATTACAATGAGGTAAACCTATCAAGTAGAAGTGCCTAAAGATGCATCGCAGTCTATGCTCTGGGTCGAAGACTTCCCCGTACGATCAATGTCCCACTGTGACAAAAATTAAATATAAAAAAAACATTACCGAAATGAAACCATTAAACTTACGAAAAAAAACATGGGAATAAAATGGTATATTGGAGTCATTAATTGGAGGTTGGGTAAAATGGCACATAGTACGTACCACCCCTTTAGTAACTATGTAACTAAGCAATTAAAATTGTAATCAATTAGCAACTCTTCCCCTGTAGTTATTGATTTTATCACACATACGAACACATGGTTTCCCTCGCGTGCTTTGAATATGAAATTGGGTTGCTTATTTGTTGACCCAGGTCATGTATTGTTTATAAACCCTGCAATATTCCCTAATACTTTTGGCCTTCCATCAATGTACATAGCTACTCCTTTATTTTGATCCTTATCTTTTAGCTGTATATAATTTGCTGACAGTGCATACCTATGCATACTTCATGTATATCGAACCAACTGCATCCAATCTTTGTAACTGTAACAGGGTCTGACATACTCCATCAATTCAATAACTTTTTCATAACAGACCTTTATGCCATCCATACAAAATAGGCCCAAACCATGTAATGATGATGGTGCTATGCAATATATCCTCTCATTGACACAAAAATCAGTGTTTAATGGAGGAAGTTCCTTGGGTACCCATTATTTCCGTAGATGTTTGTACCTCAAGGGCACCTCGACGTTGCCTATGCTCTCATCATCATAAGAACATGACCCCCCTTCAGCAAGAAAAAATTTCATGTGTAACTTACAAAATTTTCTTCTAATCTTTTGACCTCTAGTTGATCTCCCTCTTTTAGACCTACTACATGTCTTGCTTTCCTCTTCTCTTCCTGAATTTACCTCGCTCGAGGAAGACAGATCTAACAAATACCTATTTGGTGGTACCTGCAATCATAAGGATGTTGGATGAAGTTCTTTCATGGTTTTGTGATTCCAAGGTGACATTATGATTAATCTATCATTTCATCGCTAGAATTTTACAGGTTATAAGGTAATCAAGTCTTGATAGATTGCAAGTTATTGTTACTACCGTCCAAATGTGTCTGTCACAAATCAAATATACTCAACATTTTAACTCCCAAACTTTGTAACAAGTGTAAATTTGACTATGGTCCACCAGTTACACAACCAAGGCCTCAAATGTATTCTCTAATTGTAATCAAAGGAATTTTTCTCTTCATTCAAGTAAATAAACTTGAAGGGAAACACCACCAAGTGGTTTATTGGACACCTACATGACTAAAAATAGCAAAAAATTTACATTTAACTTCCATATGTCTAAGTGGTTAACGGGGAGGGAGTGTGTACTACGCCTGGTTAAGTCATCATAAGTTTAGGGTTTTTTAAGTCATCTTAAATCTTCCTATGTCTAATTGCTAGGAGACTTCTGGTATGTTTTAAGGTAGGATGAGTGGTTGCATCAATGTTCTAGTTCTCTATGACAAGGTTTCAACATCTTCAAATAGTGAAAGTTAGTGGTCATAATCATTTGAAACAACAACATTTTGGTTATGTTTGATGGTAGGATTTGATAACTTAAAATATCTCTACTTCAAATTTTTTTTATCTCTAACAACTCTAAGAGCTATAATGGGATGGCCACCATCATACGAAATATTCTTCATTCTCACTTTTAGGTGTTAAAATTTAACAATACCTTGATTGATGAAAGAGCCTAAAGAGCCTTTCTCCATGGTATCCAAGTACACATATCAGCGATCTTCTCTTATATGGTTGGACATGATTTAAAGAACTTAGCTAGGAATTATTCATTTAACCTAAGGTTTTCTCATAATGCATCATTGGAAAAGTATGATCAAATTCTTCTATTATGAAGAATTGTTCCATGTGCCTCTTGTAATCACTATAAATGTTTGTAAGGATAAAATGACTAATTGCATCAGGTAGGAGAGAATCAACTCTGAGTTCTTCAAAGATTATATTCCTCTATTCATAATTTTTAAGGGTTGTGTGTGGAGGAGGTTATCACTACCAAGAAGGGAGGAGACCTTTCCTTGCATATGTTTGTGGTGGAGGTATTAAAGAAGAATTGTATGCATATATTTCCATTCATTAGATCTTTCTTAGCCTAGCATATACTTGTGCTAAGTCTACAATTGCTTTAGACTCATGCAATGAAGGCTATGTGTGATGAAATCCTAGACCTCAACCAAGATGTGGGTAGATTATGGGAGTTTTGCCAAGACCTGAGGCTGGTCAATAAAAATGTGAAAGACTAAGCTATTTTATTTTTTTTGTCTTATCTTATACCATTTTACGAATGGGGGTGCCAAATGTACGAGAAGATCTTTAGAAACTAGGCATGAAAATTGCAGGTTAAAGAGAATGGGGGTGCCAAACTTACAGTACTCATTGTCCCTTGGTCATCGATTTTCCTTGAGTGCCCTCAACCTCGTCCTCGGCGCTGGTATTGACCTTGTTTTCACTCCTCCAAGCTCTTCCTCAGCACTGATATTGACCTTGTTTTCACTCTTCCAAACTCTTCATCGGCGCCGGTATTGACCTTGTTTTAACTCCAAACTCTTCCTCAGTGCTAGCATTGACCTTGTTTTCACTACTCCAAACTCTTCCTCGGAGCTGGTATTGACCTTTCACTTCTCCAATTTGACAAGCTACAACCTGGTTTTGTTAGGTTTTAGAGTATGCTAATTAAATTGAAAATTATGGCGCCCTTTAGCTAGGTTTTAATATTCTACAATATAGTTAAGTATATATTAGCTATATTTTACATAGTAAATAATATAATTATTCAACTTATTATAATTATATATTATATTCTTTAACAAAATTATTAAATATGTATAAAATTATTATAATTAATAATTAATAATTAGTATATTTTTATATAATTTAAAATATAATTAATATAATATATATTTAATATAATAGTAATATATATTAATATAATATTAATATGAGAGAGAGAAACTAAATTTTGATTGGTTGTTTCATGTCAACAATCCAAGGATGGCATGTGTCCTTGGGGAGTTATGCTCAAAGTAGCATGCCATTTGATTAAAGATATTATAGTTCTCCTTTAAGACCTCTTCAATGTACCCATTGCACACTTAAGGAGATAAAGACAAATATAGGGAAGAAAATATATAGAGAGAGGGATATAATGACAAACATACAAATAGAAAGGGAGACAAGGAGATAGAGAGAGGTAGAGAGATAAAGAGATAAGGATGAATAGATAGAGATATAGGGAGGGTGATTGATATATCTCTCCCTGTCGCTCTCTATCTCTCTATATCTCCCATTATCTATGTCACTCCCTCTTCCCCACTCTATCTATTGAGCCATCTCTGCCTCTCCCCCCTTTCTCTCTCATTCACTCCATCTCTCCCTCCATCTCTCCTACTCTATATTTCTATTTCTCTTTTTATCTCCCTCTCACTCCTCTCTCTATCTCTTTCTCTACCTCTATTACGATCTCTCTATCTATTTCACCATCCCCCTCTATCTCTCTATATCACCCCCTTTCTATGTCTCTCCCTCTCCCTCTATATATATAGAGCTATCCCTCCCTCTCTCCCCTATCCTCTTCTCTCTCTCCCTTTCTACATATCGCTCTCCCTCTCCCCCTATTCTTTCTTTCCCTCTTCTACCTATCTATCTCCCTCTCTTCTCTCTTTTCCTCTTCAACCTATCTCTCCCTCTCTATCCTCCTTCTCTCTATCTATATATCCTGCTCTCCCTCTCTATTCTCCACCTATCTCTCCCTATCTCTCCCTCTCTATCTCACCATCTCATCTCTACCATCTCATCTATCGATTCTCTATCTCCACCTCTCTTCCTTTCTCTTCCCATATATCTCCATCTCTCTTTCTCTTCCCATATATCTCTATCTCTCTCTCTTTCTCTCCCCATCTATCTCTATCTCCCCAATATTAAATAAGAAGCCATGCAAGCATACAATAGTATATGTTGGTAAAACTATAATAGTGTTTTATTAAACTATAAGTAACACTTATCTTTCTAATGTCAAGCCTTCTTATAAAAATAGTGTTTTATTAAACTATAAGTAGATTATTGTCACCACTCTTCATTCAACATGAAATGCAAAATGTAGCAATTGTTTTGTTGCTTTTGTCAAGTTTCATTAACCAAGCTATTTACTAGGTTGAATAAAGTTGTGTTATGACCCTTCATCTCTTTAAAATAATTAGACAATATTAGCGAGATCAGGAAGGGGATAAAACTAAACTCCTTCAAAATAGGGGTAGTTGTGGGTTTGTTGATTTTCTTTGCATACTATATACTTAGTTCCTCTAGGATAAATAAGTCACTTTAGATCATTTTCTTAGTTGTGTATCCTAACTAATATAGAGTAAGCTTTTGCATTTTAATTGACTACTACATAATAGTTTATGTGTTGAAAGAATTTTTTCCATTCTTTGTAGTTTTTACATTGGAATACAAATCATATTTAATTTCATGCCAATATACTTCTTTCATAAAGATATTTGTTTGAAATAAGTGCTTCATAACCCATCTAATCAAATCATAACCTATCAAAGAGGCAATAGGAATTTTCTAAAGAAAAGAACACTTGACCCAATCATAAGTGTATGGCCTTCGCAGAAAGGAGTGATCCACCTTAGCAATAACAGCTACCTGATTTAGACCTAGTAGGTTCAACTCAACCAACCTATCAACCTGACTTTAAGAGGCTTCCAACAATTTTATAATGACCAATTTAAAAAATCCAAACAACTCTCAAATCCTAACAAAGAACAGAAGTCATATTTCACACTTTGACTCCTTGAATCCTTGTAACAGTGCAAACCTAGTTTTTTCCCAATAACTCAAAACTTTCCCAAAACACCAGAGAAACCCTTGATGGTTTTAGACACCCATTTTGAAGTTATTAAACATACTTCAAGGGCAAGTACAACTGATTTTGAAAAATTTATAGTGATTTTGCACTCGTTGATTCCCTAAAGAAAACCTTATCTTGAGTATAGTCCATCATAGTCACATATGATCACATCATTCTTGACCATTTGATATCATGAAAAACCTCCAAAATCTAGTATTCAAATAACCCATATTAGAAAGAATTTGTGTGCAGGTCTCTTCGATTCATAAATCATTATATTCTCATTTTCAGCATATCGGCGAAAGAACAAAAATGTCACATTGATCGTATTACATAAGAAGATACACATTAGGATGACATGGTCCACGGTCTCACCGATAAAGATTTTTTTTGGCAAGACAAGTTCCATTGGGGTGAAATGAAAAGGTCATACCGGGCATATAGATCTCACCGATGAAGTTCCATCAGAAAGAAACCTCTCTTGTCTCACCGATCAAAGCACAAGGAGTTGTATTGAAAGGAGTCTTAGCGACATGAGATCGAAGAAATAATCATTGGGGAGACTTATAACATTGGGTAAATTACTAAATGTCTTAGCGATACACCATGTCTTGCCGATGAAGACACAAAAAAATCAAGATAGTCGTCAGGGTGACTCTTGGTGACATTTATATGAATTAGATGGATAGATTATGTGATATCGGCATAATGTCTCCCTGACCAAAAGAATGTTTAATGAACGTTAGTCAAGCCTGAATAAAATGATCACCCAAATTTTGAATTGTCTTTCCGATAGAACATTTGATGTGACAGTGGGTAAATTCGAAGATCACCTACGCTCATGTTCAAAGCTAGGATTACTAAAGAAGACATATTGGGGAGATTGGCTTATGGTCTCATCGATGAAGGGAATCTATTGGCAAGACAAGTCATCCGTGTGAAATTGGATCTATCTTGCCGACGGAAGTCATCGGCAAGACATGGACTATCGGAGTGAGTTTTCTATCCTGTGCCGATGATTGATCTCTCACCGATGGGTTGGCTTCAGTGTTCATCACCAAGAGTCTCTGCGATGACATGGTGTAGGTCTATTTAAAACTCCCATAGAGGTCAGATCGGTGTGACGTTGGATCTGTCTTGTCAACGGAAGTCATCGACAAGACATGAACTATCGAAGTGAGTTTTCTATCCTGTGCCGATGATTGATCTCTCACCAATGGGTTGGCTTCGGTGGTCATTGCCAAGAGTCTCCACGATGACATGGTGTAGGTCTATTTAAAACTCCTGAAGAGGTCAGATCAGTGTGACATTGGATCTGTCTTGCCGACGGAAGTCATCAGCAAGACATGAACTATCAGAGTGAGTTTTCTATCCTGTGTCGATGATTGATCTCTCACCAATGGGTTGGCTTCGGTGGTCATCACCAAGACTCTCACCGATGAATTTTCATCGACGAGACCATCATTTCTTTCAATGATAGGAGCACTGGGAATATATCGGCGAGACATGTACCATCGGTGTTAATCCTAAATGTTCACCTGACCCGCTAAGTTACATCGACAAGAGGATATCAATAGGAGTTATGGCGACATATTCAAGACCAAAAGAAAAGTTATCGGCAAGACTTATAACATCGAAGGAACCATTGAATGTGTTAGCGATACTAAAAGTCAGGTCGATGAAGAAACAAATGAACCAAAATGGTTATCCAGGTGAATCTTGGCAATTTATATGGGACAAATGTTAACATCGGTCAGATGTGTAGAGTGTTACCCCGATCAACAGAGTATTCAATGAACATTGGTTGGGGTCTAATGTATAGATCAACCAAAGTTTGAAGGTGTCTTGCCAACCAGTTCATTTGATGTGATAGTAAGGAATTCAAAAATTTGTTACATTCGTGCCTAGAGTTAAAACATTAATGGCGCCACGAAGTACAAGTAATTTCATAAATTGAAAGGAAATCGTTGCAAAATGAACTTTATTGCAAATTGGTAACGAAGGAAATGAGGAGACAAACGAAGGGCCAGAGAATTGTTTCATTTGAAAGACCTCAATCAAAACTAGTAAGTCCTCTACATTTTAACTTTTTCATTTCTGCAATTTTAAGCGAGTAATATGGAAGGCACCAGCTCGGGGAAGTTGAAAGGTAGAAAACAAAGTGAGAGCAGTCACCCCAAGAGTAAGAAGCAAAAAGTTGAGTTTGGAATTGAGCTGGAGGGTGATGAACGAAAGCTGAATCAGGATTTAATTAACCAATTTCCTGGCTCTAGGTCCAAAGATAGGCACTTCGTGCAACTAAGGACGGAAGTGGATAAATTGGATGACAAGTGCAAACACATAGGAGATATTTTGACACCACTAAGAGGCTATGAATTGTTTAGATTCCACTTTCAACGAAGAGATTGTTTTGAGCTAGTTTTTAATCTGTGGCGTCTAAATTTGGGAAAAATGGTTTGCCCTAATGTATTTATCAATATAGAGCTGGTAAAATTGTTGGCCACCCACTATGACTCAAAACTTAAGGCCATATACGGACCATATGGGAAACCGTTCGTATACATATCAGAGGATTCAATATGTGAGGTTTTTAAGTTGGAAGGGTGGTGTAATGAGAAAATTGTGAATGAAGAGTTGGAAAAGGAGTTTTGGAGAATGGACACCACTTACAAGGGTTGGAGGTTTCCCTTACATAGAATTAAACAAGATGGTAAAACTATCCCACTTGACGATGGCGATGGGCCTCCATTCCATGTGGACTTATTTGAGCCCTATATGATATATACCTATTTCTTAATAGGACAAGTGTTGGGTATGGAAGTTCCTGAGTATATGTCCATTGTTCCCATGGTAATTGCAATTGACATTCATTGTCATAGTTCTAGGTTATTCGACTATGCTTCATTTGTCTGGACAAGGAGCTCGACTTAGCATTGGTGGAAATCAAGAATAAATCCTTTGTTCTACACCTTAGGAATTATTCTCTTTTAATGCATCTAGTATTGTACTTCGGACAAGAGTTAGGGATTTGGCAAGAAAAGTTGAAGGTTTCACAGTTTGATAAAGAGGGAAAATTGTTACCCATTCAATTGTGGACTGCCATTTGGGACAGTAGGTTTGCTAATTCCAGTTTCCTGTATTTTAAAGAATATTGTGTAAAGCCAATATATGAATTCTACAGTCATCCTTGTGTGCACTCATTGTCTGATGAAATAAAATGCTTCCTCAGACCTAAGGACTTTAATGGACCAATTGATCACAATTGGGGAGACTGGTATTGCTTGGAAGATGATACTATGGTAAGGGTGTTTGGTTTTGAGGATTTTCCATTCATTTTGCCTAAAACAGTCCCAGATAGGATTACATATTTGGAAATTGTAAGACAAATGGATTTTTCTAGTTTCATCAATTTTGGTTCATTCAGAAAATAGGCATTTATGCCTAGTACTCTGTGCTTTGGTGATTTTACTGTGCTTGCAAAGGAAGGATATGATTTGATCCTTGAAAAATTAATGCAACATAATATGAATAAGGGTCCACCAAGAGAAGTTTTTGATCCAAAGGGATATATCAATTCTGCCAAAAAAATGATAAAATTTGGACGATAGGATCATGTGCCTTATCAGTTTGATGACATGATTAGAAATTTGGAGGCAAAGGAAGCAGAGAGAGTGGTGGAGGAATACAACCAAGGGTTTCTAGATACAAGGTTCCCTTTTTCTGGAGAAGATATGCCACAAGACCTACCCAGTAGGATTTTTAGATTAAAAACTCAAGATTACAACTGCCCTCCTAGAGAACTAAGTGTTGAAGAGAGCCAAGATACAGACACTAGATAGATGGAATATAGGTCATTTATAACAGACACTGAATTTGTGAATTCTTCAAAATTCAGATCTTTCTTGTATAAGCAAAAGGGCGAGGAGATAAGAGAGATAGTTGATAATGTTACACCAAGCAATGAGGAGCAACTACTAAATAATTTGAAATTAACTGTGGATAGAGAAATGGCTAATACAACCCACAACAAAGGAAGGAAAATGTTAGAGGATGCTGGAGTTATGATCTTTCCAGGGCTCAATTTGAATTCTGCATTGGTGTTTGATAGCTTCTTAAAGAATAATAGTGCCAAAAACAAGCTTAGTCCGGAGGGGGTGACATAAATATATGCTGGATCCAAATATAACCCGAATGAAGGATCACTCATGATATGTGCTTTGTATCCACCTCATAGAAAGTCAATGGTGATTGATACTGATAAAGCATTTGGACATGTCATGACTCTGAAGGTTGGAGAGGTAGATCCTGTGGTGACTGCATACATTGGGATTAATGTGGCAAAACTGAATAAAGCCCAAATACAAATGTTGATAAAAGATAAGGAAATGTACAAAATGAATAATGAAAGGATCATGAGAGAAAATGATCGTTTGAAAGACATGCTAGGAGTCACAATGTAGGGACCTCCTAAATTAATAACACATGGTGAAAGCTCACATGAGGTAAAAGATCATTGGGAGGAGTCAACTGCATATTCACAAGGTAAATATGATACACTCGCTGCAATAATCAGAAAAATGCAAGCCGACTTAACGATTTGGTTGAATAAGCTATGGGGAGTATATTCAAAGAACCATGTTACAGGGTAGGAACACAAGAGAATTGATGGAAGGATTGAAGAAAAGTTCTGAGAATTAAATGAAAGAGATGTTCCTAACAGTGTGGCCATTGGTATGGTAACCAAATTATAAAGACACAGGGACTATTATGAGGAATTGCGAGAAGATGCAAAGGCGTTGGTTGATGTTACAAATATGGGACTACCTACACTATTTGAAGATGGAGAAAAGTTGAAAGAGAAATCCAAGTGGATCGAAGAATGTGAATTGATGCTGTAGGGAATTCTGGAAAATGCTACAGGGAAGGATTCGACATTGGATGAGAGCTGTGAGCACAACGAAAGGATGATAAAGGTGGAGATATCGGCCAAGAACACATTAGGATATGTTGATACTCATGAACGACAAGATTATCTAGATCATTTATCAAATGTTCATCTATGGCTAAATAGAGCCTAATCTCTTTTTTTAATTAGTTAAGTAAAATAGAGCATTTGTGAAGGGATGTGTCCCTTCCAAGTTTTGATGTATTTATATCTGTTCCATAGTAATGCAGCAAATATAGGCGTTAGGAGATATTCAATAGATAGCTTTCTAGCAAAATGCTTTCATATACAGAGACTCAGATGCATGTATTTTGATGGAGTAAATGAAGATATCTAAGTTATGGATTAAGATTTTGGTATCAGCTGTTTGTTAAATTTATGCAATTATTTGATTGTCTCCATTTTGATGCTTCTCTATTTTTTAAATTGATATAACAAGTTTATACTCAGTTTATCATTGTACATTTGCTATATATGTGTGATCTGGTTATTCGGTTCTCTCAAGTAGGGATTAAAATCTTTTAATCAATCACAACAATTGGGAAGTGTTAGTTGGATTAATAAGAAGAATCACATAACTAGAATTTCCATTCTATCTCAAGAAGAGTTTATCAATTATTCACTTGCACGTTTACACAAGTTGTAAACAATTTATGTGCCTGATAGTTTGAATTATTGCCATTATTGAAATCCACATTTGCAGATATTCATTAGACTCCATATACCTAATAAGGAATTGGTCTCCCCTTGTATTCTTTTATAATTTTCATTATTCTTATTTATTTTACACTTACATTTACAAATACACATACATATGCATTTACTGTTTTCATTTATTTCTCATGTAGTTTAATAGTTTGATCGATTTCATATTATATGTGTTGAAGACTTTAGAATTTCAATTACATTAATTTATGGATATGTTGTATCTATAACACTACAAAACCATATGCTCTTTGCATTTACACTTGCATTTAGAAATACACATTTATATACATAGATATAGATTTCTTTAATGATATGTTGCATTTATTGTTCTAGGAGAGCATCCAGTAATTGCATTTACATTTACATTTAAAAATACAAATACATACATACATACATATTTATGCATCCTACACCCTATTCATGCATCCAACAATTACAACAGTATCCATGGGACCTCTTACACAAGCTACAGTAATCACAAAAAGTGTAAGAGCCCTTTCATATCATGTTTGGACTACAAAACCTTCAAACACAGGGTAACTGAGCTGTATGCAAAGAAATGAAGCTTTCTAACTCAAATCAACGCCTTAAGCCCTCAAATCAGATTCAAATCAAAGCTAACACATATTTGGCACTTTTTTCTCTAATAGCTAAGATGAATTCCATTAGGCTTGTACTCTCCTTGGTTGCAACATAGAGATTTGAAGTCCATAAATAGATGCCAAAAGTGCCTTCTTGTATGGAGACTTATAGGAAGAATTTTACATGTTTTAAACTCTAGATTTTATCAATAGTGATAACTCCAACTCTGTGTGAACATTGAAAATCATTGTGCAGATTGAAATAGGATCCTTGAGATTTGTATGAAAAGATCAAAATGTTTCCCATCAATTCTAGTTTTATATGGATTCCTCATGACCCTATAGTCTACACTCAAATAGTAGATAGGAAATTCTTGAGTTTTATACTCTATGTTGATAATTGAATAACTATGGGATCTTACACCAAGTAGATTCATGATTTGGAAGTATACTTAGTGAGGCATTTTAAGATGATTGACTTAGATTTGTTACATTTTTTCCTTGGTTTAGAAATTTTATAGTCTACCAAAGCAATTTTTTTAATTAATCCAAATATGCTCAAGGTATTATTTGATGCTTCAACATAGAAAATCCAAGTTCACACCAACTCCTTTTTAATTTGGATTCAATCATTCTACCATGCTTTCTTCTCCTACAATTGATTGTACACTCTATAACACTACAAAACCATATGCTCTTTGCATTTACACTTGCATTTAGAAATACACATTTATATACATAAATATAGATTTCTTTAATGATATATTGCATTTATTGTTCTAGGAGAGCATCCAGTAATTGCATTTGCATTTACATTTAAAAATACAAATACATACATACATATTTATGCATCCTACGCCCTATTCATGCATCCTACAATTACAACAATATCCATGGGACCTCTTACACAAGCTACAGTAATTACAAAAAGTGTAAGAGCCCCTTTATATCATGTTTGGACTACAAAACCCTCAAAAACAAGGTAAAGGGGTTGTATGCAAAGAAATGAAGCTTTCTAACTCAAATCAACGCCTTAAGCCCTCAAATCAGATTCAAATCAAAGCTAACACATATATTCATGACATGGAATTGATTTCACATCAAAATTTGGTTGCATCTGACTATACAGTGCTACATAACAGGAAAAATAGATAAATTTTGAAGAAAAACACAAATTTTCAAATGTCAAGAGCTTGTATTTTAAATCCTCAACCATCAACAACCATTACAATGATCACTTTATGCCTTTTAAAGGCCTTTAAACCTCAATCACTGAACAACCACCTCTACAATTGACTTTTTAATCTTTTATGATCACATGAAGCATAAAACACACTAATTTCAAGGTTGTTAACATCACTATTGAAATGTTTTAATTTTTTGACCTTTCAAACATTAAAAAGTACATCATTAAATTAATTATGTAATGGAATAAAAATTAAAAACATCATGAATTAATTACGTAACCACATAAGTCAAATATAATTCTATCAAGAAAATAATATCAAATAGATAATATAATCGCATAACTCATACATTTCAATGTCATTGATCTTCTTCTTCATCCAACTCTTTGTCTGTATCATCCAATCCAGATTTGACATTGTAAAGATTGGTGATATCATCATCATCGTCATTGATATAAGTTTTGATAATGTCATCATCCACGCGGATATCATCTTCATGAACATTAACTCCTACATCATCATGATCTAGTTCCTCCTCTTCGACATCTTTGTCAGGGACATCATCAACTAATTGTTGATCCTGATCATCATCTACATCATCTTATACATCTTCAGTATCTTCTTCTTCCACCACATTATACTTTACTGGCCTTCCTCTTGGATCATGTCTAACAACAAATGACCAACCCAGTTTACCTGGAACCTCTGAATAAAATACCTGCTCACATTGGCTTGGAAGAACATAGGGCTCATTTCTAGCTTGCTTGATCAACCTTGTATTAACCATGGTAAATCCATTATCATGTTCAATAACAGTTCTCTCGAGATCATTTTCATTCAATCGTAACCTATACCATAGGACAATGAACAAAATTAATCTGAAGGACTTAAAGTCACACTCAAGTATATCATCCAAAATCCCATAGTATCAATTTTCTAAGACTTCTGGATGTATGTCACTTCTAGATGAAACATCAGTCACCTGAAAGACTGTAGTTATACTAGAATCACAAGTTTTCTTCGTGTCATCCAACTTTTTGATTCAAAATTTACAACCATTGCACCACATAGCCTTGTGGTGTTTCACCTGCAATATGTCAAACATGTAAAAATTATTGCAATATCGTCATTTGATAAACATAATTATTCTTGGCTGAATGTATGCAAAGAAAACAATCTCAACATATATATACATCAATATAATTGAAAATAATTAAATAATATGGGTGATTAATATATTTATACGTACCTTTTTATCTCTTAAACCATATGCTAAATCAATTTCCCTTTGTGTAACATTGGAATCTCTATTACGATGAGCTTCTTTAACCAATGAAGTCACACCTTCCCATGTTAATGAGCGACCAAATTGTTGACATCATTCAATCCATACCTTCATCCAATCAAGATTGTTTGCAACCCACAAATGAAGTGCATCCCACTCTCGGCCAACTGTATCAAAAAAATTGAAATTCACAAACGACGTATAA
Organism: Sequoia sempervirens; assembly: GCA_007258455.2. Lineage (NCBI taxonomy): Eukaryota > Viridiplantae > Streptophyta > Pinopsida > Cupressales > Cupressaceae > Sequoia > Sequoia sempervirens. The sequence goes on along the minus strand of VDFB02353493.1, from coordinate 186,802,714 downwards.
TTAGTTAAATACCACGGTATACGACCTTAATTTATAATTGATTCATATTGAAGATTAATAATTAAATACGTACAATATACATAAAAACCATAAGTAAAGTGTATTCCAATTAATCTCCATGACCATCTTATAATTACCTCTCACTTTCCTCAATCTACCTTTCCCCATCAGGTACTCCCCTTTGAATTTGTTAATGGAGTTGGGATCCCAAATGCGATCTACATGGATCTTTGCTGCAAACTTAGGAAGATATTCACTAATGTACACCATGGTCTTGTATACCATATATCCCTCCACCATAGAACCCTCAAGATGTGCTCTTTGTCTAACTAAAGCCTTCAAAAATTTCAAGTGCCTCTCAACCATCCACATTGACCTTGTGCATATAGGTCCACACAATTCAATCTCCTCAACCTGGTGTATGAGGTAGTGTTCTTGTGCATTGAAAAATGTCGAAGGTAGACACTTTTGCATTTCACACATTAGACGAGGATTTTTTCTCGTCCAATAATTTCTATCTTTTTTATGGATTTCTTTAGATGAAAACCATCTACAAGTGATTCAAGGCGCAAATATATTAATGAGATTTAACAAAAATATACATTATATTACATAACAAGTAAAACAAATTGCAATTATAAGATCTATACAACGAATTGAACAAATATCACTACTTATCTCATGTATTTTCCAAGATTATATATAACTTGTCTGACATTGTTGTCAAAGTTGTCTGGGAGAGATAGAGGTAGAACGTATTGCAACAATTATAAAATGATCTTTTCATTATTTTTCCAAAAGTAGTAAACATAATTGGTGCAAGAGCACCCAAGTCACTAAATGCCTTTAAGAGGCCAATATGTTAATTTTGTAATAATTCAAGTCAAAATGATGTTTCAATGCTTTGTAAAGGATAATTTAAATGTAATCAAGTCATAAAAGGAGTCACTAGGTTGTAAAAGTGGGACAAAATGCAAATAATGCAATAATGACAAAAAAATGTCAAACAAAAAGAGCATAAGATAAGAAAAATCAAGAAATCAAGGAATAGGAAGGGACAATTCGGTGGAGAAAGCAGTTAGGAATTCGAAAGATGAATAGGAAGTTTCCTTTTGAATGTAAAAAAACTATAAAAGGATGTACATGGCGAGGGAAAAGGGGGATCTTGTAATTCAAATTCACAAAAAGCAATAAAGTACCCCTGTTCAGTTATTTTGGAAAGCTTATCTCTCTTGTTTTTAGTTTGCATAGTGATTCAGGAATTCTAAGCTTTTATTCTTGTCAAGGGAAGAGTATTTTATCATTCTTGAAAGGTGTAGGAGTAGCAAATTTATTATTAAAGAAAATTGAACTTATTTTCTGAGTTTGGTATGTGAACACATAGAGTTGTTTTGAAAGTCTTTTAAAATGTTAAGACCCATCCCACCGATGGAAGCCTAGTAGGAAGGTGGGATGGAATGAGTAGGATGTTTTACTTTATATATTTTTTTGTGTAGATGTGTGTGTGTGCAGGGGTAAGCATGGAGATGGAAGACTTGTTGTGTTAATGAAGAAAATCTGAGTTTTCTAGTCAAAGTGGATGGTTACTAGTATGACAGTGGAGAAATGGAAAAATTATGGACTAGGTGATGTTTCCAAAGGTCTTGGAAGATGTAGTTGGTCATGTTCCAAGTGTTGGCAGGGGTCTTGGAGGTCTGTAAGTGCTTCAGTCATGAAACCCTCCTTAATTTGTGCTTTTACACCCTATAAACAAGGGTTTAGTGGATCAGATTGTTTTTATGGTTTTCAGTCCTTACAAGTGGTGAAATCATGAGTTTTGAGGAATGATTAATGACTGTTAAAGGTTGATAAGGGTTTGGGAGTAATGTAAGAGGGGTCTCCTTTGTAAAAAAAACCTATTCTAGTAGCCTTTTTACGTGCACAGTTTGAGAAACTAAAGATTTTCTTTGGGACAATCACTGTAAGCCTTTTTTTTTGAAGTGGATAGTAAGAGATGTCTAAAGAAGCATTTGGTGCTTGGAAATTGCATATGGATTGTGAGATTTACCTGATCTATGGTAAAGAGTCCTAATAGACAAAATAGTGTTTTGTTTGCATAGAACGTGGAACCCTGATGTAGCAGAGGTAATTATGTTTGGATCTCTGATCAACTTGTTTGTATAGTGATATTAGAGGTGCATCAATGCCTGGGTAAAGGTTGAGGGGCACATTTTGATAATGTGGAGGTTTGTATTTGAGAACTCAATGTGCTTAATGATGTATTTAAGCAAAGTCTAGGTAATCTAATGAAACAGTGAATGGAATGGTTGTATTTGTTTGAATATTGTCTTTTGGATATTGTTACAATTATCTCTATGTTGGACAAGGTGTATATGTTGTTTTATATATCTTGAGCAAAGATAGAGCAAGGTGAAAAGTTGTGTTTGGCTGCTAGAAGTAAGGTATCTGCTAAAACAGTGACACAATAATAGGATATTGGTCTGATTTCATTAAAGATATGATGTATACAATAATTTGATGGTTTGATATTGGGTTAACAATAGTGAAGCATGGTTTAGTTGTCTTGATTTCCTTGGAGGATGAGTATTTTGGTGAATGCTTAATGATGTAATTTGCTGAGTTTTTGAACTTGATGAATATTGTAAAGAATTTGTATGAGTTTTGAAGAAAAAGAAAGTGAATCAAGAATTTGATCTTCTCCTGATTCTGTTTGGGATTGAAATCCCTTGAAGAAATGGTGTTTGTTATGATTCTCTGCATCAATAATACACTGAAAAGTGCATGCATTATACAAGTGTATATAATATACCAGAATAATTACCTTAATGAAGGTATGCCAATCATGCATTTTCATCCCTGACCCAAATTCACCTTTCTTTGTTATTATATTGTTTATGTTCGCAGCAAATCCTGTGGGAAAACAAATTTTTCATATGACTTTTTTTTATAGCATTGCTTTGCTACTTTGTTCATAACCAAGGAAGGGCACTTATATTAATTTGGTCTCCATCGCTATTTAATTGAATGACATTTTTCATTGCATGATTGGCCTCTTCAATGTCACTACAAATTTTGGCAATTTTTTCTTTGTCATGCCTTCCATCCAATATTTTTGATAACGTTTATGTTATATTCTTTTTGATATGCATTGTATCAAATAAATGCACAATTTGTAGCTGCTCATAGTAGGGCAACCTACTAAATTGTTTGGGATAACTTTTTAGTCCCTGTGGAAGCCGGCCATTAATGCCTTGATGACCTTCATGAAGCATATAAGTTAAACAAATTAACAACGACAATCATTGTCAATTGTAGCATGAGTAAACACAACACAATATAAAAATATAAATTCAAAACATATCATATATGATAGATAAACAATTTGATTTAATGTATAACCTTGACGATTAATTCTATTAGATTCCAACTTCCATAGGCGAGGTGTCATTCTTTGTGGTTTTGATGTAGTCTCTTCTTTCCCATTGAAAAGATGTTTTTCAATAGTTCGATACTTATGATTTCTATGGAGGAAGTGCCTATACTCATCAAACACCTACTTTCCTAAACTTGTTGAATGACAAGATTTCATCTTTGGACCACAAATTGGACATGCAAATTTTCCCTTTGTTTGAAGACCTACAAGATCATATATAATTGGATTAAATATGTCAATTTTTATAATTATATATAATGAATAGATTATTTAAAAAATATGCATGATATCTACTTCATAAAATTAAATATTGTTAAAGTGCAATCAAACATTATAACATACCACAAAAATGTGTTAGCCCTAGGGCATCATGAATTGTCCATACAAACATTGCATGGAATTGAAATTATCTTTGTCCTATTGGTCTAGAGACATCATACATAGTGACGCCATTCCATAGCTTTAGTAACTCGTCGATAAGAGGCTTGATATATACATTCATATCTTTAACTTGGTACTTGCCTAGTTGAATGAACATAAACATTACATAATTATTATAACCATTTTATTGCAATATATATAAACTAATGTACATGACTATTGAATGAAAAAAATATAAGTCATTATGCAACAAATAAGACAAATGAGATGCTACTACGCTAAAGAAAATTGATGTAAACAAATATCTAGAACAATCATTGACAACATTGTCTGCTCCATCTTTATTAACATCCACGGAGGAATGTTATTGCTGATAACAAAAATAAGCCACACCGAGTAAATAGATCTCAACTCTCCAAATGGATTGACACCGTCCACTACCAATGAAAGCCTGAGATTACGTGGTTCTTCTTTAATGTGTGGCCATTTTTCTTCCATGTCCCTATATGCAGAACCATTGGCAGGCATTCAAAGAATGTCATCTCCACTTCTATTCTGTGCATGGTAATCCATAAATTACGCTAAGCTTTCACACCTAAATAATTGTTGCGTACGTGGAATAATGGGAATATAACGAAGAAGCTTGCGAGGCACCTTTTTGTTAGTTGATTTGTTTGATATCTATTGATATGACATTCTGGGAATTCTGTTGCGAATTCATGTTGTTTATGATATACAATATGATCATTGGGACATGCATCTATTGCTTGATACTCCATTCTGATATCTTTCATAATGCCAGATAAATCTCGGTATGAGCAAAGTAAAATATTTGATGGTGGTAACAAAAAATCACCAATCAATCTACAACAAAAAATAATTTTTTAATATAAAGAATATTAATGGTACATATTTCATCCTTTATTTACTAGTGATGAACTAACAACAGTTAAAATAGATGAAAAAAGATGACATATATGACATACCTTAACATCTGTGAGATTGCTATGCTTGATAAACCATTCATAACCTTCAAGTTCAACAAAAACAATACAATAGAGAGAAGAGTTGTTTGGTAGCTTTCATAAAGGGGCTCGTATGCCTTCTCAAGTACAGGTAAATCATGAACATCATCAAAGTCATATCGATCATCATGATCAGCTCTGTCAAGTTAAATGTGTCATGGATCAATGTATTTGTACCATCATCTTCAACTGTGTTTTCTGGCGCATGATCATTTTCTTCCATAGGATCATTAACTTCATCTTCGATATTCACAACTCCATGTTTGTCCACTTGCAAAACCACATTCTCCAGGTCGTGATAATCCATATCATGTGCCCTAGGGCACCCCACCTTTATAATAATGATAGACACAAATAAACCATGATCATGATCAAGTGATTATATATATATAAAATGTTAAAATGATATAAACATTTGCAAATTCAATCAATATAAACACATATAATGAACAACTTACCAATGGATGATAATTATGCCCCCCTTCAAGGTGACCATGTTACCTACAATGTTTCTCAACTGTTGTGATTAAAAGTCGTCTTGTCTTTAAGCCCTTGCAATTATTGTAAGGACAATAACATTTCTCATCACCCTTTCTTTTCAATCTAGCCCACAATCTATCAAGTGTCTCTTCATTTCGTTCTGGACTAATATTATCTGACATGATTTTTCTTTACCAAGCTTGAATATTTAGATCTTCAAAAAATATCAAACTCACGCTCCAATAATTTTTATTCATAGACAGGTAACAAAATCTAATAATTCTGATATTTTACACCAAAAAAATTCAGCATGCAACCACCCCTGCAAAAGAGAAGATAGTCTGAAGTTAATGACCCCAAAAAACACTTTAAAATGCTAATTCCAAAACTTATTAAATTCTGATTTTACTATGATTTCCAACCGTTAGACTCCTAAAATCAAAATATTAAACTTGCACAACAAAATCTGAAAATGCAACTCTGAAAATGCACAAGTCTAAAAATGAAATCTGATGAGATGTTGCTTTAAAATATGATTTTCAAACCTGGAAGTACAAATCTGAAGTATAGCAAATTTGCAAGCAGAGCAAATTTGTAAGTATCGCAAAATGATGTCGCAATAAATAGTTGAGCTCACTTTTCATTTATGTCGGTCTCATTTTTGACTTCACATGTTCGTCAAAATTTTAATGAAAACTCTTTGTCACAATTTCGACGAAAAAATAGGTTTCGACGAATGTTGAGGATAAAATTAAAAAAATTTGAGAATTACACATTAAATATCACTAGTACTTGACAATATATTACATCTAATTATCCATCTTTCATCGGATTTTGTAGTGAAATGAGTTAGTGGGAGCCCAAGAAACATGCCATATGCCACAAAAATTAACCCTCGTTGTTTGCAATCATAATTTTGTGTTGTTGAATGTAGGCTGAAAAGTGTTCCACCGCCTAAAAAAAATGACCGATGGTGGTGAGATACTATCTAACTATATACAATCCTACATGAACCGGCCATGCCACCTAGAAAATGGGTAAAATCACAAAGTTGTGTCACACTTTCAGCCAGCTTATCAACACAACTGAATTTAAGTATTTCCAATTAAAAATCAATTTTGGTCAAACATATGATCTAGTAAGATTCATTCTAACTAAGCTAGATGCTTCCACAACTTTTTCAACTAAAATTGTTGGCTACAAATATATGGAGCACCACTTTGAGTCGAATTTACCAAAAAAATAAAATTATTTGAAAAACTTGAAGTTTCAATAACTACTGCTAATGTAAATAACATTTTTAAAAAAATATAAAAATACCCTTTTGTAGATCAATAAGTGTAGTTTTCAAAAATATATTAATTTTAATAGTTTAATTATTTTTTATATTTTATTTTTATTTTTACTAAAAGTAGGTTATTAACACACAATATTAGGTTGATTACTATGCCAAGGAAAAATACTAAAACTTATTAAAAAAATTAAAAAAAATATGATGCATTAGATAAAAGAATCTATTTTAAGATGGTATAATTTTTTTTCCATTTTATATAAATATTTAATATGAAAGTTGGCGTTCGATGAAAACAATTGTTTTTTGATTCACACACATTTTAATATTTATTTAAAAATATATATTTATCAAAATTGGAAAAAAATATATCCATGCACTAAAATTTCAAGTTATAAATACACACAAAAAATTTGAAAGAAAAAAAAAAATACTAGAAAAAGTTTGATGTCCCTTGCAACTTCATTTTTCAACATTTTATCAACAGCTAAATTATAGTTTTAATTTATTAAAAACTATTTTAAAATATATTTTTTAATTTTGTTTAAAAAATAAAAACATAAAATATACTAAAAAATACATATTTTACTAGTTTACATCATTTCAAAATTTAAATCATATATGCAACTTTTTAGTGATTCAAGTTTAAAAATTGGATCAGTGTTGGCCGTTTCCTTTATAAAGCGTGACACAACTTTGTGCTTTTACCCAAATGTATCACTAATTGAATCAGCCAGATCCTTCACATATGTTGCTTCTCGAAAAGGATGCAAATGGTTGAATAGAAAAGAACAAGCAATTGTTCAGGTGTTTCCATGTTTCAATACCATTCCAAAAGAAGACTCGAAAAACTTTGAAACCTTCTATTGGAGTGAGTTGCTTTTGTATAAACCTTTCGAAAAAATAAATGAAGATATAGGCCTTACCAAAGAAGAAATCATCAACCATTGGAAGCAAATGAATACACAAAAATACAATCCATGGCATGTTAATTGCACTGAACAAACTGAAGATGTTCTTGAAGACGAAAATTGTTCTGATGATAATATGGATCAACAAGAAACTGTTGAAATGAATGAATGGGAGTTATTATCTCAATTGGGCCTCACTAATACTCTAAACTTGAATGAACTTGATATGTTGGGTCGACGTGATTTTGGTAACAATCACAATTGGGAAAATCATAATGTCCCTACAAATCTACTTGATGTTGTCATTCAATTTCTGCACACATACAAGATGTCTCAACAAGATTTGCATTCCCCTTCAAATATGAACCACCACAACTATACATTATCACCCCAACAACAAGTAGCACTGACTATAATAACAAACCACTCAATGGAGAAATGCTCTAACCAACAATTACATATTGTCATACAAGGAACTGTTGGCACTAGCAAATCCTATCTAATTCATTTCCTAAGAAATGCACTGTAAACTTGCATACCAACTAGAGTAAACCCCCTCCTTGTTCTTGCTCCAACAAGAATTGAAACATTTAATATACATGCCTCAACTATACATGCAACCCTCAAGATTCCAATTAGAGAAATGAAACCATTGCAAGGACAAGCATTGACAACACTCCAGGAAGACATGAAAAATATACAAATACATTCTCATTGATGAGATGAGCGTCATTGGGCCAAAACTTCTATTGAAAATTGATAGCAGGTTACGTGAAGCATTCCCCCATCAACAACATACTTGCTTTGGTGACATGTCTATAATTCTTGTAAGAGATCTTGCACAACTCCCACTTGTTATGGATAAACCTATCTATGCATCACACACAACTGCAAGAAACCTGTGGCACAAATTTAATACAGTTGTTACATTACAAACAATGTTTAGACAAGAAGATGACAATCCAATTCAAATACAATTCCATCAAACATTACAAAACATTCGCAACACAGAACTGACAAAACATGATTGGGAGTTATTAATGACGTGCACCAACAAGCAACTAACAAAGACTGAATAAGAAGATTTCAACTAATCAATACACTTATTTGCTACAAATGAGCTGGTAACATTACACAACAAAAAATAGTTGAAACTACTTAATGTGCCCGTTGCATTAAGTTGTGCAGAAAATACACAATCTAAAATAGGTGTCGATCATAGTGATGAGAAACTTCCCCAAGAGGTATTAATAAGCAAGTGTCAATGTGTCATGCTTACAACAAACCTATGGACCCAAGCTAGACTAGTAAATGGATCACTTGGTGAAGTCAAAGATATTGTGTATCTTGTTGGATCAAAACCACCTGCATTGCCTGCATATGTTACGGTCACATTCAATAACTACATCCAGTAACACGTGGCAACTGTAGATAGATACCACTAGCCATGGCATGGGCTATCACTATACACAAATCGCAAGGCCTTACACTAAATAAAGCCACAATCAATATTGGTACAATTGAAAGACAAGGCCTTGTACGTTTACAATAATTTCTAGAGTAAAATCCATAAGTGGCCTTCGCATAGAGCCCACATTCTCTTTTGATGGCTACTCCAAAATGAAAAAAAATCTGTACAACATTATCAAGAAGAAAGAAGAAGCTCACTTGCACTTGCTCTCACAACAACATGCTTAGGTATGTACAATTAATTACACACTCTCTCAAAGTTATACATTTTTTATTGTCCCCTTGTTTAATAGAGTATCAATACTAAAACTAATCAATTACACATTTTGGCTTCTACAAGTGGTTGAACGCTACTAGAGAATCTTCTACATGTGGTCGCAACAAAGTTGTTAGTGCTTGTTTAAGGAAATATAATCAACATTGCCTTTCACTTCTTAGACATTGCATGTCTTTAAAAAAGACAAATAAATGCTCTTATGTAAATTTGACTTGTGCAAACTTGCTACAAATTGTTCAAAGGGATTTCGTTGTTTATAAAGAACAACCTTAACAAAAGATTGTACATGCTTGTACTGTACAGTGCATATCTCTATACATATATATTTTACTACTGGACCACTTGCATATTAAAACAATTCATTGAGGTTTCTTCTTTATTTTCCTATCGGTGTCTCCCTTGAACCCCCATTGGGTGCAAGTGCTAGTTTATTTTAATTCTATATATCTCCCTCTCTCTTCTTCTCTCTCTCTCTATATAACTTCATATATCTTTCTATCCCTCCATAGATCTCCCTCTCTTTGTCTCCCCCTCTTTATATCTCTATTTCTCTCTCCCTCTCTCTCCATATCCAAATCCATCTCTATCTCTAGCTTCCTTTCTATCTCTCCCCCTATATCTATCTCCTTACCTCTCCCTGCACATCTCTCTCTCTCTCTCTCTATATATATATATATATATATATACCCTGTCTATCTCTATCTCTCTCTCACACACACAAACTCCCTATTTCTCCTTCCCTATATTTATATCTGTATATTTCTCTATATTTCTCTCTCTCCCTATATATATATATATATATATCCCTCTCCATCTCCATCTCAATATCTCTCTCACTCACACACAAACTCCCTATATTTATATCTATATATTTCTCTCACTCTCACACACAAACTCCCTATTTTTCCCTCCATATATCTACCTCTCCCCACCTCTCTCTCTCTCCCTCTCCCTCTCTATCTTTATTACTTATCTATATCACCTCCTTTATCCCTCACTCTTCCCCCCTATCTCTATTTTCCCATCTCTCCCTCTCCCTCACTCTTTATATCTCATTATCTCTACATCTCTCTCGCTTATTCACTCAATCTCTCCCTCCATCTCTCCTCTCTCTATATCCCTCTCTACCTATCTATATATTACTTCCTATATCTTTATCTTGCTCTCTCCAACTCCCCCTCTTTCATTATCTCCCTCTTTGGCTCTCCTTTCATCTCTCCCTCTATATATTTATCTCTCTATCTCTATCTTTGACTCTCTATATCTCACCCCCTTTATCTTTCCCAATTTGTGTCTATCTCTCCATCTCTCCTTTCTATCCATATCTCTCCTTCTTTCTATCTCTATCTCTCCCTATCACTCCTTTCTATATCTTTATACTTCTCCTCTCTCCTATCTCCACTATTTCCTCCTTCTTCTCCTTCCCTCTATATATTTATACATAACTATCACCCCCTCTCTCTCTCTCATGCATACACACACACACACACTCCTTGTTTCTCCCTCCCTATCTCTACCTCTATCTCTATATCTATCTCTTTACCTCCCTATCTCTATCTCCCCATATTTCTTCTTTTATCACTCCCTCTATCTCTATCTTATTATCTCTCCATGTCTCTCTACCTCTATATCTTTCCATCTCTACCTCTTATATATCACTCCCTATATCTTTGCATTTCTATCTCTCCCTCTCTCATTCTCTCCCTCTCTCTCTCTCCCTTTCTCTTTGTCTCTATATATTTACGTCTTCCATCTCTAGCTATCCCTCTATCCTCTCTCTCTATTTATCTCCCTCTCCTCTCCACGTCCCTCTCCTCCATCTCCATCTCCATTTCCATTTTCATTTCCATCTCTATTTGTATCTCCTTACCCCTTTGTCTCCCTCTTGCTCTTCCCCCTATATCTCTCCCTCTTTCCATCCCTACCTCCCCCTCTCTCTCCCTCTCTCCCTATTTGAAGCATAACATGAGCCTATTGGTAATGGAGCTTGATTATCTTCCTTATTTAGATGTTTTGTTTTAGTTGTGTGTAGATCCTTGTAAGTGGATGCATAACTTATTTGAAGTTGTCACTTTTCCATTGAAATTCGAGACCTTTGTTGCACAAACAACATAATTTTCTAAATGGACTACCAATTGACCTCATGCCTACTGCACAAATGTATACAAAAGATAGACCAAAAATTTCCCTAATTTACCTTCCACACATCTTCGGCGTACCCATTGCACACCAAAGTGTAATTGCTAGTTATTATCATAATATATATATTGATTATATATTATATAAATATTTTAATCTAGCTCAAGATAATGAGATTTATGCTACACGTGTAAGGAAGTGAAGAGGTATGTACAAGGAGCATCAAGGAAGGCGGGAGGAGTAGCTGCAATGCTCCATCTATCCACAATTAAGCCGTCCTTTGCCGTCCAAAGAAGCATTTCACGCCAAGTCCACACTCTACCAGCTGGATTTGCCTGTCATAACGAGAAATAGCGATGGTCTTGTGCTTTTCTGGATCTAGACGGTGGTAATAACCTTAGTACATGATAGCATTCACATTTAAACATTGACAGAGGCCTTTGACTTTAGGGTCAACTTTATTTTAAAGCTCGTCAGTGTGGAGTTTGTCGGTGGCCCTCACACCATTAAATCTACGCGGAAAATGAAATGTACGAGCAGTTCAGTTGACTTTAGTCATGGTGAATTTAATGCAAGGTGTGTTGAGCTTAATTTGATTCCGCTTGGCATTACAGTCAGCATTGACGAGATGGGAAAAGACAATTGTGTCTTTAATGATATGTTCAAATGTCGGCATTGTGAACCATCTTGTGGTATTGGGGGATTGTATATATATGTGTAAGAGTGTGCATAGATTTCATTATTTGGTTTGCCTGCTTCTATTTGTGTTGTTAGGAGTTGGGGAAGTGGGTTTTAGATATGGGGAGGTCTCCTTGCTGTGATAAAGTTGGGGTGAAGAAGGGGCCATGGACCCCAGAAGAGGATATTGTTCTTGTGTCTTATATTCAGCAACATGGGCCTGGGAATTGGTCAATGGTTTCTGCACATACTGGTTTGCTGCGATGTAGTAAAAGTTGCAGATTGAGATGGACAAACTACTTGAGGCCAGGGATCAGGCGTGGTAACTTCACTTCACATGAAGATAGGATTATAGTTCATCTTCAGGCTCTATTGGGTAACAGATGGGCAGCCATAGCCTCATATCTTCCTCAGAGGACTGACAATGACATTAAGAATTACTGGAACACCCACTTGAAGAAAAGGCTTAAAAGACTGCAATCACCAGTTGGCAATGAAATCACTCGTGTGAATGGAAACTCACACAGCGCAGCTTCCAAAGGTCGGTGGGAATCAAAGCTCCAGACTGACATACATCGTGCAAACCAAGAACTTTTTGAAGCATTGAATTGCGATTCATCTTCTGATTTGCAGGGTAATGAAAACAGTCTAAATCCTGTAGATCCAATGTTCAGGCAGAGAAATCTGAATCCATCATCACCATATGCATCCAGCATTGATAATTTTTCAAAGCTCCTGGAAGGATGGAAGCGGTCTTCAGATAGTCCCAATGAAATAAAACTACCCAATTCAACTAGTGCTACTTCTAGTTGCAGCGAAAGCCAAAGTTCTCAGTATTCTACGCTACCCATATCTTCTGATACCCAAATGGAAGGCTTAAGATCTATCGACAACTGGAGTCTTGCATGGACATCGCCATTTAGTTCTTCTAGGGGATATGGCGATGACAAAGCTTCTGCTGATAATCTTCATCTCTGTCAACCTTACAACTTTCCTAATAGTATTGACAATGGCCTTCCTTTTTCTGTACTAGAGCAATGGCTGATGGAAGAGACCAATCAGGACCAGCTCAGTCATGTGAATCAGATTGTGCATGAATTGGGTTGCATTTAATGATAAACAATGTTTTCTGTCTGTATTGTCAAAATCCTTTCATCAAACAGGAAATTAAGAGTTTGATCAAGGGATTCTTATGCAACCAAACAATTTTGTACAGCTAATACGTCACCTCACCTTAGTCTTCAGATCTATAAATTTATGACCGAAGCTATAAAGGGTTGCGAGATAAGGGACGTTCGTAATATTTTCTCTTATATTATCTCCATTCCATTGAAATACTTGGTATAAAAACAATATATATATATATATATATATATATATATATATATATATATATATATATATATATATATATATATTTATATATTTAATTTTATATATTATATATATTTATATTTATCATATGATAGAAATTAATTTAGATTTTTTTTTCGTTTGAAAAGAAAATATTAAAAAAAATGGTGTTAAAGACATTTCGGGAGGAGGTTTAAATTGTTAGTACGTTGTTATTCCTAGCGTGAAAAAACTGTTTGACAAACATGAGGGCTTACATCTATGGTGGTTCATTTTGTTGGCTACATAGCCGGTGCCTAGCAATGAATGCACAATGGTTGATGGTACAACGACTTCTGACAAATTTGTGCTAGTTCATTTTGTTGGCTGCATAGCCAGTGCCTAGCAATGAATGGACAATGGTTGATGATACAACTCTTGTAATCACACTAACAGTGTACATTTGTGAAAAGATTGTTTTCTAGGCAGAATAGTTTAAATGTTTGTTTCATTCTTTTTAAATGAATAATAATTATTTCACAAAGTTAATTTGATGGTTTTTTATTAGGTAATCGTTGAATTAAATTTTTGCTATTTTTGGTATTCACGGATTCTTTTTTCGTCATTTTTTGATTGTTGGATATAGTTGTACATTTTCTTCTACAAGCTACAATAAATGTATTCCATGACACACTGTCTCCTCTTTCACTAGGCTACAACTATACTCAATAAAGATTGAACACATAATTCATAATAAAAATATGTGGTCAATTTTTGGTATTCACATATTTTCTTTTGCCATTTTTTGATTGTTGAATGCAGTTGTACATTGTCTTCTACAAACTGCAATAAATGTATTCCATGACACAGTATCTCCTCTTTCACTAGGCTACAACTATACGTCAATAAAGATTGAACACATAATTCATACTAAAAATATGTGGTCAAATTGCTAATTAGATTGTTGAGTTAATCTGCAACTTGATCTAGATGTGTACTTTCATACCCAAGAATCCTTCCATATCTTGTCCTTCTCCAAGAACAACTTAAACACTAGAACTTGCTTACAGCTAACAAAATGAACCCAATGTTAAAAAAATTATTTAATACTTTGGTGGATGTTTGAAAATATTTCTAAAATTCAAACTCAAAAAATTGAGGTTGTCCATACACTACAAGCTCTCCGTTCAATATTAGGTAAGTAGTCAACCTTGTTTCTTCTTTTTTAATATCAAGTGTTAAATTACAATACATTTATTATAGATTAATTATATAATACATTATTTTTGTATTTAATAATTTATAAAATATAATTGTAATAGATATTTTTATATATAAATAAATATATATAACATTTTAAATTATATTTATTAATTTAATGTAATAAGAATAATTATAATATAATAAAAGTATAAATTTTGAATATTGATTATTTATTATAAATATATAATTTTGTTATTTAATATTATATTAAAATATATGAATATAAAATATTTTTTGAGTTGGTGGGAATATCTAAAAATAAAGTAGGTGAGGGAAACATAGATACAAAATAAATGATATAAAAATTATATATAAAGTTAATTTATATAATAAATATAAGGTTGTTTTTTTATTAGCGATAAACAGGTTTTGCGGGGACCAGAAACCCCTTACAAACAGGTTTTGAGGGGACCAGAAACCCCATATAGACAAAGAAAGATGCAAAAGATAGGAACACAAACAATCAGCAACCCAACATCAACAGTCAACCAAAAGATATACAAGACAAATTTTTTTGCAAGAAAACAACTTTGAAGGTACTGAAAACCCTCTACAACCAAGAAATCACATGGGACTTAACCCCAAAGCATCTATAAAGAAATTTCCTAAATCCTCCAGGCACCAAACAACCATGATTAGCCAATAACCATGAACCCTTTACAATCAGGTTTTAGCAAGGACCATAAACCCAATAACACAGTTGATTGAAAAACAACATCCATCTTGTGGCTCTATCCGAATTGAACAACCATCCCACACTCCACCTCCATAGGATAGGCCCCTCCTCTATTGGAGAGGAAGAAGCAAGAACTCGAACCACCAAAGCAACCCCAACCTTGCTCATACCAACTCCACCTCAAAAGGAACCAGCTCCACCTCAACAGGAACAAGCAAGAGGGAAGAGAAATTTTCACTAGGCCAACAACAATCACCTCCACCTCAATAGGAGATGGCTCTAACTCCATAAGAGAAATCTTCACCTCTAAAGAAGATATCAAAAGCACCCAGCCAAAAGAATCCACTCTAGTAGAATGAGCACTCACAACAACCTTAGGCATTAGAAGAGATGGAGACAAGAGAGACACAACTTGAAACCACAAAAAAAAATTAAACACAACATCCACCGAAATAAAAGGGGCAGCAGAGAAAGCCCCACCAAAGGCTAGCACAAGCCTCACAAACCCTTGAACAAACAAGAACAACAACATAACCCAACAGGGGCACAACACCAAAACAAGAGAAGCCCCTATAACGAGCCACGAGGGGTTCATCCCATGCCAAGAAAACATCAGGAACAATAGGGATAACTTAAAAGTCATAAGAAGTAATCAACCCAGGCAAGAACCACACCCATCCACAAAGAATAGCCTAGACCAAAAGAAAAATAGAGCACCAAAGGGAAAAATCCCAAACCTCAAGCAAAGACAACACTCCCCAAAGGAAATGAGCACAACATAAAACCCAAAATAGGGAGCCACCATAGGAAAAAGAAAGCAAACCATCCAAGACTGAAGTACAAAGGAGGTTCCAAAAGCATCTGTACCCCACAAGCCACAACAAATTCCTAAGCATCCAACACAAGACAAAGCCATAAACACCTCCCCATCGCAGGAGCAGGCTAAAAGAACAGGCCCAACAGAAAAAAGCCTCACATTGGATAGCTTACAACGCATAGAAGAAGTCATAGCTGAATGAACCAAAGACCATGCCTCACAACAAACACCAGTGTATGCACCCAAGAAGAGGCAAGGACCACACCAAGAGCCATCACTGGAAAAGACAACCAAAATCCCCCACACAACAGGTAGCAGCACATCCCAAGAAGAAGAGGAAAGCCCCTAGATCAATGGAAGTCCTTGAAAAATGCCCTCTCCAATCCTGTCACCATCACCATACTCCGCTTCGGATTCTTCCTCTCCCACCTCTAAGGATTTCAAACCTCGACCACCGCTTCTACTCCTGCCCAGTGCCATTCAACCATGCCAAAAGTGTTACTCTCATCCATAGAATAATAAATATAAAGAACAAGGTTAACATGAATGAAATGTAATATATTTTTGTAATCAAGGCAATATCTACAAAATAAATGATATGAAAATTGTAAAATTAATTTATATAATAAATATAAGGTAATTAACATGAATTAACTAAATACTTATAAATATTAGTATTAGTAATTAAAATAGTGTGATAATTATTTTTTACATATCTTCAAAAAGAGAAACTGTGCAAGCATAGCGAAAATTGTGAAAGTGGAGCAACAAGAATTTGCAGAAAGGAAGGAAGGTAGTGAATAAAGATGTTGCAGAGGAGGCCAAATCAAGTTTGGAGGCACCACTAATCGATATAAAGAAAGATGCAACAAAGGATGTTGAATTATTATTGAAATCTAAAATCATATATAGACTAATAGGACCATTGTTGAGGAGAGACCAAATATTACAACGGATGACATAAAACTAGAAAGCACAACATGTGTTGAGATATTTCTCAAATCAATTTTTTATAACTATCTTTTTGTCGGAGGAGGATAGGGAGGAAATTTTATAGGGAGGTTCATGGAAGATTGGAAATTTCCCCATTTATATGCAAAAGTGAGTTCCCAAATTCAACCCTAGAAATTTTGATCCTTATGACGAACCTAAATGGATCAAGTTATATGACCTGTCCCTATAACTTTGGTCTAAAGAGTGCTTAGAGAAAATTGGGAGATCACTAAACACCCTAATTGGCATTGATACAAATCTATTGGAGCAAGATTTGTATGTGTAAGCTCACATCGAAATTGCAATGATTTGAGAAATACCATAGGATATCCTACTCATATCTAATTAGGGAGAGTGGCTATAGGAGGTAGAGATAGAAGAGTGAAAATTCAAGTTACCTTAACTATAGGAGAAATCATGTGACTATGAAGCCCCAAGAGGAATGGAAGTTCAAAAATTAGCTTGAGAATGGATGTGAAGAGGCAGAGAAGGATGGTAAAGCCCAAAATATGAGCATTATTTCCCATTCACAGAAAAAGGATGTGAGTGGATCTTCTCTCAACAGGGAAAACCAACATGTGTCTCCAACTGGAATAATGGAAGTTATGACCAAGGAAACTATTTTGATGGAAAACAGAAAGACAAAAGGAGTGCATAAGGTTGATGGATTGACTAAACTCAATAAGATTTCTCTCCTCTCCAAGGATGGGGGAGCTAAGGATGCACCAGATTTGAACGATAAAGCCCTTGTTGAGGGGGAAACTTTGACAAAAAGGTTGAATATGATGATATCAGGATCATTGGCCCTAGATGCATCTCAGTTGATCTACATCATAGATTATGAATTACAACATTGGGGTAGAAAAGAAAAAGGGGAGGAAATATTACAAGAAAATCAAAGAGGAATTTGCATAGGAAAAAGGCATCACAGGGTGGGTGCATGGAGATGGGTTACTTTTTTTAAAAAGTTTTGAAAAGTCATCACGTGAGCACTTTATAACGTGCTCACGTAATGGCTTGTAGTGTCGAGCCTAAGGCTCGGCCACAACGAGCCCATAATCCAAGCGCGTTATAACACACTCGAGTTATGGCATGTTAAAAGCAAAAAAAAGTGAAATGCATTCACTCTTGCATTTCAACTGTGTTTTTTGTTGTGCCCACGGGAAAAACCCCCATTTTTCATGCTTGCATTCTAGGAGGAGGTATTTAGCAAAAATATTCTTCAAAAATTGTTATTTCATCGCAAGGATGGTGCCACAATGAGGAGGAGGTGTGAGAGGTAAGGATTGTTTGCTTTTGTTTTGAATTTGTTAGTTTTAGGTTGTATTTTATATTTGTTTTTTTGAATTTGTAGGAGATTCAAATGAACCTGCAAACCATCAAAATCCTCAACAAGAAGAGCAACCAAATCCTCAAGAACAAAATCCTCAACAAGAAAATCAACCTCAACAACAACCTCCTCCACAATTCACTCAACACCCTCCTAGCACTCAACAAAATTTAATGAGTGAAATTGAGAACAACAAAAAGAAAATTGAGGATTTAATCAGTAGGTTGAGTGATCCAAATGGTTCAACCGTAGAAAGAATGACCCTAGCAAGTTCATTGAAAAATAAGTTAAAAAATGTAGATTCAATTAGCCATCAAATAAATGGATTGCAAGATAGGAGGTACGTGGCTAGGGCCGATTACAAGGATAAACTATCATATAAAGATGTAAAGGATTTAAAAATTACAAAAGGTGATTTGTGCTTATTATTCACTGGCCCACACACAAATCAAAATCTTACCCTCAATGCAAAGAGGTTTCCTATTCATTGGTGCCACCGCCAACAAATTAGGAACTATTTTTATGATAGGTGGTACTTGGTTTTTGATTACCCACTGTGCAACAATTGTGAAGTCCCCCTGTATTTCCTTAGGAAACTATACAGTGAGTTTATATTGAACAAAATCCCAAATTATTTTGATATGAGGGACTTCCAGGGGAGAGGTGGGGGGTCAGCTCAAGATAGACCCGGTGCACAACTAGATCCTACATGAAAAGGGAGACAAGCTCTCGCTAGCCCAACTCATGAGCACATTGTTATGCCTTCTAACGTGAAGGAGAGTGCCGACATAGAGACATTGCAGGTGATCAACACTTTCACTCAGAGTGTCATCCAGCATACTATCCCTATTCTACAGCGCCATCCAAGGGAGTCTTCGAGTTGTGGCCTTCAAACCCATGTGTGTCAATCTTGCGGGGCGACTTGTTCATATGACCCCACCGACACTCAGGAGGCTACTACACAGGATCCATCTATAGCTATATAGATGGAGAGGGTATCCAACATTTTTTATGAGGCTCATGGCATTGATACTCGAGTAAAAGTTAGCATGTTCATTGAATTTAATTTATTAAATTTCAATTTTGAAATGCAAGATTAACTATTTTAGTTTTACGATTTTAATAAAATTGCAGGGTCACAGTGTTGAGACTAGATACACTGGCCCTCCACTTGCTTATTTATGCAGTACACCTATCGGTGGGGTATGTAACTAGTAAACAATTAAAAATTTATTACATGTTAATAGCATTGTTTTACGAATGGTATTTTAATATATGATTTTGGATGTTGAATAGGTTAATATTGGAGGTTTTGAGGGAACACCTCCCAGTGCTAGTGGATTTATTCAAACCTATATGCAGGTACGAGAATAAAGAGTTTAACTAATTTATTGTATTTAATAGATTTGTGTACTTTATATTCATATCGTTGATTACGTTACATTGCACATCATTAAAACTCAAAGCATTACTTAACATTCCATAACTAATAACTAGATGTTGATAGATGACAAAATTTCAACTACAATATAGTTGTTTAGCAAGTCAACATAAGCAGTGATGCAATTACTTCACAAAGGATAAGTAATAAGTCTAGGAGCAACTTCTAATTGCATTTTCTTGTCATGACATTCCATGAGACCACTTTTTACTGCTCAACATCTTTTCAAACAGTTCACTGCCTTGTCTATGCTATGGATGCTTGGAAGGAATATATGAAAGAATAATAGCAAGCAATAGCATAGAAAAGGAAATGACTTTTTTTTTAAAAATGTTTCAAAGAAATGCGGTCTCATGGTGATGTCCATCACCATGAGACCCAATTTCTTTGACACACTTTTTCAAACAACTCACCGCCTTTTCTATGCTACCACATTTTCCATACATGTCTACCAAATCATTTTATCAAATAGTTCATTTCCTCACTGTTATGGCTAAAAGCTTAAAAAAGGTGCTTTCCAAGAAACTATGGATGCTTGGAAAAAATCTATCAAAGCATAATAGTAAGAAATAGCATAGACATGGCAGCTAGTAGTTTGAAAAAATGCCTTGAAGAAATGCAGTCTCATGGTGATGGAATGCCATTCCATCACCATGAGACCATATTTCTTCGAGGAATTTCTTCAAACAACTCACCACCTTTTCTATGATACCACATTTTCCATACATGTGTACCAAAGCATTTTATCAAAATACTCACTTCCTTGCTGCTATGGCTAAAAGCCTAAAATAGGTGCTTTCCAACAAACTATGGATGCTTGGAAAAATTTCTATCAAAGCATAATAGTAAGCAATAATACCATAGAGAAGGCAATGAACTGTCTCAAAAAATTCCTGAAAGAAATGGAGTCTTATGGTGACGGAATGCCATGATGTGCATTTGTTTGTAATGGCATTCCATCACCACGAGACCCCATTTCTTTGAGGCATTTTTTCAAAAAATTCACTGCCTTCTCTATGCCACCACAGTTATCATACATGTCTACGAAATCATTTTATCAAACAATTCACTAGCTTGCTGCTATGGGTAAAAGCCTAAAAACACATGCTTTCGAACAAGATACGGATAGGGAAAATAGTAAGCATGATAGTCATAAATATATAGTCTAATAAGTACTCAAAATTTTGTTCATCATCTCATACATTATAAGTCATGAGTGGATCGCTATTGTAGTTTTTGTGATTGAATAATTTTTTGTTTTATTTTCAGATGTCGCAAGATACAAAAACACCATCAAATGTGACGAGGGAAATGGAGATCAGTGTTAAATCTGCTATAGAATCCTCGATGGCTCTAACATGGGAGGTATGAAGCAAATTACTAAATTTCAATTTACATTCGTTGTTATAGATGTTAGTTAGTGAAAAAATAGACCATTATTGATTCATAACTTAATTTCTATTTGGATGGTTTATAGAGGGCTTGAGCACGCCTCAGCATGGGCATGTGAATATTTCCCTCATGGAGAGTGATCATGAGATGGCGATAAGTGATTATTTTGTAAAATATGTCATTTTTTATAATGTAATTTCTATATATATTAATACATGTCTTTACTTCTTATTATAATAGTTAAAACTTCACCAAGAACTAAACACTAGGAGGAGGAGCAAGAGCACTCCTCGAGTGCAGCACAAATGAGTGACAGACCTATCACCATCTGATCGATAAGCAAAGGGAAAGAATTTATTTCCAGAGCATGGAGAGCAATGACTTTTGATTCCAAAGCCCTTTGTTGTATGCCTACATGGCAGTTTTGTACATATTTTGTATTAGATATATTTGACATTGTATGCCTATATGGCTATTTTGTACCTATATTTTATACTTATATCGACATATATTGATGTATTCGTACATGGCTATTTGGTTAATACAAATCTTTTTTATCGATGGTGTCCATGTATTTGCATTATAAATTCATGGTTCAATAGATATGAGTTATGTGTATTCAAGTGTATACTTTACAACTTATGTGTATACTTTGTGACTTACGTGTGTTCCAATGTATACTTTGCGAATTATGTGTTTTCATGCATATACGTTGTATTCATGCATATACTTTGTATTAATTTTTGTATACTATGTATTCGTATGTATACTTCAAGGCTTACGTGTTTTTGAGTACTTGTGCTTCTCTTATTCAAATGTACATGCTTGACTTATTCATGTGTATACTTATTAATTGGTTATCGCTAGCATTGATCATTGTTGTCCTTCATGGTTTGTATTGAATATTAATTGATTGATGCTAAACAACTTTATGTAAAAGCAAAACCATGTTTTCAATTGGTATTCCATGAAATGATTCATACAAAGATTCCAATATATTTAATCCTTTGATTCAAACAACTCAATTAAGAAAAGGATACATAATCTTCAAAAAACTTGCAAAACATAACATTCAGAGTAGATGAAGAAGTTAACTTCTTGACACATTATCATACAAACATTTATCTTCATTAGTCTTTAAACATTTTCACAGCATAATCTTGATAGTGCAAAATGAATTGTTATGTTCTTGATCCGTCACCATATAAACACGTCGAAAGATTTATATTGCAACTTTTTGCAATATTATTTATTGTATACAAAATGGACTTGGGAGAAAGCAAGTTATAATATATCTAGTACAAATAAGAAATGGACTCAACGCTATCCTGGACCCCCAAATAGGTCTATTTAACAAAGCAACACCCTCTCAATCACTCTTCCAATTGCAAAAAACCATTAGGCATCATTTACCAGTTTGCAAATCCACAAAATCCATAATTTTTAGGGTGTGATTGGACCTCTAACCCCACTATCCTCTAAACCCTCACTTTTCTCAAATTTCACTAGGGTTTATTGAAAACCCCATATCCAGATGCCATACAACCTCAAAACCTCTTCCAACACTCTTCATTCTTCCTGCACAAACTTAATTAACAACCAAATTATGTTGCCCCTTGACTTTACCCACTTTTACTTCCTCAAACCTCTTTTTTTCATTCAAAACCCCTCTTTCCCAAGTGGGGTATCATACCATAACATACTTTTGACCTCCCTTGTCCTTGAAAACCATTTGAACACATCAAACTCCACAACCTCACCCTATTTCCAACCTATTCTAACTTATTCTCAAGCAATTTCTTCTTTTCACCTCGTCTAGCCTTTCTTTTAAGGCCTAAATTCTAAATTTTGAGCAGGGGAAGCGTTAGTAATCTCTTCCAATGCCTTTATCAATGTTATTTTCTTATTCGTACTCCCTATTGTACTTACATAATTGACTCAAATGACCCCACACTAACTCAAAACTAAAAGAAAGATTGCAAAATGGCCTATCATGGCCTTATTTGACATTATAATGACTAAAACCACTGAAATAGACCTTCTTCATCAAATGGAGGAACAAGGTGCTTTGCACCAATGATCATACGCTTTTCGTGTGGAATACTCGGACTTCTCAACCGTCGTGTGTATGTTTCTCTTTTCGATTGATTTGCATCCTATCATAAGGGATCAAGTCAGTTGAACGTAGCTCAGAGCAATTATGCGTGTTTAGGTGCAAAAAAGGACCATGCCTAGCGTAAACCTACCTATTAGGAAATGTTGGACTAGTTTTTTTGCTCACATGAATTGGAAAATGAAAGTTGCACCACTTTTCAACTTTACACTACTTCCATTTGACACTTTTTCCATCAAGTGAAAATTGGACACCACAGGAAAACGACTCTAAGATAACAAAAAATGAGAGAGGTTATTGTAGAGGGGCCCAACGTGATCATGTAGGATTAGACAGAGAGTTTGTAAGCATCACGGTTTTTGAGTAATTGTCTATCAATTTTTTTTTCCCTTTTGCACTTTGGACCATTAAGGGATCAAGCAGGTTGAACGTAGCTCAGAGTGATTCTGCGTGTTTGGGTGTGAAAGAGGACCATACCTAGCATAAAAATACCTATTCGGATGCATTGGAACAATGCATTTGGTCACACAAGTTGCAGAACAAAATTTGCGCACCACTTTGCAACTTTGCACTGCTTGCATTTGACACTTTTTCCATCAAGTGAAAATTCGCCACCATGGGAAAACCACTCCAAGATAGGAAAAACCGGGAGATTTTTTTTGTAGAGGGCCCCAACGTGATCTTGTAGGATCAAACGAGAATTTTCTAAGCATCACGCTATCTAAGTAACAACATGTTGAAGTTTGCAGCCATTTTGTAATTTGGACTCTCAAGGG
Source organism: Sequoia sempervirens (assembly GCA_007258455.2). Taxonomy (NCBI): domain Eukaryota; kingdom Viridiplantae; phylum Streptophyta; class Pinopsida; order Cupressales; family Cupressaceae; genus Sequoia; species Sequoia sempervirens. The sequence continues at coordinate 186,778,496 of VDFB02353493.1, read as the reverse complement.
ATCGATCTAGTTGAATGTAGCTTGGAGTGATTCCGCATGTTTGGGTGTGAAAGAGAACCATGCATAGTGTAAACATACCTATTCAAACACGTTGGAATAGTCTATTTGGTCACAGGAGCTGTAGAATGAAAGTTGCACCACTTTGCGACTTTCAACTACTTGCATTTGACAACTTTTTCCCCAAGTAAAAATTTGCCACCATAAGAAAATGCCTCCGAGATAGAAAAAATAGAGAGGTTATTGTAGAGGGTCCTAATGCAATCCCATAGGATTAGATGAAAATTTTCTAAGCGTCACGGTATCCAAGTAACAATATGTTGAAGTTTGTAACCATTTTGCACTTTGGACCCTTAAGGGATCAATCCAGTTGAACGTATCTCAGAGTGATTTTGCGTGTTTGGGTGTGAAAGAGGACCATTTCTAGCATAAACATACCTATTCAGATGTGTTGGAATAGTTTGTTTGGTCACATGTGTTGCAAAATAAAAGTTGCACCACTTTGTAACTTTGCATTGCTTGCATTTAACACTTTTTCTATCAAGTGAAAACTGGACACCACGGGAAAACCACTCTGAGATAACAAAAAATGATAGAGGTTATTGTAGAGGGGCCCAACACAATCCCATAGGATCAAACAATAATTTTCTAAGCATCATTGTATCCGAGTAACAACATGTTGAAGTTTGCAACCATTTCGCACTTTGGACCCTTAAGGGATTGATCTGGTTGAACGTAGCTCGGAGTGATTCCACATGTTTGGGTGTGAAAGAGGACCATTCCTAGTGTAAACATACCTATTCAAACATGTTGGAATAGTCTATTTGATCACACGAGTTGTAAAACAAAAGTTGCATTGGTCACTTTGCAACTTTGCATTGCTTGCATTTGACACTTTTTCCATCAAGTAAAAATTGAACACAACGGGAAAACCACTCCGAGAGAACAAAAATCAAGAGAGGTTTGTAGAGGGGCCCAACATGATCTCGTAGGTTTAGATGGAGATTTCCTAAGTGCCATGGTTTCCAAGTAATACCCCGTCAAAGATTGCTACCCTTTTGCACTTTGGGATCTGATGTTTCCTTGAACTGTACAGTTCCGTACAGGGTGATTGTGCTCTCTTTTTGATGGAATTCAGTGGGAAGCAAACTTAATTCTATTTTATTTTTGTTTTTTTTGGATTTCAAGTGATTTTGTGCATTTTAGAAGCTAATTAATGACAGTCGAACTGTATACCTTGTTTTAAGGGTTTTGAGTGCATTAAAATCTCATATTAATCCTTTCACCCACTGTATGCTTCTATAACTTGATGGAAAGACTTAGTTAGGGTTATAAAACATGTGTACAAAGTTTTGTGTGCAAGGGAGGTGAATAAACGGTTTTTAGGTGATGCCCTAGATGTCAAATGGTGCATTTTTTAGTGGAAAATGGTGGTTTAGTGCTAGGGTTTGAAGAAATCTTTGGGGGCAGCGATATCTCTTGAACTTTTAAGCTTTTTCAGACCTTTTTGAAGGTGTTTTATGCTTTCATTGGTTGTGGGAGGGTTTGGAGTATGGGTTTTCAATAAACCCTTGCCTAACTTGTGAAAGAAGAGGGTTTTGGGGTTTGTTATGTTTGAGGGTTTATTGATGCAATTCAAGGTGGAGGAACTCTTTTCAACATCAACTAATCAATTCTCAAACAAATCAAACCCAATCTTTGATCACTAAAACACCCGGTTTCTCAAAACACACTCAAAAGGCTTCTAGCCTTCAATATTCAACAAATGAATTTATCATATTGCTAAGGCCGTATAAAGGCCAAAAAATCATCACTAGAGACTTACCATAGTCCTAGTACAAGATTCACAAAATATACCCATAAGTTTCTTTGTGCCATCATGGAGAACCAACAAACTGACCTGCTAAAAGGCTACTAGAATTACCCCACTTTTCCAAACAAAGTACCTTTTAAACTTCTTGTAATCACACAATCCCTTGGAAAATCACTAATTGTGTCTCAAAACATCAAATTCATTGATCATTACACCAACACAAGGCTTCTAAGGTGTTGTCCCAACAAACCCTCCCTTTTCATACATAAAACTAGGGTTTTACTAGATCTCCCATAAACCAGGCTTTCCAAACTTTGAAATTTTTTCCAACACACCTATTTAGGTCTACATAGACATTCTATGCCATTACCAAGCCAAATCCAACAACATTTCACTAAAACCATTCATAAAACCTCCATTTTTACATGCATTTTGCTCTACCTAGCCCTAGGGCATCAGTCAAAACTGACCAAAATGACCTTTCAGCCTTCCAAATCCCCTATATAGTTAGATTACACTTTCCATGACCCATTCCACAAGAAATAGTGGAAACATAAAGTGGAATGGGTGAAATCAACATTTTAGAAGACCCTCAATAAGCAAACGGTGTTAAATTAAGGGAGCAATAGAGTACTGAAGAGAACTCACTCAATATTTTTTCTTAGAACCTCCAAAATTATTCAAACTAAAGCTACTTCACACTACCACACAATGCAAAAGGTTTTAGAGAAAGAAGGACCTATACGGGTTTGTACAAGGGAAAGAAAGTTCAGAAAACTCAACAAAATACTAAGAAAAGGTTATTTTCAGTTTTGAATTTCTTCTATTAGCAAAATTACATTGTTTTTGAGCCTTCAAGAGGCTTTAAATAGCTTTTACAAATGATTCTACATCTTTCCAATCATGCCTAGTTGTTGTTTTTGTAACTAACATGACTTTCTACATTATAAATCAATTGGTCCAATATGACCTTATTCAATTGACAAAACTCAAAACACAAAACTAACTTAAGACTTCCATGAACCAAATTTTCTTAATAACCTTGGTTCCCCTACACCAAATTTCAATATTTCAGTAAATCTCGTTACAAGTAAATCTCATTACAATGCCTTAAGTACTCTGTTCTCATAGATATTTTACAATGTCACACATACATTCAAGATTCTCTTATAAGGCACTTACAAATAGGCATGGAAGTCTCTCAACTTAGTCACTCCTGGTCATACACTTCATTGGGAGTTCCAAGATACCTATTGCACAAAACACCTCTCGTGAATAGAATATCTTGAAATTTGAGATGATCTTATAATGTCTACATCATAGGTGCTCATGATAAGGTTAACTTCAAATGAATAACTTGAAATCCCCTCACCAAGCTTCGCATGCACTTTTGTAATGGCTTAAAATCATAATTGAGATTTCTCAAGATCATCAAAATAAGGATGTTGCATTGCTTTTCTGGTTGAGATTCTCTTGGATGGCTCATCAATCTGCATTTTCTATAAGGGGACACCAATCAATGTTTACTAGGTTACTTATAGATACGCAAAGTAAAATAAGATGATAGCATTGGAATCAAACAAATTAACATGCATACACATATAAATTAATAAGAAACATTGTGCATATACTTACAAATTAATCCAATGAACCATCCTCGGGTCTGCTCTACTCTTTATTGTGTCAAGTATTACCTCATGGTCAGACTCATGGACCTTCCAAAAGGTCTTGTTCAAAGGTCTACCCCCATATTTGGTGAAACAAACATTGGATGCCATGACAAGGTTTAGGTAATGAAGAATCTTAGGATGCATGTCAAAGTCCTGAAACAACCACTATTTAACACTCTTATATGGGTACCTTCTTTAAGCCATGTTCTAGTAACAACAACTGAGTGTGTAGGGTATTGGATGTTTTCTCCATCTATAACTGGGGCTTCCAATTTATTTTTGGCCTCAACACAATGACACAAGTAATAGTTTGTTCCCTCTTCGTTGTCTTCATCTACAATAATTGCATAAACATGCCCTACATTGATATGTGCAACAAATCACTTGAAATTAGTCAAAATTATGAATAGAGTACAAAGATAACAATATGGAATTTCAAAAACTAAGTAGATATATTACCTAGTTCAACTAGATCTGATACGTGGTCAAAGTTGACTGATGATTCCATGTGTTAGTTCCAATGTCGTCGGAGGGTGATACATGTGAAGTGGGCTAAGATAACTTTTCAACCATTTGTCAACCCACTCCCTTGACTCACAATAATTCTAGGCTTGCATTGTACATGAACAAAAGCATGCCATCTTATGTGTATCGATACTCCATGAACCTGCATTTGAGCTAAGTAAAGAGTGTAGCTCACTCAATCATGTTAGTGTACAACAATCTTCATATGGTGCAATGTTAGTATCATCCATCAACCAAAAAAATCTATGAACTAAAGATGTACCTTCATTTTCTGGACACATCGAAGCATTACACCACTCAATGATTGATCTTGCATCTTTCAACTTTGTACTGTCTTTATACTTTAACTCTTCTCATGCTAATGTTATTTTCACGCATGCTCCTGCACCATCATGCTCCCCCTTTCCATGCCCAACCTCACAAAAGTTCCATATATGTTGAACACCTATAGTGAGATGCATCCTGTACAACTAGTAGAACATGCGTGCATTCTTGAACTGTGTTGCACAGTTATGTGACCATATTATATGTCGATCGTATGCTATGCCCCTCTGAGCCAAATCACTATAGAACATCTAGAAGCAACCTTGCACGAACTCTGGAGAATGTGTGTGATCATCACTAATATAAATGTGATACTCCCTCAATACCTTCCTTTGGTCCTCTGTACTATTAGCTGCATGAATGAATGCTATGTGCACAAATATCAAAACCTATGTGGAGTTGTAATACTATGACTACACCTCACGCTATGGTTGTAGAGTGTAGTTCTCTGCAAATTCAACCACTGATACTATGTTTCCAACTGGAAAGGTGTTCTTGCATAGTTTGAATTGCGTGTCCAGCCATCAGGCTCTATGGGTATGCCTTGCATACTCATTTATTATATTGTCATGAAACATGGACATAAAATGATACACTAGAATCTTCTGAATACCAAATCACACCTTTTTTCTTGAGACCCATCTTTTGTAACGTATGCCACTGTTTTATACTTCCCGAACTCTACTAGTTTCTATCCCACCTCATATGTGCTTTCCATATGTTGACATACTGGAATTCATTGCAAGCCACTGCAACACTCACATGAACTGTCCAAGCATGTTGTCCTGTAGAATATTTGGCCATCCTCTATTTCACATAATTTTTTTATAAGAACTCTCTTGAAGATTTTGGTGGGGCTTCTATGCCACAATCCTGCAAAACATCATTAGTATGCAAATCTAAACATATAGAACAATAAACATCATAATGGTTAGAGAATTCAATATGTAGTCTACAACAACAAGTAGTGCATTTGTAATTTATCTTGACATAAAAAGATTTAAGCATTTCAAAATATCTTTGAGAAATACTAATTTGAGGATAATCATTTTGAAATTTACAAAAAAATTAGATTTGAGTCGTATCCAAAAAATGCTTTGGATGTGGCTCACGATTCTGATTACCGATTCTCCTTCTTACGACATCCCTTTGATTTGGAGATGGCCCTGTATTATTCTTCCAATACTCTTCAATTAGTGTTCTCAATGCTTCAACAACCAGTTTATCTTTTTGTGGCAGTCTCCTTGAGAATGCCCATAATTCATTTGAATTGGTGGGCTTCCTTTGAATGGTTTTTGACAAAGTTTTTCTACTAATTCTCATTTGTTCAGTTGTCTTTTTAAAGAGACAAGCTCTCTTGTTTTGATAGCTTACCAAAGTCTATGTAATGAAACATTGGGTGACATTACTATCCTTTGAGTGTGAGGTCTTATCCACACTCTCATAAGCATCCATTAGATTCTTCATAATAGTGTTTCACTTGATGCATTCGATGTTCTCAACCCAAGAGTCTTCATGATGTTTCTATACTTTAAACCCTACATCATTTCAACAAATAGTTAACATCTTGTAGTCTCATTTAGCCTTTCAAATAGTATTTTCCAAATATTATCAACATATCTTCTACAAGTGTGTTTTGGAATCTTACCTTCCATGTGCTGCAAAATATCCTCATCAATATTAATCAAATACTTTGGCTTTCTATGCAAAATTCTAGGTGGTGTTCTTGTAGGTACATATATATCAACATTAGCAATTTCGTCAATAGTTAATTGAGGTGGGCTAGATTGCGTACCTTTGATCGAGGTTGGAGTAGAAGACATACCTTGAGGTTCAAGTGGGGATGATGGCATACCTTCTTCGTCAAATCCGAGTGATGATGTACTCTCAACTTGAAATGCAGTGGATGGTGTCCATCCATATTCACTTGTGGTAGATGGTGTCCCTCCATATTCGCTTGTGCTTAATGGTGTCCCTTCGTATTCACTTATGGTAGAGGGTGTGTCTCCAACTACAATTTCTGCATCTGTCTTAGCACGACACTTTCACATTTGTTCCCTTTGTGTTACCAATTTTTGTTCTCTTTTTGACGGTTGAGGTTCCTCTTCAATTGGCTTGTGTTCGTCAATCATTTCCAATTTATTCTTTTCATGATATGCCCTCAACCGTTCTCTCTCATTTTCTTTGAAGGTTTGGAGCTCTTCATTTGTTAGTTTCTTCCTTGTTCTTTTCTTCGGCATGGCAGATAATTTTACGTTTAGCATGGTAATGAGACGAATATTAGTTCCTCAGAAATGTATCCATTAAAATAAATGAAATATATGTCATTCAAGGCTTCATAAATAGACAACATAGGTGATGAGGTAGCTTTACAGATGATGTAATTTAGAAATATAGATGAAAACCAAAATAGTTTAAATCGGTGCTATCAATGTGGGAGGAGTTGGTATAGGAGCACCATTTAAAGTTGTTAATCCATTTAAGGTCATAAGGTCTAGATTATAGTTTTGGAGAATTTTTTTCTTAATAAGGTCTATAAGACCGTGTGTTGATATAATTGGTCATTTTTTCAATATTATTTAGGGGTCTAGGTAGTAGAATTTTCAAAAAGTGCAAAAAGTGTTAAGTTGTCAAATTAACAAATAGTGAAGGGTTGTAAAAGTGTACTAAAGAGGGAGAGCAACTGTCACCTCTTTCAAATGTTAGTTTTGGAAGTTGAAGTATTTTTTTTTAGGAGAGAAACATTATAAAATTCCAAGAGAAACTCAAATGGAGGATGATCCTTGGATTGGAAAGAAGAATTTGAACAATAAAACTTAGAATTTCTCCATTTTTTTTGTATTTTCCAGTATAGCAGCAGTTGGTACAGGAAGTACAACATATTTTTGATTAATTTTATTGTGGAATAGAATAGTATATTGTTTCTTCTCTCATTTGAATCCATTTTGATTTTTTTCCATTAAGTTTTGTGTGATTTATCTTTAGATTTCTCTAACCGGCTGAAACAGGGTTTCTTGTAAGTTTATAAACTTCAAACATGTATCAACTCCATCCCACCTATTGTAAGGATTGTAACATGGTGGGATGGATTGGAAACAATATGTTTTTGGTGGAGGAATGTTGAACTAGAGCAGGGGAGGTCTAGAAGTGGATTGGGTGTCAAACCCTATGAGGAAATGTTGAGTTTTCCTTAAGAAAAATGAGGTTTTGGTGAGTGAAATTGAGTTTATGAGTTGGGAGGAATTATTTTATGTTAGATTGAGCATGAGTAGGGTATTTTAGGCTTGTTTGAACAGTTTTAAAGTTTTGGAGTGTTTGGAAAGTGCTACTTTCAATAAAGCCTAGGGTTTCTAAGCCTAGGGAGAGGGTTTTATGGTTTGGGTGGTAATTAATGATTGAATCTCTACAATATAATGCTGTAATTTGAAGTTTTGTCAGATATAAAGTGCTTCCCCAAGGTTTCAAGAGATTTAGACAATTTTTGAAGGTGGTCCCTTTGTAAAAGTGGGCTAATTTGGGCCCTTAAAAGCGTAGAAAACTTGATTTGTGCAGTTTGGTACAAAACAAGCATTGGTGATTGTTGGATATGTTGAAAGGATTTGTAATGGGTCCCTAATCTATGTTGTGTTGTGATTTGAAAGTTTGTGTGAGTGGAATTATACCCGATTGAGTGACTTTGATATGCTACAAGGAACAGTGTGAATTTGCTAAATGAAGAGGTCATGATGAAATTGAAAATTGAAAATTGTGTTTGCATATTGGAGTTGTGTGTTTGTGTGTTGCAGGCCTCCCCCTACTGCATCAAGAGTATATTCCAACTTTTTAGAGACATGTATGGATAATTTGGTAGCATAGACAATGAAATCAGCTAGTTTATATAACTATTTGACAAAATACCTCAATGAAAGCTTTGGAAGATACACAAAGTAAGTCAATTGTTAACTATCAAAATGCCTCAAAGAGATGTGGTTTAAAAATGTAATTAGAAAGTGTATAGAATTGTGTAATTTAAATGTCCATTGACAACCTAAGGTTGTAACATGACAAACAAACAATTATCAACATGGAATATGCAAAACAACAAAAATGAAAGCAAGCCATAATAGAATGAAAGAAAATGTGTAAAGACTTCACATACCTAAAAAACCAGAGTTTGAAATGGAGGAGTTCTACCCAATTATGTAGCCTTTGCTTCTTCTTTCCTCAAACTCCTGAACAATTTAACTTTTTCAAAAGCTTGTTCCCCTCCAAACTTCAATTGTATATCAATTATCATTGGAATTCAAACTTGAATTGATAGTATATTCCTTTCAACGTGAAAACTTTGCTGTTTCATGCAAAGGTGGTGAAAAGATCATGAAAAAGGTGGTGGAATCTAAAAATTATGCATGCACACTTCACTCACTCATCAAAAAACTACTTTTTGTGGGAGCACATGCAGAACTAGGAGAATATGCAGAATGTGGGCTGACATCACGGGTATATTGTGTTTTTTTACCATTTTTAGAGCAAGACGAAATGCGCTCATGTTATAACATGAGCATG
>VDFB02353493.1:186730936-186769088 GCA_007258455.2 Sequoia sempervirens | reverse complement strand
ATGCTCTATCTCTCTTCCACTCCCTCTCTCTCCCAAGTCTCGCTATCTCTCTCTCACTCACTCCCTCTATCCCTCTCCCCTCTACCCTTAACCCTCTACCCTCTATCTCTCTCCCAGTCCCTCCTTCCCTCTCTTTCACTAACTCCCTCTATCTCTCTCCCCTCTACCCTCTACCCTCTCTCTCTCTCTCTCAAGTCTCTCCCTCGTGCCCCATCTCCCTCTCTCAGGTCTCTCTCTCACACACTCACTCCATCTATCTCTCTCCTCTGTACCCTTAACCATAAACCCTAAACCCTTATGACCCTTTACCCTCTACCCTAAACCCTATACCCTAAACCATTCAAAGATAGCCTCATACAGAGAGTTTGTAAGCGTCATAGTTTCTGAGAAATAACCCTTCAAAGATTGCTGCCTTTTAGCACTTTGGACTCTTAAGGGAAATTGTCATTCCAATGTAGTTCAGAGTGATTCAGAATATTTGGGTGCAAAAGAGGACCATTCCTAGAGTAAATGTACCCATACAGACGTGTTGGAATAGTCTGTTTGGTCGTACAAGTTGCAGAATGAAAGTTGCACCACTTTGCAACTTTACACTGCTTGCATTTGACAACTTTTCCCTCAACTGAAAAAATCATCACCACGGGAAAACACCTCCAAGATAGAAAAAATTGAGAGATTTTATTGTAGATGATCCTAACACAATCCCATATCCTTAGACGGAGAGTCTATAAGCGTCACGGTTTCCCAGAAATAGCCCTTCAAAGATTGTTGTCTTTTAGCACTTTGGACTCTTAAGAGAAATCGTTGGTCCAATGTAGCTCAGAGTGATTCGGCATATTTGGGTACAAAAGAGGACCATCCCTGGTGTAAACGTACCCATCCATATGTGTTGGAATAGTCTGTTTGGTCATACAAGTTGTAGAATGAAAGTTGCACCACTTTGCAACTTTACATTGCTTGCATTTGACAACTTTTCCCTCAACTGAAAACTCATCACCACGGGAAAATGCCTCTAAGATAGCAAAAACTGAGAGAGGTTATTGTAGATGGTCCCAAAATGATCTCGTAGCCTCAAATGGAGAGTCTGTAAGCATCACAATTTCTAAGAAATAGTCCTTCAAAGATTATTTCATTTTAGCACTTTGGACTCTTAAGGGAAATCACTTGTCCAATGTAGCTCAGAGTGATTCGGTGTATTTGGGTGCAAAAGAGGACCATACCTAGCATAAATGTATCCATCCAAACATGTTGGAATAGTCCATTTGGTCGTACGAGTTGCAAAATGAAAGTTGCACCACTTTGCAACTTCACACTGCTTGCATTTGACAATTTTTCCCTCAACTGAAAACTCGTCACCACGAGAAAATGCCTCTGAGATAACAAAAACTAAGAGAGGTTATTGTAGATGGTCCCAACACAATCTTGTAGCTTAGAAAAAAAAAAAAATGGCATCATGGTTTCTGAGTAATAGTCCGTCAAAGATTTCTACCCTTTTGCACTTTGGACTCTTAAAGGATTTCGCCGATTGAACGTAGCTCAGACTAATTTGGCCCATTTGGGTGCGAAAGGGGACCATACCTAACCTAAACTTACCCATCCAGACATGATGGAATAGTCAGTTTCGTCATACGATTTGTAGAACAAGATTTATTTATGCCCCTACAAGTAGTTTTCAGCCTCCAACTGGACTCCAACGCTGATTTTCATGCGAAAAAGGCCATGAGACCATAGCTTGTTGCTTTCCTTTTAATGGAAACTGGTTGAAAACAGAGTTAACTTCTTCACAAACTTGCTTTGAAGTAATTTCATTCATTTTTGTTCATTTAACAGGCATTTTACTAGAGGTCGGTCTGGGAGGCCTATTCCAAGGGTTTGAGTGCATTTAAAATGGAGTTTTAAGTCTTCCACCCACTGTATGATGCTATAACTCAATGGATAGAATTAGTTCAGATAGATGAACATGTTTGCATTGTTTATTGTGCAGGGGAGGTCAACATTATGATTTTTGGTGATGCCCTAGATGGCATTTGGGGTGTTTGTGCATGAAAAAGTGAGGTTAGAGAGGGTAAAAGTGGGAATTTTTTGAGTGAAGTTTGCAAGTAGGTTTTTCAATAAACCCTTTCCAAATTTGAGCAATTTGAGGGTTTTGTGGAATAGGGTCTTAGAGGGTGAGTTCCAAAGGATAAATGTGAAAATTTGAGGTTTTTTCATCTATTGAGTTCTGCCCCAACAAGTTTTAGGGTCTGTGAAGTGTTCCAAGGGTGGTTACTTTGGAAGCCTATTTGGCTAGGTTGAGTAGCATAGTTTGCATGATTTTTGAAAGTTGTTCCAAAGGAGACCTATGTGATTTGGAAGTATGTTGAAGGGGACTAAAATGGGTGTCTAGAATGATGATTAGTTGTAGGAGTTGTTGAAGAGATCTGAGAGTTAAGTTGAGAAAGGTGTTTAGGAATCCCTTGTATTGTGAAAATGAGTGTTTTTCCATCCTTGGTTGCATCAACTAATCATCAACTATTCCTCTATTTCCAAGGTGCTCCTATACCATTTTCCAAGCATCCATATAGCTTGTTTGAAATCACATTTTTTAGGCTTTTAGCCATAGCAACAAGGCAGTGAACTGTTTGATAAAATGCTTTGGTAGACGTAAACAAAATGTGGTAGCATATACAAGGCAGTGAACTGTTTGAAAAAATTCCTAAAAAAAATGTGTTGTTTGATAAAATGCTTTGGTAGACGTAAACAAAATGTGGTAGCATATACAAGGCAGTGAATTGTTTGAAAAAATTCCTAAAAAAAATGTGGTCTCTGATGGAATGCCATGACAATCTATAGCAATTTTCTTGTCATGGCATTCCATCACCATGAGACCACATTTCTTTGAGGCATTTTCTTTAAACAATTCATTGCCTTGTCTATATTATTGCTTACTATTATGCTTTGTTAGATTCTTTCCAAGCATCCATAGCTTGTTCGAAAGCACTTGTTTTAGGCTTTTAGACATAGCAGCAAGGAAATTAAATGTTTGATAGAATGCTTTGATAGACATGCATGAAAAATGTGGTAGCATAGACAAGGAAGTGAAATTGAAGTAATTGCATAACTACTTAGGTTGACTTTGTAAAAACTATATTGTAATTGAAATTTTTTCATCTATCAACATCGAGTTGTTAGTTATGCAATGTGAAGTAACGCTTTGAGTTTGAAAGATGTCCAATGCAATGCAATCAACGATATGAATATAAACTACATAATATAACCATTCTTTTTTATGCTATTGTACATTGATATTTAACCATTGCTCAAGATTAATTTTTCAAAGAGTTTAATCATGCACATGAGGAACAAATTAAATTTTAATTGTCAACTTCTATATACAAAATTATCCAATAATCAATTGTATATCCATATGCAAAAATGGCATCGACGCCAACTCAAACAAAGTTTTACAAAATGTGGCATATGCCATCTCGATATCTATTCAAAATTTACATGCCAAAATGATTATCTCATCCTAAACTACTGGTGGATCATCAAAATTGAGCCTCTTTGAAGCACTCTTTGGCTTTGAAGGTAGCTACACAAGGAAAATTCAAACCACAATTGAGATTAGTTATACTATATAATTTAAAATCGAATAATTAACTTCAAAATCAATATACATTGAATTTTAATTGAACTCTAAAATTGAAATCTTGATTACCTGAAATATATGTCTCTTCAAAGGGTTGAGAGTCCTAGAATATGCTCCTCTCAAAGAACCAACCAAACCAAAATTTGAAATTTCAATCTATATATGTGAACAAAAACATAAAATTGACCCAAGTTAGCATACAATTGTCAGTAATAGGAACATATTTACCAAACACAAAATATAATAAACACATACCTCTTTAGGCTAATCTTTTTCTTTATCTCCTTCAGGTGTTTCAACACCTCCTCCTTTAGGTTTTTCAACACCTACTCCTTGAGGTGTTCCAATACCTACTCCTTCAGGTGTTGTGACACTTGTCAACAACAATGTATAGCTCATAACTGCCTATACATAAAAATGATGAGTACATATGAAACTACCAATCTATGTTGATGTATGTATAATCAATATAAGATCTTAAAAATCTTAATTCAATCGAATTTGAGTTCAATTACCTTCCCCTTATCTAACATTGCACCTCCATAGTCTTGATAGGGCTGCACCTTGCTCGCACTAGGTATTTCCTACAAGAGGAAAATAAGATAAACATATAAGTCATTATATAATTTCATTAATGACAATTCAAATGACAAGCAAGTATATAATAAAAAAATGTAAACAAGTGAGTGGAAAAATGTATATTGTGTGCATGTTGAGGCCAAATGAAATGGCCCTAAGGGTGCTATCAGTCACCTGTGTGAGCTTCTTCTTAGACATCAAATGTTAAATAGACCATGTAAATAAATATTAGTACTTGATACTATCTCTTATTAATATTCATTTAAAAACAAATGCAAGCTATGAATTTACAACTTAAATCTTACCTGTGTAACTATTCCAACGTCCCCCTCTCTAGTAGGAGAGGACTCTGTAGGGTGTGCTCCACTCCCCTATGTTTGATCTCCTATAATGTCCACATCATGGAGGTCATAATCAGAAGTGTCCAAGGGATGCTTAGCAGGCTATACAAGAGGACCCAATCATATCTAGTGGCACATAGTGCAAGTATGTGGCACACAAATATGTGGACCTGAGGAGGATGATGTAGTCATACTAGATCCATTTCCAACATCTCCAGAATGTGGTTGAGCTATTGTAGAAGTATGGAAAACCAAAAGACCACTCAAAGAGTGAATAGCCTGAATATTCTGTGTAGCCACATCCTCGATAATATCTGGATGATGTACTAGAGGTGGCAGAGGAAGGGGAGGAGGGGGAACATATGGGTGCTGGACTACTCTAACTGCCCCTAGTCTATCCTGGGGCATACCTCCACCGACGCCCTGGAAGGGTTTAATGTCAAAGTAATTGACATGATGCCCTAACACAAACTCAACGTGTAATTTTTTAATAAAGTAAAATGGTATATCACTATTATTGTTGGGTGGTTTATCAAAAACCATACACCAATGATCCCAAAAGTTATCTACAATGTCCTAATTTGTGCACCGTTTTATAGAAAGTTTTGGTTTATTAGCATTAATTAGCAAACCGGTGCAGGGGTTAACGGATAAAGAGGCTATTTTTGAATTTTGTTATTTGGAGATCTTTCACATCATCATAAGACAATCCACATGAGTAATATTCCCTCATGGTTTCTCGCCATGAAAGAAAGGCATTACGTTGGGTGGAGAGGGTTTCTATATTTTTAATAATTTCCAACAATGTGCTGGATTGTCTTATAAACATCACAAATGCCCCTCAATTGCTCCAATTTTTCACCAATTAAGGCTTCTATTCATGGACGCAGAGGTGGTGGAGCATTTGACATTTGTGCATTTTCATTCTTAGCCATAATACCTGATTAAAGTTAAAAACTAATTAATCTAATTGAAATTACAAAATACAAATGAAATTATTGTAAAAAAACCCTAGTTTTTAATAAAAATCGAAAAAAACCCTACTTTTTAACAAAAATCCATAACAAACTCTAGTTTTTAATAAAAATCCATAAACAACAATAGTTTTTAATAAAAATCCATAAAAAATATTAGTTTTTAATAAAAATCCATTGTAAACTCTGGTTTTTAATAAAAATCGGTTAAAAACCCTACTTTTTAATAAAAGTCCATAAAAAACTACTTAAAAAATTATACAAAACTAGTAGAAAAATTGATTAAAACAAAAATAAAACCAAAAAATTACCCTAGAAATCGGATATCTGCTTGAAATTGGATATCTGATCTGCAAACATCACTCTCACTGCCCGCACTTAGCTTTAAAATACTTCAAATGATTTTAAAAGCCCACTGTTATCTATTTATACCCAATCCAAATCGGATATCCGATATGTGATTGCCTTAGGCAATGCTTTGGAGCAATGTACTGGCATCCAAGCCAGAAAAAAAGTTAACTCAGGATTTTCACATTTTTTGGTCGATGCAAAACACAACTTTTTTCACATTACCACTTTTTGGCCCATCATGATCTTGCACATACCCTACTCCTTTAGATAAGAAGCTTGAACTCAAATCTTGAGTTTCTAATACTTAGCATCTATAGTCCAATAAAGAACCAAGAAAAATGGCTCTTATGGGAAACACTTAATTCCATAACCATAAGACACAACTTAACCAAAAGTTAATACTTGAAGGGATTCCAATGCAATCTTACAACTAGAAGAAAAAGTGGAGGCATTAAATTGAAGTTGCAAGGTATGAAAGAATTCAAGAAGTTTTTTGAGACTGCAGGGCTAAATGAGGTGCCGACAAAGAATGGACCATTCACATGGGCAAATTGTAGATTAGGATTCACCAATATAATGAAGAAATTGGATAGATTTTCTTGTAATGATCAATGCATTCCTTCTTAATCCTTAGTTATGGTAAGAATTCTATCAATTTTGGCTCTATTCATTATCTGATGGGACTGAGTATATCAACAAATCAAAGCCCACCAAAAATCTTACATTCAAATTTAAAAAGATATGGTTTTGTACGGAAGATCTAGTGCCACTAATTGAGGAATGGAGGTCGAAGGCACCAAAAAGGATTGATACCAAGAGCTACAAGCTTATGTGTAAACTCTATTTCATAAAATACTAATTAAAAGATTAGAATAAGTGCTACTTTGGGAACATATTCACTGAGAGAGAAAGGATTGAGAAGGAATTATTAGAGTTGAATGAAAGAGTAATCATGTTCAGGATGTTTCAGGAAGATCTACAAAGGAGAAAGCATTGGTAATAGATCATATGGAGATTCTAGCAAGGGATGAGAAATTTTGGTGCTAAAAAAAAGAGAGGTTTGGCTAAAAGAAGGAGATTCAAACAAAAATAAAAATCATAACTTGACCAAGGTCAATAAATTATAGAACATAATGGTTG
This sequence comes from Sequoia sempervirens, assembly GCA_007258455.2. Taxonomy (NCBI): domain Eukaryota; kingdom Viridiplantae; phylum Streptophyta; class Pinopsida; order Cupressales; family Cupressaceae; genus Sequoia; species Sequoia sempervirens. The sequence continues at coordinate 186,762,072 of VDFB02353493.1, read as the reverse complement.
CCATTGAAAATTTAGAAGGCATGTCCATTTCTTCACCATATGAGGTGTAACAAGAAGCAATTGCCTTCTTCAAAAACCTCTTGGCCCCTAATGATGAAAAGAGCTATATTGATATTGATGTAGCACTCCATTGCATCCCTAGGATCATTCTGGATGAACAAAATAAGCTACTTATAGCACCATTCATGCATAAGAAGAATTAAAATGGGTGACTTTTAAAATGCACCCAGATAAATCCCTAGGACCTAGCAACTTCCCAACCTTGTTTTATCATAAATGTGAACATTTTTTAGGTAAGGAAATATTGGGAATCATTGAGGACTTAAGAAAACATAAGATATTTGTAAAAGATATGAACAATACAGTCATAGCCTTAATGCCAAAAAAATACTTCAATACATTTGGCAACTTTAAGCCCATTTCACTGTGTAACACGATTTATAAAACCCATTTCACTATGCAGTTCACGATTTATAAAATTTTAGGAAAGGCATAGGCTTTGAGGTTAATACAAACACTAACCCAAGTCATCTCAAGAAATCAAGGAGGATTCGCCCACAGGCATGAAATAGTTGATAGTATCATTGCAACAAATGAAATGTTGCATTCGATCAATTATTGCCAAGAAAGGAGCATGATGATCAAGCTAGATATGAGCAAGGCATAATATAGGGTGAGGTGAAGATTCCTACTAAAGTTCCTCAAGAACTTTGGCTACAATGATCGCTTGTTGGAGATGATATACTTTTGTATCTCAATAGTGTGATTTTCTATTCTTGCGACTTCTTTGAAAGTTTGAACTTGGGCTTAGACAAGGATATCCCCTCTCTCCATTCCTCTTTGTGATAATTGTTGAAGCTCTAGGTTGTATGATACAACACCAGAGATTAGAAGGAAAATGGAAGGGGCTGATAGTGGCAAGAAATGTCGATCCTATCACACATCTCCAATTCACTGATGACACGATACTTTTCGGTGAATCAAAAATACATGAAGCCAAGATTATAAAGGAAACCATTGAAAAATATATGGAAGTCTCAACGAAAATCATCAATAAAGAGAAGTGAAAACTCCACTTTTTCTTCACAAAAAAGGTAATTTAGAAGAAGATTCTGGCCCTCCCAAGGTTTTTAGTGGACTCAATCCTGTGCAAATATTTAGGCGTCCCCATCTTCAAGGAGATAGCAAGATCAATCTTATTGGAAGATGTTGATATTTGTAGGCAATAAGTTTCATCTTGGAAGGGCAAGTGGCTCACTTTGGCAGGCAAAATCATAATGATAAAGGTGGTACTCGATGTAATTCCATGTCAATTTCCCTAGGAAGGCTCCAAAAGCAATCTCTCTCATACATTGGGACAAGGTGAGAATCGAGCAAGATAACGGTGCAACAGGCATAAAAAACATGACATACCAAAATTTGGCACTTGGTGCAAAACTGGTGTAGAAGATGTATTCATCGTGCTAGACAAAATATGGTGTAAAATTTTGTGGAATAAATATTTGGATAATAATGACCCAAGAAGAATTTTGACTGTCGTCAGCTCTTCGTCTTTCTCTCACATATGAAGATTTATGTGGGAATGCAAAATCTTAATAATCACCCATGGAGATTTATGTGGGATTGCAAAATCTTAATAATCAGCCATTTATCTTGGCAAAGTCAATAATGGCCACTCAGTGATTTTTTGGTCAAACTCTTAGAACAAAAGTCAGCCCTTATTAGAAGATGTGCTTCTGCAAATAAGATACATTACGAATTCTAAAGGGCAATAAAGTGGCAGACTATATGGTCAAAGGGCCCAACGGTGAGAATGACTGGATTGACTTCAACCTACTTTCAATAAGTGAGGAGGCAAAAGAACGGCTAAAGGAAATAACCTCACTGAAAAACATAAGTTTAAACCACAAGGACGATAGAATTATCTGGTGTGCATCAAAATCGGGGGAGTACATGGTCTGATTAGAAGACAAAATATAAATGTGAAGGAGAACTGAGAATTTGTGGAGTAAGCTATATGGGGGCATGGCGTCCTGCCCAAGGTGAGAGCCTTCGTTTGGATGGCACTACATAAATGATGCCTTACTAGTGACTGCCTCTATTCAATCGAGTTCTAAGGCCCCTCAAGGTGTGTGTTATGCAAATCAAATGTGGAGATAGTAGATCACCTTCTTAATTGTCCTTTTGCCTTAATATGTTGGGACTGGCTACAAAGGAAATTAGAACGGTCGTGTCCAAGGCCAAATGATCTAAAGGAATTATTTGACTCTTAACCACTAATCAAGAAAGCTTCACACTAGAATGACATCCAAGTGATTAGTCCTTCAATGGTAATCTGGGAAGTATGGAAGGAGAGAAACTCCAGAATCTTGTTTCATAGTAGATTGCTTTCTATCCACTAGGAGCTTCTATGAATTCTATGTGCCATCGTATATGAAGTGTTATCTATTCTAATTCATTTTTTTCATGCATGACCATGACAACAACTAATATTATTCATATACTAACTTAAAAATTCCTATCATAATTCCCATTTCAGTCAATATATTGAGCATTTTTGTCTCCCATTTTATTTGCTCAAGTCACTCCATTATTTTAAGCAAGAACTAATTCTTATATATGCTTTTACAAACAAACTTCCTAATTATCTTTCACGTTGATTAGAATTTCATTGAGTAGTAGTGATAATAGATTTCCACAATCCATGTAGATTATTGCAAGAGTTTCTGGATTCGATTGTGTCCAAATTTTTGCATCAACATTTTGAATCACACTCTGTGATTCCTATGCTCTCTTCTATCCTGATGATGAATCACGAAGTGTGATTCGAAACTTTGATGCAAAAATTTGGACACAATCAAATCCAAAAACTCTTGTAATAATTTCATTGACTAAATCAACATGTAATATGTAGTCATTCTATTTTTAGAAAAATAATTGCCACTCCTTTAAGTGCATGCTTGTGTCATAGTGGATTTTTTTATTTTATATATGATAAAATATAATAAATAATATAATATATATTAAATAATAATATAAAATTACATATATTTATTATTATAATACATATATGGATTATATATTATATAAATATAATTTAATTTAATTTAGTTCAAGATAATGGGATTTATGCTACACAGGTAAGGAAGTGAGGAGGTATGTGGAGAGGAGCATTAATGAATGAATGATTTTAATGTCATCCACGAGATCAAACAGTCTAAAGGATTGAGAACCACAAAACTATGAAATCTCCAAATTCTTTTCGATGTTGGATCTTCTACTATGAATTTTGAGCAAAAAACTAGTAGTCTTGTTGATCTTTTCTTTGTCAAATAGCTCGCACTCCATTATAAAATGTCATTTTGTGTGTACCACCCCTTTGCTACAAAGCATGCATATTCTATCCTCCCACGTTTCCTTCCTTAAATATAGTCCATCTTCCGATTTCACACCTAAGATGATGTGACCCAATCCTCAACTCGACATTAAGGAAGGTGGAGCGGGGGGAAGTAGCAATGCTCCATCCATCCATCTTCCGATTTCACACCTAATATGATGTGACCCAATCCTCAACTCGACATTAAGGAAGGTGGGGGGTGCGGGGGAGGGAGTAGCAATGCTCCATCCATCCATCGCTAAGCCGTCCTCTGCCGTCCAAAGAAGCATTTCACGCCAAATCCACACTCTACCAACTGGATTTGCCTGTCCTCACGAGAAATAGCGATGGTCTTGCAAAGTGCTTTTCTGGATCTAGACGGCGGTAATAACCTTAGTACATGATAGGATTCACATTTAAACATGGACAGAGGCCTTTGACTTTAGGGTTAACTTTTAATTTAAAGGTTGTCAGTGTGGAGTTTGTCGGTGGCCCTCACACCATTAAATCTACGCGGAAAATGAAATGTACGAGCAGTTAAGTTGACTTTAGCCATGATGAATTTAATGCAAGGTATGTTGAGCTTAATTTGATTCCGCTTGGCATTACAGTCAGCATTGACGAGATGGGAAAAGACAATTGGGTCTTTGATGATATGTTCAAATGTCGGATTTGTGAAGCATCTTGTGGTATTGGGGGATTGTATATATATGTGTAAGAGTGTGCATAGATTTTCATTATTTGGTTTGCCTGCTTCTATTTGTGTTGTTAGGAGTTGGGGAAGTGGGTTTTAGATATGGGGAGGTCTCCTTGCTGTGATAACGGTGGGGTGAAGAAGGGGCCATGGACCCCAGAAGAGGATATTGTTCTTGTGTCTTATATTCAGCAGCATGGGCCTGGGAATTGGAGAATGGTTCCTGCACATACTGGTTTGCTGCGATGTAGTAAAAGTTGCAGATTGAGATGGACAAACTACTTGAGGCCAGGGATCAGGCGTGGTAACTTCACTTCACATGAAGATAGGATTATTGTTCATCTTCAGGCTCTATTGGGTAACAGATGGGCAGCCATAGCCTCATATCTTCCTCAGAGGACTGACAATGACATTAAGAATTACTGGAACACCCACTTGAAGAAAAGGCTTAAAAGACTGCAATCACCAGTTGGCAATGAAATCACTCGTGTGAATGTAAACTCACACAGCGCAGCTTCCAAAGGTCGGTGGGAATCAAAGCTCCAGACTGACATACATCGTGCAAAGCAAGAACTTTTTGAAGCATTGAATTGCGATTCATCTTCTGATTTGCAGGGTAATGAAAACAGTCTAAATCCTGCAGATCCAATGTGCAAGCAGAGAAATCTGAATCCATCATCACCATATGCAGCCAGCATTGAGAATTTTTCAAAGCTCCTGGAAGGATGGAAGCGGTCTTCAGATAGTCCCAGTGAAATAAAACTACCCAATTCAACTAGTGCTACTTCTAGTTGCAGCGAAAGCCAAAGTTCTCAGTATTCCACGCTACCGGCCATATCTTCTGATACCCAAATGGAAGGCTTAAGATCTATCGACAACTGGAGTCTTGCATGGACATCACCATTTAGTTCTTCTAGTGGATATGGCGATGACACAACTTCTGCTGACAATCTTCATCTCTGTCAACCTTACAACTTTCCTAATAGTATTGACAACGACCTTCCTTTTTCTGTACTGGAGCAATGGCTGATGGAAGAGACCAATCAGGATCAGCTCAGTCATGTGAATCAGATTGTGCATGAATTGGGTTGCATTTAATGATAAACAATGTTGTCTGTCTGTATTGTCAAAATCCTTTCATCAAACACGAAATTAAGAGTTTGATCAAGGGATTCTTATGCAAGCAAACAATTTTGTACATCTAATACACCACCTCACCTTAGTCTTCAGATCTATATATTTATGACCGAAACTATAAAGTGTTGTGAGATAAGGGACGCTGTGTAATATTTTCTCTTATATTATCTCAGTTCCATTGAAATACTTGGTATATTAAAAAAAGCAAAAAAAAATATATAAGATAATTTAATTTTATATATTTTATATATCATATATCATCTATTTTTATTTTTATTTTTTTTTATGAAAATTAACTTAGATTTTTTTGGCGTTTGAAAATAAATTATTAAAAAAATGGTATTGAAGACAAAGGTTTAAATTGTCAGTACATTGTTATTCTTAGCATGAAAAAACTGCCTAACTGGTTCATTTTGTTGGTTGCATAGCTAGTGCCGAGCAATGAATGCACAATGGTTGATGGTACAACTCTTGTAATCATGCTAACAATGTACATTTGTGGAAAGTTTGTTTTCTAGGCAGAATAGTTTGAATGTTTGTTTCATTCTTTCTAGATGAATAATAATTATTTCACAAAGTTAATTTGATGGTTTTCTTATTAGGTAACCATTGAATCAAATTTTCACTATTTTTGGTATTCACGGATTTTTTTCATCATTTTTTTATTTATTGCAAGCTGCAATAAATGTATTCCATGACACATTGTCTCCTCTTTCACTAGGCTACAACTATATGTCAATAAAGATTGTTCATACATAATTCATACTAAAAATATGTGATCAAATTGCTAATCTGCAACTTGATCTAGATGTGCACTTTCATATCCAAGAATCCTTCCATATCTTATCCTTTTCCAAGAGCGACTTAAACCATAGAGCTTGCTTATAGCTAATAGAATGAACTCAATATAAAAAAAATCATTTAACACTTTGGTAGCCATTTGAAAATATTTCTAAATTTTAGACTCAAAAAATCTAACATTGTCCATAAATTGCAAGCTCTCTCTTCAATATTAGGTAAGTAGTCAACATTGTTTCTTCTTTTTTAATATCTAAGTGTTAAACTACAATACATTTATTGTAGATTAATTATATAATATAATATTTTTATATTTAATAACTTATAAAATATAATTGTAATAGATATTTTTATATATAAAATAATTATAATATAATAAAAATATAAATTTTAAATATTGATTATTTATTATAAATTTATAAATTTTTTATTTAATATTATATTTAAATATATGAATATAATATTTTTTTTTTGAGTCAGTGGCAATATCTAAAAAAGTAAAGTAGGCAAGGGAAACAACTACAAAATAAATTATATGAAACTTATATATAAAGTTAATTTATATAATAAATATAAGGTTGTTAACATGAATTAATTAAATAGTTACAAATATCAGTAATAGTAATTAAAATAAATGTAATAATTATTTTTTACATATCTTTCAAAAGCGAAAATGTGTGAGCATAGCGAAAATCGCGAAAGTGGAGTCGATAGGAATTTGCAAAAAGTAAGGAAGGTAGTGAATAAAGATGTTGGAGAGGAGGCAAAGCCAAGTTTGGAGGCACTGCTAATCAATATAAAGCAAGAGGCAGCAAAGGATGTTGAATTATTATTGAAATTTAAAATCATCTACATACTAATAGGACCATTGTTGAGGAGAGACCAAATATTACAATGGATGACATCAAAGTACAAAGCACAACATGTGGTGAGATTTTTCCCAAATGGATTTTTTATAACTGTCATTTTGTCAAAATATGATAGGGATGAAATTTTACTGGGAGGTTTATGGAAGATTGGTGATTTTCCCATTTATGCAAAAGTGAGTTCCCAAATTCAACCCTAGAAATTTTGATCCTTATGACAAACCTAAATGGATCAGGTTAAATATAACTTTTACCTATAACTTTGGTCTAAAGAGTGCTTAGAGAAAATTGGGAGATCATTAAGCACCCTAATTAGCATTGATACAAATCTATTGGAGCAAGATTCCTATGTGTACACTCACATCCAAATTGTGATGACCCAAGAAATACAAAAGGATATCCTACTCACATCTAATTAGGGAGAGTGGCTACAGGAGGTAGAGATAGAAGAGTGAAAATTCAAGTCTACCTTAATTGTAGAAGGAGAAATCATGTGAATGTGAATTGCCCCAAGCCAAAGAAGACCCAAGAGGAATGGAAGTTCAAAAATCAACTTGAGAAGGGATGTGAAGAGGTAGAGAAGGATGGTAAAGCCTAGAATAAGAGCATTATTTCCTATTCACAAAAAAAGGATGTGAGTGGATCTTCTCTCAACAGGGAAAACTAGCATGTGTCTCCAACTAGAATAATGAAAGTTATGACCAAGGCAACTACTTCAGCGGAAAATAGAAAAAAAAAAGGAGTGCATAAGGTTGATGGACTGAATAAACTCAATCAAACTTCTCTCCTCTCTAAGGATGGGCACAATAGCACAACAGGCCATATTTTAGTGTATTTTTAGCCGTGAATTGAACAATTTGGTTGGTGTTAAAATCGACGTAAATAGGCATGGCCAATTTGGCGCCGGACTTTGCGCTGACATTTGCACCAGAATTAGCGCCGAAATTGGCACCGGAGTTAGCGTTGGGAAATCATGGCACCTCCGTTAACACCTAAAATAGCGCTTTGAAGTAGTGACAAAAATGGTGCCGAAATTGGTGCCCAAGTTGGCTTCCGGTTTTGCTTCCATGTCTACTCCCATTTTGCTTCTAGTTTTGCTTCCAATTTTGCTTCCAGTTTTGCCTCCAAGTTTGCTTCCAATTTTTCTTCCAGTTTTGCTTCTGGTTTTCCTTCCACTTTTCCTACCAGTTTTGCTTTTGGTTTTCCTTCCACTTTTGCTTCTAGTTTTACTTCTGGTTTTGCTTCCACATTTGCTTTCGGTTTTTCTTCTAGTTTTTCCTTTGGTTTTGCTTCCAAGTTTGCTTCCAAGTTTGCTTCTGGTTTTGCTTCCAGTTTTGCTTCCAATTTTGCTTCCAAGTTTACATCTAGTTTGCTTCCAGTTTTGCTTCCAGTTTTGCTTCTAGTTTTGCTTCCAGTTTTGCTTCCAGTTTTGCTTCCAGTCTTGCTTCCATTTTTGCTTCCAAATTTGCTTCCAAAATTGCTTCTAATTTGGCTTCCATTATTGCTTCCTTTTTTGCTTCTAAAAATGCTTCTTGTTTTGCTTCCATTTATTAATTTAATATATTTTATTTCAATTTAATTAGTTAAATGTATCATGCCTCTTAAATAAATCATATGATTATAGAGTAAGTAATCAAATTATTTAACTCATATTTTTAAATAACAATATAATTATGGTAACATGATCATCATCTATAATTAAAACACGTGAGTCAAATATCTATAATTTAATTGAATTTGACAACATCCATCTTGAGGAGTAAATTAAAATCATCATATTTAATAAATATCGATCCAAAAATAATTGACCACTTTTAATATATATAAATTGACAAGTCAATACTGATAAGATCATCATCATATATAACTAAAACAAGTGAAAGTCAAATATGCCAATACATCAAAAACATATCAAAATGATACATGCAGTCCAACAGTCGACATAAGTGAAAATGATACATGTACAAATGATATAAATAAAATTGATAAATTATGTAACTCAAATTGATACAATTTAAGTTGATACATGTCCAAATGATATAGTGAAAATGATACATGTCAATATGATACAACTCAACAATATAGTACAGTAGGCCGTGAAAATGATACATATGATAGTAATCATGAAAAGAGTCATCATAATGATATATCAGTAATGATCCATGATGTAGTCTATATGATCATGAATGTCACTGGTTACTATCACCAACTGTCTCATCATCATCATCACCATCCTGATCATCATCATCGTCATCATCGTCATCATCATTGTCATCAGCCTTGGTGTCTTTCGTATTTGCATCACCATCATCCTCTGCCATGTGATCTATACTAACAGAACCAATATTTTGTGGATCTATATTATGTTGAGGATCATCTTGATCTTCTGGAAGACCTGTGTTCTACAAAAAAAACATTTAAAATGAATTTTTTTTATTTATTTCATGCAATAATTTATTTTTCTATAATATATCTAATATTACAACATATGATACAAAACCATAATCATATTACATCATATCAAGTGCACATACCATAATAAAATTTCAAAAAAGTTACCTAGCTAATACTGGTGAATCGGGACAAACTTCAGCTTTCAAAAATAAAGCCAATTAGACTAGCAGACTTTATGGATCAGGCCAACATTTGGTGGAAGAGGAAGAGAGATGACTGGAACTCTAGAGGCCCACCATAATGGATTTCAATATTCAACCATGAGAGTAGAAGAGAAAGCTAATATCATGTATCAAAACATTAAGCATGCATTCTTCCAGCCAGCGGAGAAGGAGATGATTACTTTGCTTCATTTTCATTTGCATAACCATATCATGGCCTGGGAACCAAGAACACCAAGGATGTCCATTTTTATGTGGAGGTAATGGATGTGGTCCAAACTTTAGGAGGGGCAAGAAGGTCAATGTATGATCCTGATGAAATTGAGGAAGAACAACTAGAGAGGGATAGGAAAAATAAAATCAATACAGAGTTTCAAGGATTTTTCAAGTGAGTAAGAGAGCTATGGGAGTAGCCTCATCTAAAATATTTTGAACTAAAGTTTGATATACCATTTAGAGAGCTTGGTTTTCATGGAGTTCCTTTCAAAGCCTCTACTATTATTGTTCCTTCGGTAAAGTGTTTGGTAGAGTTGGTGGAATTACCTTTCTTAGTAATCACTATTAGTGAGATTGAGATTGTTAACCTTGAGGGAGTAGGACTTGGGAAAAAGGAATTTGATATGGATATTGTTTTCAAAGACTTCAAGCGAGATGTACTCCTCATTGACGCCATTCCTCAATCTTCACTTGATGGCATCAAGGAATGGCTGAACTCCATGGATATAAAATATTATAAAAGCATAATGAAATTGAACTGGTAGCCAATTTTGAAGACTATTACTGATGATCTAGATAAATTTATTGAAGATGGTGGTTAGGAATTTTTGAATATGGAAGCTAGTGATTTTGATTATGATAATTCAGAAGAGTCAGATCAAGGATATGAACCCTCTGATGTAGAAGAGGAATCAGAATCAGATTTCATGTAGCCACCATCAAGAGTGTTACAAGCCAACAAGATGGAGGGAATTCTTATATAAGGATAATTTTCAATGTTGCAGGTATCGGCTTTAATGCCAACTACAATGGCAACATTGAAATTCCCTAGTAGTATTTATGTTACGGAAATTTCCTTTAGATGCAAGGATTCAAAGCACATCAACCATGTGGTACAAATGATTAAATCCCAGAGACGATCTGTAGCAATGAAAGAGTTTGAAAAGGTAGAGAGAGCTACACTGGTGACTCAAGAGAAACTTCAGCTTTCAAAACAAAGCCAATTAGGCTAGCAGAAGTGTGGATCAAGCCAACAATTGGTGGAAGAGGATGAAAGATGACTAGAACTCTGGAGGCCCACCATAATGGATTTCAGTATTCAACCATGAGAGCAGAAGAGAGAGTTGATATCATGTATCAAAACATTAAGCATGCATTCTTCCAACCAGCAGAGAAAGAGATGATTACTTTGCTTCATTTTCATTTGCATAACCATATCATGGCGTGGGAACCAAGAAGACCAAGGATATCCAGTTCTATGTGGATGTAATGGATGTGGTCCAAACTTTAGGAGGGGAGATCCTCATGTCTACCAAGAGGCATAAAGTCAGATGAATTAAGTTCACCTACATGTCTGCCAAAGTTTACTTCCAATTTTTATGACTGTTTTTCTTGACTGTTAGAGAAGAAACTTCAGCTTTCAAAAACAAAGACAATTAGGCCGGCAGACGTGTGGATCAGGCTAGCATTTGGTGGAAGAGGATGAAAGATGACTGGAACTCTGGAGGCCCACCATAATGGATTTCAGTATTCAACCATGAGGGTAGAAGAGAGAGTTGATATCATGTATCAAAACATTAAGCATGCATTCTTCCAACCAACAGAGAAGGAGATGATTACTTTGCTTCATTTTCATTTGCATAACCATATCATGGTGTGGGAACCAAGAAGACCAAGGATGTCCAGTTTTATGTGGAGGTAATGGATGTGGTCCAAACTTTAGGAGGGGAGATCCTGATGTCTGCCAAGAGGCATAAAGTCAAATGAATTAAGTTCACCCACATGTTTTCCAAAGTTTACTTCCAATTTTTATGATTGTTTTTCTTGACTGTCAGAGTTTACTTACAAATTTGAAATTTCTTTCTGGTCATTTTGATGAGGATATATTCAGCCAATGTGTAAGCACCTTTTGTTTGTATCACAAGCATCTATGCATTGCAATAATTTTGATTATCTATGGTCTACAGCGAGGTCGTCTCACTTATTGGATCTTCTATTTCAATGTTTTCTATGGCCTTCTCTGTTTGAGGTAGCACCCGACAATCCTACCTCCTGTCCTTAGCTGAGAAGTGGATTTGAATTTGGAAATACTGCACTTTAAAACTAGCTATGGTTTAAGGAGAGCTATTCTAGCTTTTTTGTTGACACCCTCAATCTTCAATAAGGACTTAGATGCATGGACTAAAATGCAAGCTTTCAAATTTAGATTTGAATGTGCATAATTTGATTGATTATGGTTTTCATAGGTAGTTTTCTTTACATTACTATTTTGGATTGTCAATACGTGTAATAGTGACTACATCCTTATCAAGTTTGGCTACCCTTATTCAGAATGCCTTGGCCTTTGGACCCGATACAAAGTTGTGCATTGTTATTCCATATTTGCAACATGTAGGACATTTAAGGGGTATGACATATAGAAATTCAGTACTGTCATCCAAGGAAAAATTACATAATGTGTATCAAGAACAACAAAAAATGTTTTTATTAGGGTTAATGCTTTCTTCCCCCATGCTGTTGATATTTTCCCCAAAACATGTTTTTTTTAATTATTCATCTCAAAATTCAATGTATTGATTACCATTTGTTACGCATTTCAGTTGTTTATGCAAATGATGAATATATGTTAACTTGATCAGTGTTGTTACTTCGGTAGTTTGACTTCTATAACAACCAGCCATTAGGCTTGATTGTGTGCGGGAGCACGTTTGTGTTTTTAGTTAGCTTTTTTAGATAGCTCTACTAGGTGTTGAGGACATTCCATTTATCTTTTGAATCTTATGAACTCATAGTTTCAAGGATTTTTCAAGCGAGTAAGAGAGCTATGGGAGCAGCCTCATCTAAAAGATCTTGAACTAGATTTTGATATACCATTTAGAGAGCTTGGTTTTCATGGAGTTCCTTTCAAAGCCTCTACTATTATTGTTCCTACGGTAAACTGTTTGGTAGAGTTGGTGGAATTACCTTTCTTAGTAATCGCTATTAGTGAGATTGAGAATTGTTAACCTTGAGAGAGTATGACCTAGGAAAAAGTCATTTGATATGGCTATTGTCTTCAAAGACTTCAAGCGGGAAGTACTGAGCATGTACGCCATTGCTCAATCTTCACTTGATGGCATCAAGGAATGGTTGAACTCCATGGATATAAAGTATGATGAAAGCATAATGAACTTGAATTGGCAACCAATTTTGAAGACTATTACTGATGATCTAGATAAATTTATTGAAGATGGTGGTTAGAAATTTTTGAATATGGAAGCTAGTGATTTTGATTCTGATAATTCAGAAGAGTTAGATCAAGGATATGAACCCTCTGATGTAGAAGAGGAATCAGAATCAGATTTCATGTAGCCACCATCAAGAGTGTTACAAGCCAACAAGATGGAGGGAATTCTTATATAAGGATAATTTTCAATGTTGCAGGTATCAGCTTTAATGCCAACTACAATGGCAACATTGAAATTCCCTAGTAGTATTTATGTTATGGAAATTTCCTTTAGATGCAAGGATTCAAAGCACATCAACCATGTGGTACAAATGATTAAATCCTAGAGACAATCTGTAGCAATGAAAGAGTCTAAAAAGGTAGAGAGAGCTACACTGGTGACTCAAGAGAAACTTCAGCTTTAAAAAACAAAGCCAATTAGGCTAGCAGACGTGTGGATCAAGCCAACATTTGGTGGAAGAGGATGAAAGATGACTAGAACTCTGGAGGCCCACCATAATGGATTTCAGTATTCAACCATGAGAGCATAAGAGAGAGTTGATATCATGTATCAAAACATTAAGCATGCATTCTTCCAACCAGCAGAGAAAGAGATGATTACTTCACTTCATTTTCTTTTGCATAACCATATCATGGCATGGGAACCAAGAAGACCAAGGATATCCAATTTTATGTGGATGTAATGGATGTGGTCCAAACTTTAGGAGGGGAGATCCTCATGTCTACCAAGAGGGGGTAGAAGTTGTCATTCCTTTGGCTTCTACTACCACCGAGGTGAGATCTTTCCATGCTTTGGCTAGTTTTTATAGAAAGTTCGTTAGAAACTTCAGTAGTATTTGTGGACCCCTAACTGAAACAATGAGAGGGGATAGAAAAAAATTCAAGTGGAGCAGTGTAGCGGCAAAAAGTTTTGAACTGTTGAAGTAGAAGGTGACAGAGCAATTTGTTCTAGCCCTCCCAAATTTCAACAAGGTGTTTCAGGTGGATTGTGATGCCAGTGGTTGTGCCATTGGAGCAGTGTTGAGCCAAGAGGGTAAGCCCATTGCCTATTTCAATGAAAATTTAAATGATGCCAAGAGAAAGTATTTTGTATATGATCAGGAATTTTATGCAATAGTTCAACCATTAAAGAAATGGAGACATTATTTGTTGCCAAAGGAATTTGTTCTATATACTGATCATCAGGCCTTGCAGTACCTAAATAGTCAGGGAAAATTAAATCAGAGGCATATGAAATGGGTAGATTTTTTTCAGAGTTATACCTTTGTTTTGAAACATAGGAGTGGGAAGTCAAATAGGGTTGCAGATGCCTTAAGTAGGAGGCATACATTGATGACAAAGATGCAGATTGAAGTGGTTGGGTTCAATGAACTTAAGACACTGTACATAGAAGATCCTGATTTTGCAGAGGCTTGGAAAGCTTGCAAGGACCCCTGTTATAATGGACAGAGGTGGCTGGATTTCATAATCCAGGATGGCATGTTATTTAAGGGAAATCAATTGTGTATCCCGAAGAGTTCCATAAGAGAGAACTTGATAAAGGAGAAGCATAGTGGAGGAAAGGCAGGACATTTTGGTCGGGATAAGACCATTGCCATTATCAGTGAGCATTATTATTGGCCTCAGTTGTCACAGGATGTGAAGAAGTTTGTACAAAGCTGCAGGGTATGTCAAATGGCTAAAGGAGTGAGTCAGAATACAGGCTTATATCAGCCCTTACCTGTACCAGAGAGGCCGTGGGAGGATATAAGTATGGACTTTGTTCTTAGTTTGCCAAGGACACAACGATGGAATGATTCAGTCTTTGTGGTGGTTGATAGGTTTTCGAAGATGGCACATTTCATTCCATGTCAGAAGATCCATGATGCAGTCCACATTGCTGACTTGTTCTTCAAAGAGGTGGTGATGCTACATGGTTTGCCAAAGAGTATTGTTTCAGATCATGACACCAAATTTGTGAGGTACTTTTGGAGGACCTTGTGGAAGAAGCTGAAGACAGAGTTGAAGTTCAGTTCTGCACACCATCCACAAAGAGATGGGCAGATAGAGGTTGTTAACAGGAGTCTGGGTAACCTACTGAGATGTTTGGTAGGAGGTAAACCCAAGGGATGGGACTTGATCTTACCCCAGGTAGAATTTTCTTACAACAATTATGTCAACAAAAGCACTGGTAGATCACCATTCCAGATTGTGTATGGAGGTAGCCCCAAAACAATGCCAGAATTGAGGAAGATGGACCAAGAGAAGAAAATAAGTGCTGAAGCCGAAGATTTTGCAGAACACATCAAATATATACATGAGAAGATAAGAGAACATATTAACAAGATGAATATGTAGTATAAGGCTAAGGCAGATCAGAAGAGGAGGTATAAGGAGTTTTAGATTGGTGATGAAGTGATGGTCCACTTGAGGAAAGAAAGGTTTCCAGTGGGAACATATAACAAATTGAAGATGAAGAAGTTCGGTCCCTGTAAAATTTTGAAGAGGCATGATTCGGGAATGCATATGAGGTAGAGTTGCTAGATGGATTCAACATTTCCGTGTTCAACATTTCAGATTTGACAGAGTATCATGAAGGTGGCACAGAGGAAGTACCAACGATGGAACAGTGTGGGATTCCAGCACCTACTTTAGAAAAGGAGGAGATTGAAGAAATCCTGGATAGTCGTGTGGGAAGGAGTACTAGGAACAGGCAATATGAAGAATATCTGGTGAAATGGAAAGGAAGGCCTGTTGAAGATTCATCTTGGTTGCCTAAGGCAGAGGTCAACCATTTGGGTTTCCCTCCACCATCTGAGACGTGACAGGGTCACTTTTCAAATTACCCTGGGTGTCTGATGCAGGAGCATCCAGTGGTGTAAGGGCAATCTTACATCACCCAAAAATAGTTAAATTTCAATTTTTTTGGTTTTTAGATGTTTTTACATTTTTGGATACCCTTTTCATCATAATGAAATTCCCAATTTTTGGTTTTTATTTTTTATTCCTAGGTTGAAAGATATTGCAGTTTTAGTCTCCCAGATTTGCACCTGAAAATATTTCGAGTTAGATTTGAGGCACTTAGAGTTCCCAGAATGGCCTTGAAACTTTCCAAAATCAGCGTAGCAAATTTTGAGCGTGTTATTGACTTCGAGACCTTTCCAACAGTTCAAATGGTTCGCGAATCGGAGTCCCGGATCAAAAGTTATGGCCCTGGGAAGTTGGCGCACTTTCTACAAGATACAATTGCAAATGTTCTTTTGAAATTTGAACTTCAAGTTGTAATTTTTCGGTGCCAAACCGCCTAAACTCAAATTTGAATGTTGTTTTGGCTCCAAACTAAAGAGGAGCTCTATTTATAGGCGAGTTTCTAATTTTTGGGTAACTTTTTTGGGGACAAGCTCGCATATTGCGAAAGGGTGATTCTGTAGCTTTCTGTAACTCGCATGTATTGTAGAACTTGGGGATTTGAGATCCTCTACATGTAAGAAGTTCCATTTTCTGATAGTAAAATTATTCTCTTATTTATGGGTTATTTACTAAGTCTCGGGCTGCACCCTCATCACATAAGATTTGAGCTCTATTTACTCATCCTACACATCAATAAACAACTCAACAGAAGAGATGCAAATTGACATACTAACACAACAATATCCAACTAAGCTATTGAAACTCAACTATTAATACCTCATTCTCCATCCATATTACAAAATAGTTCCACTTTTTTTTTTGTAACATATTCTTTTCAAATTGCTTTGGATGGCGGCCATATTTCCCCTCCTGTCAAAACATGGCACATGGACTAGTTAAAATAATTAATATGCAATCATTTACTTTTTCCAAGGAAATTAAAAAAAAATATCATTTAACATATTAAATATACTTACAAATATACAGATCAAGGCCTGTAAACCTTTATGGCCACTGCGATGTGTGGCACGAAGTTTCTCAAGCCTAGCCTTGGAGGCCTTGTCCTGAAACATATACTAATTCAATTTAACTATGCACAAATAAAATTTAAATATCATTTAATAAATTTGATATAATCTTATGAGAAAATTCAAATACCTGTGTACTCTCCTCACTAGACTTCCTTTGTAAATCAGACTTCTCATATGCTTTTACAAGCTCTTTCCATACTTTCACACTTACATCAATTGGCCTTCTTTTCTGCCCTAGCTTAGGAGGGATTTTTTTTATCTTCTTTGTTTGGTTGCACTAAAATCTCTTGCATTTTTGAGACATTTGTAGCTTTATCTTCTTTACAGACCAACATGTGCCAAAATTAGTCTCCATGTTATGGATAACTATTTTTTTCAGTTGCATGGGTATCTGTGAGAATGACAAATGTTTATGGTCTTTAAATCGTTGAAGGCATGATTCCTTCAACCTATTCACAAATGTTTTCGCAACTGTAGACGTCCAATTTTGATCACTTTCATATGATCAAACGCATCTCCTTATTCATCCAATTGCTCATCCCCTCTGTCAATATTAATTAAACCATTTGTTTAATTAATACCTTGCATCTTACATAAGGGTCCTAAAGTATTTAATTTAATAAATACTTTACCCCTTTTGCTCCTCTAAATTAAATAAATTTACCATTTTATTTAATTTAGTCATATTCCCCTTTTGAAATTAAAATTCTTTTTTAATTCTTCTTTTCTCTCTCATGGTCACGTCCTCCAACTTTTGCAAGTTGGTCTCTAATCCATCTTAATTACTTCATCTTCTTCTAATTAACTAGGGTTAGCATGTGCATACCCTTAATCATCATTAGGGTCACATCCTCCATAATCTCCCACTTGCTTCTAATGAGTCATTAGTCCATCTAACTGAGTACTTGCACAACCTTAATCACTTGGTTAGCCTAACCTAATCCTCCTCCCACTTATGGCATGTGTCCTTAAGTCAACCTTATTAAAGGCTTTCTCCTTTTGGACAAGGCACTCCACTTCTCCATGTGAATTTTTAATTCACCTTTTAATCCCCCAAGGCACCCAAAAGGAATTTTTTATTCCTTCACTTCTCCCCACATGTCCTCTACTTATTATTTATTCTTTCCCATCTCCCCATGAGAATATTTGAGGAATTTTTAATTCCTCACATGTCCTCTCACCCACATGGGGACAAGGACCTCCTTTATGAGGAGATCTTGTCCAATCCCAAGGTACTTTGTACCCCCCTCCATGTCATGTCCTATCCTTCCACCTCATGTCCACTTCACCTTTTAGGGCTATATCACATGCCACATGTCAAGATGTGAGGGCTTGTGAGCTCTCAACTCACCTTAGCCCTACATCTTGATATTTGGTGGCTCAATCTTGGCCATCCATTTCCTCTAGGAATTCTCAAAATTCCTATAAATACCCCCTCTTTTCTCTCATTTTGGGGGAGATCATTTTGCTAGCCAAACTCTTGCAATTTTGTTTCTCAACCTACACTTAGCCATTTTCATGATTTCATCCACTTGCACTCATCCTCAGAACATCATTTAGCTTGCATCTTGTGCCATTCAAGGAGCATACACATCAAAGATCGAAGGGCCAACCAAAGGATCGATTCGAGACAAGGTATAGAGTTCCATTTGTTGCTTTTTATCTTGTGTTGTTTCAAACTTAGGCTAATCTTGAGGTGTAGGTTGTTTTGGTGTTTATTTGCACTCTTTTACTTGCTGCTCATTTTCTAACGCTCACATTCGACCTATCACATTTCTGGCACGCCCGGTGGGACCCACAAACGGGTCTCTTTCTTTCACGTTTGCTATTTTTTGCATTTTTGCAGGTCTAGGTTACAGAGTGGCGAACCTGTCCTAACAGAGTGGCAGATATGTCCTGGAGTGGCGGACCTGTCTTGCAGTGGCGGACCTGTCCTAGTGCAGTGGCGGACCTATCCTAACCTAGTGGCGGACCTGTCCCTGTGCAGTGGCGGACCTATCCTAATGCAGTGGCAGACCTGTCCTAGTGGAGTGGTGGACCTGTCCTAGTGCAATGGCGGACCTGTCCTGACAGAGTGGTAGACCTGTCCTTGCAAAGTGGCGGACCTGTCCTCCAGAAGGTAAAATTTCAAGTTTTTGCCGATTATCTTTTGGTAAATTAGGCACATAGATTAATTAAAGGGGGTCAATAAACCTTGTTTGGCGTGCTTGTGGAAGGCTATTTGACGTATCCAATCCCCTTGCACCATTTGGCGATCCTGGGTGACGAGAAATCATAGCTTTCCAAGTCCTTTGAGTCACCCCTTTTTCATTTTCTTAATGGGACCTGCTTGGGGATTTCATCACCCCAAGGGACGATTCCAACCACGCATACCGGCGGGGTATATAAAGGGGGGAGAGCGAAAGCTATACCTCAATCCAACCACGTTGTAATTGGAAAAGCGTCGGGATGACATGAAGAGTTGGTCCGAGCCTTTGGTATCTCGCTAAGGTTCCCGACTCACGCTTGTAATGGGTTGGTGTTCACGGTTTGGGCCTTACGTACTGGGTGTATATCGAGGACTCCTTAGCAACCATGTGCATCTTAGAGTAGAAGACTTTGTTGACCATACCCATTTCTACTAATCTTAGGGTTGTGCTGTTTGAATTGTCTTTCTTGTGCAAAAACCAGTGATTATCAGTTTGGCCAAGTCTTTTATGAGTGCTATATTTTGGGTCCTTTGCCTTACCCATTTATCAAAACATCAAGCTTAAACCTATCCTTTGGCAGACCTGTCCTTATCCTTTGGCGGATCTGTCCTTATCCTTTGGCGGACATGTCCCTGTGCTGTGGTGGACCTGTCCTAACTTTGTGGCGGCCCTGTCCTAGTGCAGTGGTAGACCTGTCCTAGTGTTGTGGTGGACCTGTCCTAGTGCAGTGGTGGATTTGTCCCTGTGCTGTGGTGGACCTGTTCTAGTGCAATGGCGGATCTGTCCTTGTGTTGTGGCGGACCTGTCCTAGTGCAGTGGCGGATCTGTCCTAGTGCAGTGGCGGACCTGTCCTAATATTGTGGCGGACCTGACTTTTGACCAGCCTATATTATCACTTGGCATTCATTGTCCCTCTATTTTGAACATTGATACGACCATTAAGCATCCAAAAACAAACATTTGAACGTCTGTTCTGAGTCTCCATCCCTTTGTTCTAAGAGTCATTTATCCTGAACACTCTTTTGCTTGTTCCGAGAGCCATTCATCTATCCTAAGATGCTCCCCATCCATCCTAAATCCACTTTCATCTCCCATCTCCGTTATTCCATATAAACCCCGTTGGAGTTGTCATCCAAGTTGACCTAGGTGTTCATCCCTAATCATAATCATCGTAACTGGCTTAGGATCGCTATCCATCTTAAGTCAGTTATCCTTTTCGACCCAATCAATCCACTTTTATCTCAAGTTGGATTCGGTGTCGTTATCATACATCCACCTTTTAATCAATACCTAGTGTTACCAAGGATCCTTCTTAAACTCAGTTGTGGATCTCAGTCTTCATCATACTTATCATCAAATCAATCCTAATCATCGGACCCCCACATCATCAAATCTATTCGGATCAAAACCTGAAATCCAGATTAATCCAGTGTCTATCAATCAATCCAATCCGATTCCGTCAAGCCAATCCACGTCAACCTGACCGATCATCATCAGCTAATCTCCCATCAAATCGAATCAATCTTTCATCATCAAGGTTTTTCTAATATCTTGATCTATCTCATCATCTTGCATGCCCGTTTAGACTCGATCACAAACAAAGAAAATGGCCGACCAACAAGCCCTGAATTCCCAATCAAACAACCCTCAAAATCCCACCAACACAGTCAACATCTCATCAGATCCTAACTATGGTGCTAATATCCCTCACGATCCCCACAACGGCACCTCATCACAATCCAATGTGGATGGTCAAAAAATGTCACCACCTGGGGAGGAAAACATGGCTGATCAACCTGAGCTCACATTCGAGGAACACTTTAGCAACCCTGTTAATGCACAAATGACAGAATGGCTTCTCGAAAGACATGGTGACAAAATCTTGGCCCACTTGATTGACAAAGGTTTCAAGTTGCCGTCAGGTGTTGACTTATCCAAGTATGGCACCTCCACATCTAATGTACCCCAAGGTTCACATGACATCCCCAATAGCTCGTATGTCCCCAACGTTCCTTCCGTAGAAGGTTGGCACCAACCTGAATTCGGAAATGCTGTCCTATATCCCATTGGAAACCCCACACATCCCACCATCTCGGTCACGGGAACACCCCAAACCATTGACCCCAATGATCCTTTTGCCTATGGCATGCCGCAAAACATCCCACAACCGCAACCATTAATGCTACCAACACCGCTCCCCTCGAACCCGCCTCCTGTCAACACTGGGGGAAACCATTTCATCGCCTTTCCCCCACCTCCTGGGGCTACCAATCCTCCACCATCGTCATTCATACCCCAACAACCGCCCCAATCTACCAATCCTCCACCATCGTCATTCATACCCAAACAACCGCCCCAATCTAACAATCCTCCACCATCGTCATTCATACCCCAACAACCGTCCCAATCCAACATCCCTCCTTCATCATCATTCGTATCCCAACAACCTCCCCAAGCCTATGCTCCCACTAGCGCTCAACAACCTCCCTCGCACAACATCTCAATCGCACCTCTACCTCAACAACAACCATTGGTCAATCCCCTATTTTCAACACAACCACCACAGCATCAACCGCAAGGAAATCAACCTTGGCCTTCAGCCCCGACCATATCTCCATTCCTTGCATCCATTTTACACCCACAAGCGCAACCACCACATAACATCCCATCTCGCCCATCATAGCCACCAACTGTGCATCAACAACCACCCCATCATTACAACTATTATAACCAGCAACAATATCAACAACCCTCCTATGTGGCATCACAACAGTCATATTAGCACCCCCAATATCTGCAAGCTAATCAACAACACCTTCTCCATACTTCCCAATAGTACGCCACCCATAACTACCCAACCAATTCATATCCAGCCTCGCAACAACAACCTCTTTATCAACAAGGTCCCTTAGCGTATCAACAGGGGATACTGCCTCCTCATTATCCATACAACCATCCCCAAACGTCATTTCAAGATCCACAATCCTCCTACCATCAATATCCGTCCAACACACCGGCCAATGCAGATATACTAGAAATCAAAGCCGCTCTGAAAGATCTCTAGGCAGGGACTGGCAAACAATCGTTCAAGTTTGAAGATATATGCCCATATCCGTATGATCCCTCCATCTCATTGATTCCCTTCCCCAAACATTTTGAGATGCCAAAGTTTGACAAATATAAGGGGAACAAAGATCCTAAGGCCCACTTATAGGAGTTCTACTCCCAGTGTCAAGAAGTTATCCACAATGACAACTATCTCTTGTGCCTGTTTCCTCAAAGTTTGGGAAGTAATGCGCTAGGGTGGTTCATGACCCTCGAAAAGGGATCTATAAAATCTTTTGCAGACTTGTCAGAAAATTGTGTCTCCTACTTCTCCTTCAACTTGGAGAAAGATACTAATACCCTGGATCTTCTCAAAGAGAAACAACGTGAAGGGGAAACCTTTACTAGCTACCTCCAGAGGTGGCGTGCCCTAGCAAGCCGCATGAAAACCCCTTTGAAAGAAAAGGACATGGTCACCCTCTTCATGGAGAACTCTCATCCTGACATGGCTCATAACTTCCGATTACACTGTGTCACCACTTTCGTGGAGGTGGTAGAGAAGGGACCCATCCTTGAGCGTGCCCTTGTTGCCAAGGGGCACATCAAAATATATA
Source organism: Sequoia sempervirens (assembly GCA_007258455.2). NCBI lineage: Eukaryota > Viridiplantae > Streptophyta > Pinopsida > Cupressales > Cupressaceae > Sequoia > Sequoia sempervirens. The sequence continues at coordinate 186,739,376 of VDFB02353493.1, read as the reverse complement.
ATCAAGATAAGGAAAGGTCATTCAATGACAAGCCACGTTTTTGGAACAAGAACAAAAATGCAGTAAACGATGGTGTTACTGATACTAAACATGTCCACATGGCCAACACATCCCAGAAACAATAGTAATCCATACCTAATGCCATATCCGTACCGCAAGGGACACCCCGTCCTCCCCAACAATCCAATCAAAATAACCAAGGGAACAACAAATGCCAGTATGCTCAACTAGGAGAACCCTTGAGTGTCGTCTTCAATAAGCTGTTATAGATTAGCTATCTGATCACGTATCCTGTCACCAAGCCACTCGACGAATCCAAACCTAAGCCCGCATGGTTTAGGGAAAATGAATATTGTGAGTTCCACAAAATCAAAGGACACTCTCTGAATAAGTGTCAAGATCTGAAAAACTACGTCCAGGATCTCATAGATCGAGGTGATATCAAGGTTGACCCTAGTCAAGCTCTGTATCAAAACGCCTTCCCAAACCATAATCAAGGCCCGAGCACCTCCAACAGTAATCCTCAAAATAATAGCACAGATAACGTGAGCTATAAGAATGTACCCCTCAATTACAAGGGTATTATTCATTACATTGAGCAGGTAGAACCTCGTGTATCCATGATACATGTCAAAGCTAAAGACCCTCAATGTGTTGTTACCACATGACGAGCCTGCATCACCATTCCTGCAGCCTCTGCACCCGCCCAATCGACTCTGTAACCTCCCAGTACAACATCCTTGATCACTTAGGAAAGACCCCTGCACATATCTCCATTTTGGATTTACTTAAGTCTTCCCCAGTGCATCAAGAAATCCTCAACAAAGCCCTACAAGAAACCCATGTGCCTAATAACATTGATCCTACATAGTTCCAAGCCTTGGTAGGACACCTAGCTTCATCTCACCAACTGCACTTCAGCCAAAACGACATGCTGAACATTGATGCCAATCACAATCGCCCCTTACATATCGAAGTCGTGGTTGCCTGTCATAAAATAAAAAGAGTCTTGGTAGATAATGGCTCTGCCCTCAACTTGTGCACTCTAAAGTTCATAAAATAGGTGGGGTATACTCAAGCAGATTTAAGTAATCAAATCATCACAATCAAGGCTTATGATAATGCAGAAAGGAATTCAGAAGGGATCATCAATCTTCTTGTCCAAGTGGGGCCGGTGGTTCAGTACATTACCTGCCATGTCCTTGATCTGGACTTGCCATATAATCTCCTCCTTGGCCATCCATGGCTCCATGCTATGCAAGCCATCCACTCCACCTACCATCAGTGCCTCAAATTCTCAGTCAATGGACAAGAGGTCACCATCTATGCTGACCCCCAACCATTCGAATATTTCCACGCTCTAGAAGCATCATTTCCCCATTTACATTATTGTCCTGGGGTTGAAATGGGGGCATCTTAGTCATCATTCGGTAATCCACCATCCATCGTGATAACCACTCCATCCTCCACCATTGATCCTACAGTCACAAAAGTCCAAATCATTGACAAAGGGTGTGGCGAGTATGAAATGCATACTGCTCTTAATGTAGCAACTATGCCACCATCACCACACGAGTATGGTCAACATTCCCATGCTACCCCAAAGGAAGACAAGACTGTCACCTTCCGTGGCAAAAACATCCCTACCACCACCTTCGTATCCCCAAGTATCAAGACAGATGCGCCAGAAGAAGACATAAGCCAATGGGTTTACCGAGAAGAGCCTCAGCCGGAAACTCCTCTCAAGGAATACTTTCAAGAAAAGTACCCCTGGCCAACAAAGTTTGTGGAAAAGCATAACTATCAAGGCAGGGGCCTAGGAAAGCAAGAACAAGGGCGGTTGCAACCCATTGATACGTCCCCGCTACCAAAAAATGTGGGCATTGGGTATGACAGAAAGCAGAAAGGCCCCGAAACATCGTCTAATGCTTCCAATAGTGTCGCTGTGGACAAGGGCTTATTGGAAGACATACCCGAGGAGGAATCCATCATATGTGCGTACGATGATGTCGACCACACCGACCTATCATCTATGTTTGAATGCCTATCCGTCTGCACTATTAACCTATCCCTTTGCCATCCTGAGCTTATCGATTGGGACCTACGTACTAGCACACCTGTCAGTATGTCTGCAGATACATATGTCAACCTTATGGGATTGGGGGAGGATGAACACTCCAGTCGCAAAAGTAAGAATAAGAAAAATAACAAATGGTCATCTAGTGAAAACCTCCCTTAGGCACTTCTTGACTTTGAAAAAGTAAAAATAAAGGACGCATCTGATGGCGAAAACCTCGAAGAGGCATCGAAAGATGGAGATGTTCATCTTCCCCTTATGGGAACTCAGTTATCTGCCCGATCCTCTATTCTGATCAAAGAGACTCAAGAAGTCAATCTGGGAACTGCTGACAGTCCTAAGGTCACCTATGTAGCTAAGTCACTCTCAGAGCAAGAATATCCGGTCATCGTGCAGCTACTCCAGGAGGGGATCGTTAACTTTGCTTGGTCATACTCAGACATGCCAGGCTTAGACCCCACCTTAGTGGTTCATCACTTGGACATTCGCCCAGATGCCAAGCCTGTCAAACAAAAGCTCCGCAAGATGCATCTGCAAGTCACGTTGTTAGTCAAGAAGGAATTGGAGAAGTTACTAGAGGCAGGTTTTATCAGACCAATTGACTACTCCGAGTGGATCTCCAATGTAGTACCAGTCGCTAAACCAAATGGAGACGTCTGCACAGACTTCAGGGATCTCAACAAAGCCTGCCCAAAAGATGACTTCCCCCTGCCCAACATTGACATGTTGGTCGACCTGACAGCAGGACATGAGATCTTATCCCTTATGGATGGCTTCTCTGGGTATAACCAGATCTGAATCGCACCTGAGGACCAACACAAGACCGCCTTCACAACCCCTTGGGGCACTTTCTGTTACAATGTTATGCCCTTCAGTCTTAAAAATGTGGGGGCAACATATCAGAGGGAAATGATGGTCATCTTCCATGACCTCATACACATCATCATGGAGGACTATGTAGACGACCTGTTAGGAAAATCTAGAACACGAGCAGAACATCCTGCCATCCTGAAAAAGATATTTGAGCGGTTAGAGCACTACAAGTTGCGGCTAAATCCAAAAAAGTGTGTCTTTGGGGTCACTTCCGGAAATTTGTTGGGTTTCATAGTCTCCCGCAGGGGCATTGAGGTTGATCCCGCCAAGGTAAAAGCTATCCTGGGCATGCCACCTCCACACAATCTCAAACAGTTAAGAAGCCTTCAGGGGAAGATGCAGTCCATCCGTCGGTTCATAGCCCAGCTGGCAGATAAGTGTCAGCCGTTCACTCATCTTCTGAAAAATGATTCCACCTTCCGATGGAACCAACAGTGTTAGATAGGCTTCGATAAAATCAAGGAATATTTAGTCCATCCCCCGATATTAATGCCACCTATTCCTGGCAAACCCCTCTTGCTTTACATCTCCGCTACTTTAGTCGCACTGGGGGCATTGTTGGCACAGCATGATGAGTCATCGAAAGAAAGGGAAATCTACTACATCAGTCGAACATTGGTTGGCTACGAGCTAAACTACTCCCCCATGGAAAAAGCCTGCCTTGCACTCATCTTCAGCACATAGAAGCTTCGACATTACATGCTTAGCCATCTAGTTAAATTAATTGCCAAGATCGATCCATTGAAGTACCTATTATCTAGAACCACTCTGACTGGCCGCATGGCTAAGTGTGTCATGCTCCTCAGTGAATTCGACATAGAATACATGGACCGCAAGGCTATCAAAGGACAAATAATTGCAGATTAGTTAGCGGAAGCCCCTTTAGTTGATACTTATCTATTGATCACATAATTTCCTGATGAGGAAGTCTTCTCAGTTGAGGAAACCCCCACGTGGACACTGTATTTTGATGGATCATATACACATAATGGATCGGGGGCAGGAATTTTATTAGTTACCCCTCAAACTGACTACATCCCAAAGTCATTCAGGATCGCATTCCCATGTACCAACAATATGGCAGAATACGAAGCTCTCCTCACCGGCCTCAAACTTGCAAAATAGTGGCACATAACTCAGTTAAAAGTCTTTGGTGATTCCTTGCTAGTCATCAGACAAGTTAATGATGAGTTCCTAACCAAGGATGATAAGTTGTTACCCTACAAGTGCATGGTGGATGATTTCAAGAAATATTTCACCTCTATACAATTTGAACAGATCCCCAGAATATGCAACAAAGCAGCTGATGCAATGGCCACTATTGGCTCCCTGCTAGACATGCCCAAGGACCGAACAGAGTGTGAGTTTCTTGTAGAACAAATTTTAATCCCAGCATATGATATCCCTGAGACCGACATGGTGTGCGAAATTATGGGTCCCACCTCCCCATGGTACCAATACATCTATACCTACCTCCATGATAACATTATACCCCCAGACCTTACACATAACCAACGCAAATCCTTCGTTCATCGCTCTTCCCAATACGTCATCGTCGGTGATACGCTTTATCGTCGCGGGTATGATGGAATCCTCCTCAGATGTCTGAATGAGACCGAAGCCCATGCTACACTAACGGAGGTACATGGTGGTGTTTGTGGGGCGCATTCAAATGGTATGGCTTTGGCCAAAAGGATCTTACGAGCTGGGTATTATTAGCCTACATTGGAACACGATGCTTGCGAGTTTGTGAAGAAGTGTCTTCCATGCCAGCAACATGCAGATTTAATCCATGCCCCAGCACAAGATCTTCAGCCCCTCTTGGCACCATGGCCATTTTCTCAGTGGGGTTTCGACTTGATTGGCAAGATTCACCCACCATCATCCAACGTCCATACATTCATAATCACTGCCACTAGTATTTCACCAAGTGGGTGGAGGCAATTCCCCTTTCACAAATCACCGGCATTCAGATTTCCAAATTCATCCTTTACCATATTCTCTACAGATATGGTATCCCGTCCACCATCCTTTCCAACAACGGCAAACCATTCAAAAACCAAGCCGTGAAACACCTCTGTGACACCTTCCATATCCAACACCGTTGGTCAATGCCTTATTACCCCCAAGGTAACGGCCAGGTAGAGGTGACCAACAAAACCCTTATTCGTATTCTCCAAAAGGTTGTCAATAACACTGGACGAGATTGGCACCTCCACATTCATCCTACCCTCTGGGCATATCGCACATCCACTCGCACTCCGACAGGCGCCACCCCCTACTCTTTAGTGTATGGTGCCAAGGCCGTCTTGCCAATCAAATTTGAACTCCCATCATTGAGAATCTCTCTGAAGAACCTCATTAGTGAAGAGGATGCTCGTGTTGCATGGCCCGCACAACTAGAATTACTAGATGAGCGGAGAATAAAAGCCTACGACCATCTGCAAGCATACCAAAATTGCCTCAAGCGTAGTTACAACAAGAAGGTTCATCCTCGACAATTCTAGGTGGGCGAGCTTGTCCTTAAGGAGAACTAGCGCACTCAGCAAGACCGAGACATGAAAGGAAAATTTGAGGCAAATTGGTTGGGACCCTATATTATAGCTGCCAAATATGGATCTAGGGCATACAGGTTGACTACTCTCGACGAAGAACCCCTTGACGATCCCATCAATATCATGCATCTCAAGAAGTTCCACGCCTAAATCTGCTCAGTTACCCCACCTGATCAAAAAAAAAAAAAAATCAAAAAATCCACAAAAAATCAAAAAATAATAATAATAATAATAATAATAATAATAAGAATAGTCAAGAGAAATAAATCCGTCCTATGGTGAAAACCACCTCTTGGTGGCGCCTTGGATAAGTATGGATGGTGAAAACCTGGCAATGGGCATCATCCATAAAGGGCTTAATCATTATCTACCTGACACTCTAGTTATTTTATGCCTCCCTCCGCACTATTGTCCTCACCCATCTCATCCCCGGCTGCTTGGTAAATATTGATTGAGCATTGGACGACCCATCTAGCCTATCCCCCATTCCTGAGCTTTTCAATATCCTGCTCTGAGCTTACGTTATTCGTTCCCTTCGTTGTTATGTCTGTGTCATCAGGTAGGATCATCCATTGTGTCGGTCTTCACCTAGATCCCATCTCGTCGAGTCCGTTAGTCGAACTACGTTGCCCCTGCGCTGTCACATAGGCAAGGTTGATCATTTGATTCACCCCCGGGGCATTTTTCCATCATCATCGGTCACCATTTGTTTTCTTTTCCCTTTACCTATGGTCCTTTCTGGAACTACGAGGGCTCTGCGCTTTCACGTAGGAAAGGCTAATCTTCGATCGGCCCCCGAGCCCCTAGGTCTGTAGGTCATGTCAGTCTTTTGTGCTTCATCATCAAGTTATGCCCACATCTAACCGGTTCTTAATAAACAAAATTCCCTCGTGTTACGAGATCTTGTCCATAGATAACATCTCGCGTCAACTGGGTCATTCTAATTTAGCATCCATCTTTGGTCTCAACAAGATGAATCCTTCCTCGCAAACCTCGTCAATCACATCCATCACCTTGATCCTATGGCAAAGGACCTGTTGTCTTGACTATGATCTTTTGATGCTTTCGAATTTTGTTTATCATTTTGGGTTCCTTCCCATCACTTGTCAGGGTCGCCTTGGTCCACCATACCATGGCGTGCTTTGACCTGTTGACATGGGGGCATACCTTGATCGTTTGTTTTGACTGTTGTCTTCTTAGTTATCCCTCGTAAGACCCACCAAGATCTCCAAGATCTTGTGTTACACTGGGACAACTTTGTGTGTTTGTGGTTATCACAACACCAGGCCCGACCGAGGCCATCGTGACCTCGGGGTGTTGGGATAACCTTCTTGTTTGCTGTGTTTGTTTCGTGCGTAGAGTACTCGCTCGCCTTGGTCTTCTATATCAAGGTGTTTGGTACCCTACGCTATAGTAAAAGTCAATGCTCCAAAGATGGAAAAATCTCATTTTCACTGCATTTTCACCACTTTGCATGCACCCTTCATTTCCATCATGACCATCGCTTATGATTTCCATTGTGCAAGTACTCTCGTTCTTTTTCTTCTTAGGTCCTCTTCCTCTCAGGATATTAATGGTTGTTTTGGAAAATGCACTCTTCCATCCGACTATCGCCTATCCGTTTTCTCATAACGGTCTTTATTGACACTTAGGTGCATTATAAATATTTTTCTTTTGCATCCATAAATCATACATCATATAAACATGCATAAATCCTCCATCTACATGTGCATCCATAAATCAGAAAGCAAATAAACATGCATAAATCATCCATCCACATGTGCATCCATAAATCAGAAAGAAAATAAACATGCATAAATCATCCATCCACATGTGCATCCATAAATCAGAAAGCAAATAAATATGCATAAATCGTCCATCCACAAGTGCATCCATAAATCATAAATCATATAAACATGCATAAATCATCCATCCACATGTGCATCCATAAATTATAAATCATAGAAACATTTACATAGATCATAAACATGTGCATCCATACATCATGAACCATACCGCATCCCTCATCATAATCATAATAACATACATACGTCATGCATCATAAAGGCATACATAAATCATTCATCCACATGAACGTGTGCATCCATAAAACGTAATCACAAAGCATAAATCATCCATATAAAACATGTGTATATATATATGAAACCACATCCTGAATCATCTCATATAGCCGCATAAACAGAAATATCATGCATAATGTCAATAAAGGCCATCGCATAATCAAAATAATAAACATCCTGTCATAATACAATACATATCCATCATATATCGCCAAATAAGATACAAAATCCAGAGATGTGGATCACCTCTGCCCTTTGGCGCCATGCACAAACCATCCATCCTGTATCTGCCAAAAATAACCAATGTCTTGCATCTGTCTGCTCTACTATGAGCTCCCCACATCTGATCTCTGCGGAGAGTCGGGTACTGGTCCTTTGTGTGCTAGGGTCCCCTGATACTCACAGGTGGGTGTCCCCTGATACTCATGGGTAGGAGTCCCCTGGTAACCGCCATATGGAGACGGAGTCCGCCGATAATTGCTGAATCCCCTGGTGTGTGTCCCTAATGACTGGGACGACCCTGGTAGCTGTGGAGCCTGGCTGACATAGCGCGCCATGTGCTGCGCTGGATCTAGAACAACCTGCTCATATACCCCCTTCAATAGCTCACCTGCTGCATAAACTCATCCCTCTTCCCAGCTATCAGTCTCGCGGAATTCCGCTCATGCCTATACCGATCTCGATCTGCGCTGATAGCCCGTCGCTCCCGTGCCCAGGCCTCCTGAGCTAGTATCAACTGTTGTATCTGCTCTGAGCCTCTATCCCTCTCTGCCTGCAATGCCTATAACTGCGTGTGCAGCTCCTGCACATCTGTGCCTGACCCTCCCCCCTCAACCAGTCCCCTCTACAACTGA
>VDFB02353493.1:186670071-186729046 GCA_007258455.2 Sequoia sempervirens | reverse complement strand
GTGGCAGCCAACCGTCGCCCTCTCCCCGACGCAAACACTAATGCGGTAACAAAAAAAAAAATTCTACCCATTTTTCTTCTCGACGCCCCAGACAAAACCCATATTTTTGTATTTTCAAAACACGTGCATAAATAACGCAAAAACACAGAGTTAAGTTTTGAGCTAACTTGGCGTGGTGCGACACGATGGGTAAAAAATAGCCGCCTCTCGTCCGCCCGATGGATGATATCACTGTTATACTCTAGCATCGTCTCTGCTCTCGCTCGCCTCCTCTTCTTCGTCTCCTCCTTCTCCTCTGGCCAGCTGTCACAATGGGCCCAAGGTAATTCTACAATTACCTTTTATCCCCTTTTCACCTTTTCCCTCCTTTTTTCACATTAGGGTCTTTTTTCTTTTTTTTTTAACCAAAAAATTCCTCCAACTAATTCATCTAGCCTATTTCTTCCCGGGGCCGCCATTCGCACATTGTTTATCCGATTGACTCCATTCAAGCGCCGTTCTTCTCGTTTTTCCGCGCTCTTTCCAACAACATGTACCACTCCATACTTTTGAGAGGTTGACCGGGGCTCCCTTTTCCTCCCCCGTCCCCCTTCTCGAGGGGGCATACCCTACCATTCTCTCCTAACCCGTTGCTCTAGGCCTACCTTCGCTGGAATGGGGCATCCTCTCCGCATTCCCTCCGTTTGGGGCAGCTCACACGCATTCCCCCATGCTGGGGCATCTCTTTTTCTGATCTCTTCCTCTATAGTCATCTGCATTCTGTTTTTCTTTGAAATCCTATTATTCTAATAGTATTTCGAAGAGGAGCAAAATGTAGACGTCCGATTTTGATCACTTTCATATGATCAAACGCGTCTCCTTATTCATCCAATTGCTCATCCCCTCTGTCAATATTAATTAAACCATTTGTTTAATTAATACCTTGCATCTTACATAAGGGTCCTAAAGTATTTAATTTAATAAATACTTTACCCCTTTTCCTCCTCTAAATTAAATAAATTTACCATTTTATTTAATTTAGTCATATTCCCCTTTTGAAATTAAAATTCTTTTTTAATTCTTCTTTTCTCTCTCATGGTCACATCCTCCAACTTTTGCAAGTTGGTCTCTAATCCATCTTAATTACTTCATCTTCTTCTAATTAACTGGGGTTAGCATGTGCATACCCTTAATCATCATTAGGGTCACATCCTCCATAATCTCCCACTTGCTTCTAATGAGTCATTAGTCCATCTAACTAAGTACTTGCACAACCTTAATCACTTTGGTTAGCCTAACCTAATCCTCCTCCCACTTATGGCATGTGTCCTTAAGTCAACCTTATTAAAGGCTTTCTCCTTTTGGACAAGGCACTCCACTTCCCCATGTGAATTTTTAATTCACCTTTTAATCCCCCAAGGCACCCAAAAGGAATTTTTTATTCCTTCACTTCTCCCCACATGTCCTCTACTTATTATTTATTCTTTCCCATCTCCCCATGAGAATATTTGAGGAATTTTTAATTCCTCACATGTCCTCTCACTCACATGGGGACAAGGACCTCCTTTATGAGGAGATCTTGTCCAATCCCAAGGTACTTTGTACCCCCTCCATGTCATGTCCTATCCTTCCACCTCATGTCCACTTCACCTTTTAGGGCTATATCACATGCCACATGTCAAGGTGTGAGGGCTTGTGAGCTCTCAACTCACCTTAGCCCTACATCTTGATATTTGGTGGCTCAATCTTGGCCATCCATTTCCTCTAGGAATTCTCAAAATTCCTATAAATACCCCCTCTTTTCTCTCATTTTGGGGGAGATCATTTTGCTAGCCAAACTCTTGCAATTTTGTTTCTCAACCTACACTTAGCCATTTTCATGATTTCATCCACTTGCACTCATCCTCACAACATCATTTAGCTTGCATCTTGTACCATTCAAGGAGCATACACATCAAAGATTGAAGGGCCAACCAAAGGATCGATTCGAGACAAGGTATAGAGTTCCATTTGTTGCTTTTTATCTTGTGTTGTTTCCAACTTAGGCTAATCTTGAGGTGTAGGTTGTTTTGGTGTTTATTTGCACTCTTTTACTTGCTGCTCGTTTTCTAATGCTCACATTCGACCTATCACAACAACATCCGTCATTTGAACTTCCCCTGAAACCACCTAGTATTCTATCTTCATATTGTAGCTACCAATGGAAGATTGATAACATGGCATGGTGGAAGAAGTCTATGTCTGAGGAGTGGCTAGGACATTGGAAGTCTCTACTCCCTGTTCCACATTCTTAGAGTTTACTATCACTGATTTCCTCTTGGATCTTTTGTTCAATCCAAAACTGGTTGGGGAATCAATTGATTCCCTTTGACACAATTGATTTGTTTGCAATGTTTGTGGGGCGTTACTAGATTATTTTTCTATGTATTTGGCAAGCGTTGTCCATTCCACATTAACCAATTTGTTCACTGCATCTACCCCCAATATGGAAGCCAATTCCTCTTTATCTTTGTCAGTCTCATGTCCCTATATATATATATATATTTAAACTATATTTCTTCTTTTAAATTTAGAAATAAAAAACTAAAAACTACAATTCCTCTTTATCTTTATCAGTCTCATGTCCCTATATATATATCTATATAAATTATATTTCTTCTTTGAGATTTTGAAATAAAAAACTAAAAAGTAAAATTCAAAGAAATAATGGAAAAATTTACAAATCTATAAATTGACAATGAATTACCTCATTATGCCCAGAGTCTGCTGACAATGCTTGCTTCCTTCTATTGCTTGACATTTTGAGGTGACCTAGGGAAAATTATTTTCGTCTAGTCTCTAGAGAAAAATGAAGTACACACTATCAGGTATGAAAGTTTTTGTCTAGTTTGTGGTATGAAAGTTGTGTTTTGTGGGAAAATATGTTCACTAGGTTTGCTTAGTGTTGATAACCTAGGGAAAATATGTTCACTGGGTTTGCTTAGTGTTGATAACCTTATCATGAAAACTCTTTCATAATGCAATCTTGCACGAATTTGTGATGGCATCGGTGACTATGGCGCGATTGGGAAAAACCAAGCGGTTTTTGTGTTTATTTTCAACAGTTGCTCAACAGTGACCAACCCAATTCCAAGATTTTCCAAGCAATTCACTATTTCCTTGATACCCAAGTTAGGGAAAGAATACAAAGGCATCCTGGCTTCGTGCTATAATATTTTGAGCCAAACCTCAAATGGGTAGGGTAAAATTTTATGTTGGTTTCTCAAAGGTTTTACAATTTATAATGATAGGAAAATTTAGAGGTTGGCTGGACAGGTTAGGCCACGAATTAGTAAACAATCACAAATTCAAATGCAATACAAAGAGCAGTAAACAATCACGAATTCAACCAAGAAAACAAAAATTGTAACCTTACCTATGGTGTCACAAACTAAATCGAATTTCTCATCAATTGCTTGTAGTGCCCTACTCTCTTCCTTTGCACGACATTTTTCCCTTTTTTGTCATCTGATTTCTTCCTTCGTGCATCATTTTTCCCTTTTTTGTCATCTGATTTCTTCTTTCACAGGGGAATTTTAAAAAAAAAATTATTTTGATTGAATAGTCGGCACTTTAGTTGGCGTTAGTTAAAGCCAACTTTTGGTCGTTAATGTAATATGTTTGGGGTGCCTAAGGCGGTGCCAAGTGCACCTAATTTAGCACCTATCATTGGTGTATAGTGACTATTTTCATTGTTGTGTATCACAAGATCCAGAGTGTTGGAAATAATTCCAAATCCTGCCTTGTTTTTGTGACCACTGTTGTCTCGTGGCTCCTTCATTAGCTCGGTGTGGTAGAGTGGTTTTTACCGTAGTCCCGCAAGGTGCTTCATCCTTCTCAGCGGTAGTGCAGTGAAAGCTTATGTGGTGGCACGCGAGTCTTCCTTTTGTTCCTAGCGGTGTTGCGATGACTCCCGCAAGTCTTCTACCATTGTCGTGAGGTAGTGCGGTGACCACCACTATCCCGCGGCTCCTTCATCAACTCGATGCGGTAGAGTAGTTTTACCACGAACCCGCAAGTTGCTTCTTCCTTCTCGGCGGTAGTGCGGTGATAGCTTCTGTGGCATAATTTCTATTCATAGAGGAGGCCATGGAGAGAGGATGTGGACGGCATAGAAATACTAATTCGTTGAGAGGAAAGTAGGTGGAAATAGATGAGACAATGGAATCTGCAGATACAATAGAAGTAAGAAGAGAAAGCAACCTCAACCAAAGGAGGAAGGTGTTTATGAATTCACAAATGCTACAACATAGAGGAGATATCAATTATATGTCAAATATATGACTAAAGTGAGGTTTTGTGTTGGATAGCATACTTGTTGAAATGATATAATTGGTGTACTAAACATTATTTACTATGTTGTGTATTATAGGAGCAAGACGAGGCCATGGAAAAAAATTGTCATACCAAATGAGGACACAACGGATGAAGCAGGACATTAGGTACTCAAATTTTGACTTAATTTAGGAAAAAATGATCTGATGGCATTTTGTGATACATCCATCTTTTTTCATAGTATTATTGAAATTTATAATGTATTATCCAATCTTGACGTAAAGTAATGCATGTTGTTGATTATTTTAGATGGAGATTGGAGCAAATGCAGAGCCTGAGAGTTCAACTTACAAAAGAAGAAGATATATACATGGACGTGGGCCTAAAACTATTAAATCACGTAGACAATAGTGGGTGGAAGAGGATATGACAATGGATACTGTAGACACAACAAATGATTGCACTAAAGAAGAGGTAGGTCAGGACTATAGTACATGGGATGAATACTTTGAGAAAATTGTTGTTTATGGATGTTCTATATGTCATGGAAAGAAAAAATTCAAATGAGTGATTGTACAAAGACATTACATATATGATGAGCTTCCAGTCAGTAGTATGCCTCCTACAATCGATTAAAACCAAAGAATAATAAATGAGTGTGGACTAATGTTTTATAAACTATGTTGTCAAAATAGTTTTTTATTTAAATTATTGTATAAAAAAGGTAGTCTATAAAATAATGTTCCATTATGATTCAATTGATGTATATATGTTCATACAATTTTAATTTTTATTTTTTAAGCCATATTTGATTATATTTCTTTGAAATTGATACATTTATGATTTATCCAATTGTTTCCAAACATTAAATAATGCTTGGGGTTTGTTGATAGGTAGAAGATTTTGATGAACCACATACTAATACCCAAGATCCAACTGGGTTATTAAGATTTGGACGAGATGATCCAAACCATACCAAGGCGAGAAGAGCAAGATTGAAGAGAACACTACCACCTAAGAAATTTGAAGAGTTGATGAGAGTCGCATACACTAGTGACATGCCACCTAGCCTTAATGATGATGATCATGATAGTGAAAATGCAGTGCATGAAAAAGGATTGAATGAAATGCTTACAGTTTTCTTTGGGGATGAAAACAATGATGAGAATAATGATGATATGGTTGACAGTAACGATGATAGTAGGGGTAATTACCACCAATGTAATGTTGATGATGACAACATCAAAGACTCGATCAAGCAAGCATCGAAGACACCTATGTTCAAATCGGGTGCAAGTAGAACCTCAAAACTGGCATGCACATTAATATTATTTGAAATCAAGTCACTATTTGGTTGGTTGGACAAAGGATTCACTACCCTACTAAAGTGAGTTGAAATCTATTTCTTACTTTGCATTGTCAATTGGTGTACATAATTTGTAAACATTCATCAACTTCGTTTATATTTCTTTAAGGGGATTTTAAAACCATTTATTGTATATAAATAGTCCTAGTATAGATTGACATATCAAACATGTTCATCATAAGTCAAACATTCAATTGATTTAATCTCTGGAAATCTTATAGGGCACTAAAAACTAAAATATTCCCTGAAGAGAATGTGTTTCCATCAACTTGCAGAGAGGCGCGTCTGTTGTTGGTTGAGTTGGGGATTGAATATAAGCAAATTCATTCATGTAAAACTGATTGCATTTTATACAGAGATGAATATCAAAACAAGGTAGAATTCCTTGTATGCAAAGAGAACAGATATCGTACAGATGTACAAGGTCCTATAGTTCCAAAGAAGGTTTTATGTCACATGCCAATTATACCTAGACTTCAACGAATGTTTCATTACAATTCACTAGCACAATTGATGGACTAGCATGCAAAAAATAGGAGTAAAGATGGATTCATGCCAATTTCGGCTGACTCCAAAGCAATGAAACACATAGAGGAAAAATGGCCAACAAAATTAAAAGATGAACCCTATAGTACCAGGTTTGGTCTTGCAATTGACAGAGTGTGCCCATTCTCTTTCCTGAGCTCAAATTATAGTGTTTGGCCAGTCGGATTGACAATATTCAATATTCCCCCATGGATGAGTGTTAGAAAGGAGCACCTTATGCTGACTCTCATTGTTCCAGGAAAACATCAAGTTAAAAATATGGATGTTTATCTTGCGTCTTTTATTGATGAGATGCTTGCAACTACTATGGAAAGGAATAAGAATGTATGACATATCACGTCCTCCATCAAATAGGTCCTTCATGTTGTATGGTGTGCTATGTTGGACTATTCATGATTTCCTAGGACTTGGTGTTTGTTCTGGTAAGATAAAATATTTACGTACATTTACACTCATAATTTGTTTTCATCCCAACTTTCATACTTAGTTTTATACTATTTTTTTTATGTTATTAACATTACTTATTGAATTTCAGGGCTTCAAACAAAGGGGATATTTGCATGTCCAAGATGTGCAGAACAATTTCAAGGGCGGTATTCTAAAGATCTACATAAATTTATTTACACAAACAATAGGGTTTTTCTACCACTAGATCATAGGTTTAGAAATTGCCTGAAGAATCAATTTGATGGAAAAGTTGAAAATAGAGGCCCTCCCATGATTATGGGTCTAGGTGATTGGCTTAAGAAGTATGAAGATGTTGAATTGAAAGCTTGGGAGGATTTTTTTGATCGGGGTGATTCAATTGAAGAACCAAATCAAGTTGTAGTTAATATGTCTGAAGGAATGAAAAGTAAATCCATATTTTATGAGCTCCCTTATTGGAAGGATCTTTTAATATCTCACCTATTAGATCTTATGCACATCTTCAAAAATGTCCCAAATTCTATATTTCAAAACATATCAGGCAAAGAGAAGTACACCTTGTCTTCGAGGAGAGATATTGCTCTTTTGCATACCAAATTTGATAGAAAACATTTGTGACCAAACAGGGAAAATGAAACATATGCAGAAGCTCCATGGATTTTGAAAAAAAAAGAGCTAGACCAACGAAAAAATTTCATCTGTTCAATAAGGACACCTATTGGCTATGGGTCATCATTGGCTAAAGCTTTTACAATTGATGGACATATCACAGGATTTAAAACACATGATTTTCATAATTTAATGAAGGTATTATATATCAACATTTAACATTTACTGGTAACATTGATTAAGCACTAAATTTATTTTGATATTTTGTTGTGTGAGAAAAAATTACTAATGACCTTTTCATAAATGTGTTTGATAGCATATCATGCCATTGTCAATCAGGGGGGATTCATGTCTTATAGTTGATGTAAGGAATGCCATAAGTCGATTGTCAGCATTTACAAGGTATGTGGTTATATGAAATGTTCTTGTGTGAGAGTCATAGAGATATTATATTGCATTTTAATTTATGACTAAAGTTTCATACTAATTTACTATTCTTATATTAGGTGGGTGACCTCCAAGGAGATCCAGGAATTTGAAGTGCCAAAGTGGAAGAAAGAAATTGCAAAAATTGTATGTGTATTTGAGAAGGAACTCCCTACAAGTTTCATGGACCTA
The DNA here is from genome assembly GCA_007258455.2 of Sequoia sempervirens. Taxonomy (NCBI): domain Eukaryota; kingdom Viridiplantae; phylum Streptophyta; class Pinopsida; order Cupressales; family Cupressaceae; genus Sequoia; species Sequoia sempervirens. The sequence goes on along the minus strand of VDFB02353493.1, from coordinate 186,721,188 downwards.
CAAGTCCATTTACTTATACACGTAGTCGATGATATTGAATTGGTGAGTGTCATATCAATGAGGTGCATGTTTTTCTTTGAGAGGTATATGAAAACTCTTAAAAGATATGTTCCGACAAAAAGAACATCTAGAGGGTTGCATGGCTGAAGGGTATGTATTGAATGAATCATTTTTCTTCCTGTGTGAATTCCTTAGTAAGGATTTTGAAGATGACCCATGCGTCTGGGATGAAGAATGAGCATCAGATATTATTGATGAAGAAAAACCACAATCTAATGGTGTTGAAGTACAAACTAGTAAGTAAATTCACAATCAGTGTGGTTGTTTTTCTTGCAATCATTAATTTACTCTGTAATTTATTTGTCAAATTAATAGCATGAAATTTGGAGTTTGAAATAAACATGTTAACATGTAATAGGTGTAGACAAAATTTCTATACATGACAAGTTCATTCTATACCACATGGACTTTATGAACAAATGGATTGATTTGTATGATAAAAAGAGAGAAGTGTTAGAAGCAAGGAGACAGTTTAAGAGATCGAACCCAAGGAATACTCCACTTCCCACTCATTTGCTTGGGGAATGGGGAAAAGATTGCACACTAGAATGGGTTACTAAACAAATTCAAAATCAAATAGAAGATGTAGGTATAGATTCAAACATAACAGAAGATGAAATCAACATGTCTAGAGGATGTGAAAGAAAGGTACAGTTGGAATTTTACAAAAAAAAAATTCCTTACAGTTTTGATAGTATTAACTATTTTAATATTTGTCATTATATTTTTCTCACTGAAATAAATGGTCTTTCACAAGTGAGGAAATATCTAGCAATGTGGAAATATGGTCGATATTATCGTGTAGAAAGTGTAGACGTAAAGAGATGATCCTTTGATTGTGGCATCATGGTTGACTTCGAGCAATCCAGTCGATCAAGCTCAAAATATAAGAATATAATTGAAGGGAATCTACAATATGTTGGGAAAATACAAGAAATTATTGAGTTGGATTACCACTCTTTTAAATGTTGTATTTTTAAGTGTAGATGGTATAAAGCATTTGAGAGGACATGAAGACATGATACCCATAGTGGATTATTTTCTATAGATTCCTCATTGTTCCTACCAGAGGATAAGGAGCCTTATGTTCTACCAATTCATTGTGAGCAAGTATTTCTTTAACTCAAATAAGAAGTGGTAGTGATCATTAATCTATTAATTCATAGCTTATTGTGAATATATACATGTGTTTATTAATCAATAAAATTGTTATAACATACGTCTAATATATGTATATCGTTCATGTGCAAGTATTTTTCTATGAAGATATTTTGGACCTGAAATGGATATTTGTCATACATTATGATCCATGATTAAGGCATGTATTTGACGATACATTAGTGGATACTAAGAGAAACAATGATGGCTAAAAAAATGAGAGAGATGGATTAGAGAACATCGAAGCAATTGACATCCATGATGATGTTGAAGATGGTTATGTTCAGGCACATGAAGACAACAATCCAGAGTTAGATGATGTTATGGAAGACAACAATATGGATGGTATAGAAAATGGTGATCCAAATACATTTGGTAACAATATAGATGGTCTACAGTCAAATTTCAATGATGATGAAGATGATGCAGGTCAAGATGAGGATGATAATTATAATATTAAATACTTGAAAGAACATATGAACATTGACAATGATACACTGGATGACATTGTAGCAGACAATAATGTTAATGACCAAGAATTCTAAATTTTTAGAATTATTTGCAATCCATGTTTAAAAAAGGATGATTCTTATGGCCTAAACTTTGAAATGCTTCAGTAATATTATGTTGTACTTGGACAATTGAAAACCTGTTTTATTCTCCTAGCAATTTTTTTATTTTCCATTATAATTCTAGACCAAACAACATTTGCGGGGATGGCCTTTTACACCAATCTTAATTTGTATGAAGTTCACAAACCTATTGTCAAGCAGTAAATTCCTTTCGTAGACAGGAAATGTAAGGCTTCATTTAAGAAAATATAATTATAAGTCTCTTTCTAAGGGTAATCCACATGCAAAAATTAAAAAGCACATTAAAAAACAATTGTACAATAGAAAATTAGATTCAATCAGTTATGTCTTATTTTGCTTGCACACTTATCTGAAAGACATAGGGTATTCACCATACATTTCCCTTGACAAAGAAAACATGTACTTTCATTTATTTTTACTGTATATCTCAGAAGTAAAATTGTTGTTACATAATGATGCACTGAGAAAATAATATATACAAAAAATGCAAATAAAATGTTTGAAATTTAACATGCAACCTACTGTGTTGCACTGAAAGGAATCAAGATTAATTGGGACAAGAAATAAAAATAAAATTTTGATGATTGTACTTAAAAGTGAACAGGATATGAAAAGTGTGGAAAATGATGGTGTTGAAATTGAAAACCCTAATTGTGATGACATTACTATTTTATATTATTAGAGATAAAGAGCACATACAATTTTATATACATAGCAAATGAAGATTTGAAACTAGTAAACTGAAAATGTAAACACTGTAATATTTTTCCTTAAACAATAATTCACATACTCACTTACAAAAAAGGGTGAAGCATTTTTTATTCAAACTATATTTTCTTTAATAGACATAACAACAAAAGAATATTTACAAGTACAAGAATATATACACTGTTTCATGGAAAATAAGGAATTTTTCATAGAATATACAAGTACAAGAGTATATACAAGAATATTTACAAGTACAAGAATATATACACTGTTTCATAGACTTCTAAATTTTTAGAGTTATTTGCAATTTGTTGGGTCTCAAAAATGCAGGTTTTTAGACCATAAGAGGGTGCCAATCTCTAAGAGGACTTTAATCCTTAATACAAACCAATTAAAGTAAATTAGTTGAAAGGAGTTTAATTCACACCTAACCAGAAACCAATCAAAGCATCCACACAGTAACAACAAATGTGCCTTGATAAATCTGGAAAATTTAAACAACTTGAAAAGACCACTCTGGAGACAACAAAGCAATAAATAAGCATGAAAATCGACATAGCAATTGAACACTAAAAATGGATTACGAGTTATAATGTATCTGCTCCATTATATTGCTCAAAATATAAACATACATAACATGAGTTCTTTTGATATGAATAAGTGGATGAGATGGTCTAGTATCTATTCTAATAGATTGAAATGATGATTATATGATGATCAAAATTGGACCTTGGTTTCCCTATTTGTACGGGAAGCATCAAGCTTTAGGTCCATTCACAAAAGTTACATCATTTCTTAACTAAAGCATAATTAACATAACATAGAAACTTAAAAAGAGTTTAGTGTTGGATGCACCACAGTTCGTTAATCATTAGCAAGCACCCATGACCACCTAAGATCTATTCAAGGCTCAAGAACCATGTTAATGCGTCCATAGAAACCAAACTCTGACTACCTCCTCATACAGCTCGTGCAAGGAACAAATTAACCTTTGACATGTGATCAATGTATTTCTCCTAAGCATAAGTGTTTGCATTTTGTAGAGTGTTTGTCATTACATTCTCCAATCCAACAATCCTCCCAAGTTGCTTATGTGTTTTCCTAAGTACCTCATCCTCATCATTGATGTCATCAAGGATGCCTGGCAAATATTTTAATATCTCATTTTTCCAAGTTTCCTTATCCTTCAAATTTGTTTCTTCAAAGAAATATAGCATGGCCATACATAGTGGCTGGCTGAAGTCACTCAATTCCTGTGTCAAGATATTCTAGAATTTTTCATGTGTATTCATGAGGCTCTAACATTCTTGGAGAAAAGCATTATTATCTCCATATTTTTCCTTGATATGGGATTCCATTTCCTTCATCCTATCAAGCAGACTTCCATGCTCCATGAGGGCCTTGTATGTTCCACTATGAGCATGCCAGACACCATCTGCATGTTGGCACATATCTTTTAATTTCATACAAATTATCCATGATGCTACTTCAAAAGTAGTAGCCTTCAATTTTATTTTTAGTTCTTCATGTTCCTTTTGAGCCTTTTCAAATTTATGCTTCCATTGAGTAGTCTCAGACATGGCCTCTAACACTTTTCTTTCACATTCAATTAAAGGAGCGTAAAGCCTTGGAGAAGCAGTCAGCCTATCTTTGTAGTTGGTTAATTCTTGTTTCAACCTATCATTTTCCTCTATCAACCAGTAGTTATCTCTTACTAGCTTTTGGATTTGGGCTTTGGTGAATTTGGCTACATTCACATTCAAGTCAACAATCTCCAAGGGATTTGTCTCCCCTACTCTTTGCACTAGGAGATGTCCAAAAATATGATCATGGTCAATGAGAGAAGACTTCTTGCCTGTTGGGTAAAGAGCCCAAATTTGCAAAGTGGTATTATCAAGATTGTACCCTGACCCTGTATAGACCCTTTCACCTGCTTCATCCATTATTTGCAAATTTGTATTCTTTATCTTCAAGAATTTTTCAAACAAAATGGTTGAACTAATATCCCACCCAAGGAGGAGCATAACTCTAGCTTCTTGCAATAATGATCTTCCTCTCTCAACAGTCATGTTTCTCATTTCCCTATCAACTTCATGTTGCAACTCTTTCAAGGCATAAGCCTCTTTCTCAGGGTCAATGTTCTTTAACCTTTCTCTTATTAGTCTTCCTTTATACTCATATATAAAGGACTTAAATTCAGGGGTCTGCACAAAAGTATCATCTGCAACAAATTTTTGACTTGCACGATGCCTCACATCATATGATAGCTCATCAGAGGCTTCAAAGGTGATCACACTTCTTTCCAATGACATCTCATATTGGGGTATAACAAGAGCATTAAACTGTGATACTCCTTATTCCTCCTCAATGTTATCTTCTTCCATGGATGGGGAACCAACTAAAAAGCTCACTTCAGGAGTAGGCTAAGGTGATAAGTGATCTAGTGGTGTGATATTTTCTACTTTCCTCCTAGGACCAATGCCCCTTCCTCTTTAAAATTCCACAAGTGTCACATCTCTTATCAATTCTTCTTCATGGAGGATTAACTGTTCAATTCTTTCTATGGGATCATGTACCTCAGGGAAAGCCCCTACATAGCCTAGGTTATTATTCACCTTCCAAGCCTCAGTTATCATAACCCTACTAGAGGCATTCATTCTCATCATGTTTTGTTTTTCTTCACAATTTCTAATGACATCTTCTAAAAGGAAACTATGCTCATACCCTTTCAATTTCTGAAAACTTTTGGCATCACAAATGAAGTGTTCAAGATCAAACTTTTCCATTTTGTTGTCAACCGACAAGCCATAATAATCCAGTTTACCACTAACCAAGTCATAGCTTGAATCAGAGATAATAGTGAAATCACCAAAGCATAAAGTGGAAGGCATGAAATTATGCCTCCCATAGCTCTTTAAATTCATGAAAGCTAAAAATTACAATTGCCTTATGATCTCTAAATAAGAAACTCTATGTGGCACAGTCTTAGGCAGCAAATAAGGTGCAACTTCAAATCCATAAACCCTAATAATATTACAATCCCCAAACATGTACCAGTCTCCCCAATTGTGATTTATCCCTACTTCATGACCCATATATTTTGGTCAGAAAAATATTAAGATCTCTGGGGAGAGGTTGTAGTCATATTTGTGGCCTACCATCTTGTATAGTGGTTTGACAAAATACTCCTCAAAATATAGGTAGTGGGACCTCCCACACCTGTTGTCCCACGCAGATGTCCACATTTGTACAGGCCTTGAATTTACATCATTATCTAAGTATTTTATTCTTAATTCCTCACCCCATATCCCCATCGCTTGCCCTTCGTATAATACCATGTGCATGAAAAGAGAATAGTTCTTGAAATTAATGGCTTCACTATCATTCTTGATGATATTGAGGGTAGTATTGATGGCCTCCGATAAATACTCTACATAAACATAGGGTTGGGCATTATGGCTTTAAATGTCTATGGCTAAAACCATGGGAGAAATTGTCATGTTCTCAAGAACATCAATTCCCAATACTTGACTAGCTGAGTAATAAGTGTATTGAAAGTATTCTTCAAACAAAGCCATAGAGAATGGGGGCTTATCTTCACTAGAGAACCTCATAGTTTGGTTACCCGCACCTTTAACCCTACGTAGAGGAAATTTCCATCTCTTGTAACTTGTGTCCATGGTGTGGTATTCCTCCAACAAGTCTCTGATTTGTAATTTTGTTTTCAGGGAAGTGTCTAGCTGAAAAATCATGGAAATATAATCTGGCTTTATGACCATGAACTGTGACCCATTAGGCAAGTGAATTTCTCTCATCTTCAGATTGTAATTCTTTTCCAACACCTTGATTAACTCTACGTTCACAAAAACATTGGGTACTACAAGTTTACCCAAATTCAAATTCCACAGGTTTGACATTAGGCTATGTTGGAATTTCTTCCTGCAATGATAAATAAAGAGGTTGTCACCCCTACATGGAGTCCATATATCTCCCATATTTTTCTATTTATCTACTAATGTCACACACAATGGGTTAAGTTGTGCTATTCTTCTAGATTTTGGCCCAAACCTAGGACACTGATCAATTAAGTCTTGATTCAATCAAGCCTAGCTTCAGTTTTCTATCTTTTTGCTTTCTGTTTGCCTGGGGTTTTTTCCATCTCAACCCTACTCACGCAATGCTTTCATCTACTTACTAAGAAAATACTTTGAGCTAATTCTAGACCACTTACTTGGATAAATGCTACAAATTTCCAGTTGCCTACCGCCGTCCAACTTAGTTCTCCAAATCCTTCAATTACAATCCATAGTGATTTCAACTTCTTTGAGGTCATCTTTATCAAATTTCAGGACACTTCATCCATCCCTAGTTCATAAATGGCGCTCACGCCACCTTTATGATCAATTTCTTCATTAATAGTGGTAGTCTCATTGATATTTTTGTTAGTCACATTAATCGAACTAATCATCATTTCATAACTGGTGAAGAGTCTTTTAATTAAAATGCCCGTTGTTTCTTCAATATGCCAGTATGGCAATGTTTTTCCTTTCCCTTCTAGTGTATACCGCTCTACCGCATATGTTTCTCACCTTCCCAGTAGTATAGCGGTGTATGCTTTTTATCATTACTTGAATACTGTCGATGAAACAATCTTATTTATCTTACTGATATCTTAATGTCTCATCCACATTAGATCTTATGTTCTTTGATGTTAGTTGTCGGTGTCAATGAGACAAGTTAATGTCTCTTACCGATATGCCACTATCTCATCGGCAATCACTTTGTTATATCCAAGAGTTATGTTTTGTCGAGCACTTGTAGATATACCTTGTCAATGTGACATAAGTGATTCTCTCCTCGATATGCATGTATCTTGTTGGCATTCATTGTTTTACATCGTCGATGAGACATATAAATAAGTCTCTTTGACATAGGGGTGTCTCATCTACATTTTTGATCTGTGCTTTGTGCTAATGTCGGGGATACTTTGGAGGGACTCTCATTGACATGGTGTTGTCTTGGCGATATGCTATGAGCAATCATAGGAGTATTTCAAAGGAAGAATACACTTTGATGTTGTGATCAAGGGTTTTATTTGGAAGCTCATGTGAGGGATTTTATTAAATTTAAGTTATTATGATAGGAATTCTATGCATATGGTGGATCTAAGAGATGAGTGAAAATGGAAGTATGCAAAAATAATTAGGATGGAATTTTGGCTACAACACAATCCATGTTTTAAAAAGGATGATTCTCATGGCCTAAACTTTGAAATTCTTCAGTAATATTATTTGTGTCGATACAAATTACCTATTGCAATATATTAAATTGTTCACTCTTTGGTATGAATTGTTGGCAGAAAAAATTAGGATTACTTGGATGCTTCTTCCAATCATTTTGTATCAACATATGTTCGTGAAGACACAAAAGTTAATAGCTCAATCAGGTAGAGCTTTTTTTATTTTCAAATCACACAAAGTCGTGGAACTGACTATTTGAATGGATATAATCAAAAAAACTATACATTTATAGATACAAAAGAGAAAAATTCACATAAAGAGAAAGGGGACTCGTCATTGCCTCAATGACGAATCTCAGTTGCTTTGTTTTGCATCATCTTCAGTCTTCCTGCTTGTCTAAGCCTCCCGCAAGTTGATGTCTTCCTTGCTGCTCCTATGTTCCCTGGATTTGAGTGAGAAGAGTGTTGTTAGAGCAATGAAGGATCACCAGTCAAAATATGTGCATACATCTATAAACATATAATTTTATCATCATGTGCATTCAAATAACTTGCATACCATATATGTCTAGGAAAACAAGAAAGTTATCAAATATATCTATCATATGCTCGGTTTTATCTAACATATTTTCTCATTGTGCAGGTACCGATAAAATTAGGTTGTTTTGTTTATCTGGTTACAGCATGTGGGGTGAAAAGTGGCTCCCACAAGGGCTGAGCACAGCTTGCTGCCCTATTGTTTCATTTGAGAAGGATAATCACAATTAAACCATCCATGAAGCATTAAAGATCAATCTTTGCAAGGATAGTGGACTATGTTGGTAAGGGGCAATCTCCTTATTGATAAATATTTAACCTTATTAATAAGAACATTCCACTATCAACATAGCCATGATTCTAACAAAACTGATCATCAAGGATTCCAAGATAGTTTCCATTAACAGTATGGTTAAAAGTAAGCAGCCCCAAGCATCGTAACAATCACAAGAATTGAACATGAGGGGCAATCATGTAGATTAAAAGCTTACACAATAGTCATCACTTGCAAAGAAAGAGACATGTTTCCACATAACAAATTAAATTGAATGCATGAAAGGTACAATGATGAAGTTCATAATAGTGAATGTTGCTTAAGAGGGATTGAAGGACAACATTTTGTATCAAGGAGAATAAGGTAACCTCAAACTTTGTTGTACCTAAGTATGACAGTACCTGAGCTTCTGGTGTTTCTAGATGGAACCTATAGCGAAAAAGTGTAGTCTCCATCTAAAGGAACCATCTTCAAAGCTCTTTCCTGAAATGAGGGTTGAAAACATTAGAAGAAAATAAATACCATAATTCTAAAGTAACAATTTGTATCAAGAAAAATGTCAAAAAGTATAATTAAAAAAAAAATCCTTACAATTGGACCTCAAATTGGACCAAACAGATTTTTTATTTTATCTTTAGAATGTAGGAACTTTCTTTGTTGGAGCTTTACGACCTAAAATTGGATCTCCAATTGGACCAATAAAATTTATGATTTTATCTTTAGAATATAGGAACTTTCTCTATTCGATATTCAACACCTCGAATTAGATTAGAAGCTGGATAAGCAGATTTATGATTTTATCTTTAGAATGTGCAAACTTTCTCTATCGGATATTAAAGATGTAAGGTTGGATCAGAAGTTGGATAAGCAGATTTATGATTTTATCTTTACAATGTAGGAACTTCCTTTGTTGGATATTTGGAAATTCCTACACACAAGTTCTGCTTCCAAGCAAAAACACCTGAAAGTGTTTCACACCGGCTCAAGGTACAATCCAACCTGGTTATGACATCAATAGCAATCCAATTTTTCCTGAACCATCCATACCGGAATGTTGCATTACAATTTATTCTTCCTGCACATAAAAATGCCACATATTAACCCCTTCTAAATAAAACTCAAAATACGATGAAACAATGAGTCCCCTATATTAGTAAGTAGGCAGTCTATAGGGCATAGTTTGATTTTATACAAGGATTCTCATGAAAGGAATCTTCAAGTGACAGTGAGTGAGTTGTTTGAGATTGTAGCTGATGGTGCAATATCCAGTCTTAAAGGCAGTTAGCAAAGCAGTAAATGTGCAAGAAAATCAAATTGTACACAACAAATAATTCACAATGTTATCATGCATAATGCCTTAAGTTTGAAGAAAAAATATCATTGTATCTTGATGAAATTAGTGACCTTAATGGTCAATCACTGGCAACCATGATTTGAAAAGATGCTAATGTGCTTATGGAGGCAGCATTTTAAGCAAGGCGGTGAGTGGTGGTTTGGAACAATGGCAGGTATGAAGGACTTGCTTTATATGCATACTATGCAGTCTAGCTTAAGACAACATTATTAGAAGAGATTGAAGGTGGATTATGGAACTCAAGGGTTACATGATAAAGATTAAAGCAAAGACTGAGATCTATTTAAAAGCCACTATCACAAAGATATTAAAGATGTCAAATGCAAAACCCTAGCAACTGGAGTAATGAACACAATGTGAAAGAGGATAGTGTGCTAGGGAAGATTTAGGAGATCTCCACATTATCTAATCACAGGAAAATACATCATTTATTTATTTTTTAAAATTAAAAGAAATTATTCTAAATCTTATATAGGCCACATTGATACTTCAAAAGCATCTAATTTATTTTTTAAAATTAAAAAAAGTCATTCTAAACTGTATATAGGATACATTGATAGTTCAAAAGCATTTGAAGGACTTTGATATTATGCAAACATATGTCAATTAAATACTTGGATTACAAATAGTAGCACAAACATTGTAACCCTTGTTGATCAGAGCAGGAATGAGATAAACAACAATGAATCCTATGCCTCCTATCACGCACATCTCCTTACCATTATCTATCATTCTTTAGAGAAACACTTCTCCATTTTGGCGAGCTACGCCTGAAAATAAGGTTTCAAGAAAGGTTTTATTGTATGTTTATTAAAATGAAAACTCCATTTTGGTAGGCTATGCCTAAAAATAAGATTTTGACAAAAAATTTAGAGTATGTTTATTAGAGTTTCATAGTATTTTGGCAGGCTATATTCTTGATTCCTTAAATGATTTATTCAAATGGATTGTGATTGACGTGATTTGCTTCATTTAGTGTTTTAAATTGTAATGATGCCACGATTATTGTACTACTGTCGTCTCTTATTATACTGGTTGGGGTATGGCGGGGTTTTTTCCTTCCCCTCTGTTGTTTACCGCACCGTTTCCTTCAAGGATTCCTGCCATGGGGTTGTGGTGTATACTACTCTGCCACATATGTTTCTCACCTTCCTAGCGATATAGCGATGTATACTTTTGATCATTACTTGAAGATCTTGTCTTACCGATATCTCAATGTCTCATCGGCATTACTTCGTTATATCGAAGTGTTGTGTTTCACCAAGCACTTGTAGATATACCTTGTTGATGTGACGTAAGTGATTCTCTCCTTGATATGCTCGTATCTTGTTGACATTTCACTAATTTACATCGTCGATGAGACATATAAATAAGTCTCTTTGATATAGGAGTGTGTAAACTGACGCTACACCTAAAGCTAAACTTGAAGCTAAAGCTGGAGCTAAAAGTGGCGCTAAACTCGAAGCTAAACTCAGAGCCAATGGGCAGTGCTAACGGCAGCACCACACACGGAGCTAATATTGGTGCTAACTACGGTGCTACTTTTGGCACAAATTAACACCTTAATTAGTGTCGACTTGTCTTGATCGGTGCAAATAAATTCCGAAAAAAGTGCCATCTCGATAAATAGCACTGACGTTTTCAAAAAATTGGCAAAAATTACATTAAACCAGTGGGTGGAAGCAAAAAATGAAGAAAAAATGGATCAAATCATAGGGATTTGTTGTAGTGGGGGGAGCTAAGGAAGCACCAAAGTTGAATGATAAAGCCCTTGTTAAGGGGGACAACTCTAACAAGAAGGTTGAATATGATGATCTTGGGATCGTTGGCCCTAAATGCATCTCACAATCTACATCATAGATTCTAAATTACAACATTAGGGTAGAAAAGAAAAAGGGGAGGAAATCTTACAAGAAAATCAAAGAGGAACTTGCATAGGAAAAATGCATCACATACAAAGAACTTTATGTTGAATGTTAAGGGAGGAATCCCCCCCTTAAGAAGCAATGGAGATCTTAACACGAAATGTTAGGGGATTAAACACAGATCTAACAAGTGGCACTTAATTAAGTGTCAAATTGATAGTGGAATGGAAGATATTATAATAATCCAGGAAACCAAGATATCAATAGGAGATTTCAAACTCTTTGCAAATTCCAAAATCGGTTGGAAGGAGTACTATTTGGGGGCTACATGTGTGACTGAAGGATTGGGAGTTATATGGAGAAAAAATAATGTTGAGATTAGCTACAATATGGGTGACTTAAACTGGATACTCCTTTAGGTAAAAAGCTTGAACTCAAATCTTGAGTTTTTGATACTTAACATCTATAGTCCAATATTTAGAACCAAGAAAAAATGTTCCTATGGGAAACACTTAATTCCATAACCATAAGATGAAGTAACCAAAAGTTAATACTTGAAGGGATTCCAATGCAATCTTGCAGCTAGAAGTAAAAAGTGGAGGCTTTAAATTGGAGTTGTAATCTATGAAATAATTTGGAAAGTTTTTTGAGACCTCAAGGCTAAATGAGGTGCTAACAAAGAATGGATCATTCACATGGGAAAATTTTAGATCAAAATTCACCAATATAATAGAGAAATTGGATAAATTTTCTTGTAAAAACCAATGCATTCCTTCTCAATCCTCACTTATGGCAAGAATTTTTCCAATTTTTGGCTCAAATCATTTTCTGATGGGACTGAGTATATATCAACAAATCAAGGCCTACCAAAAATCTTACATTCAAATTTGAAAAGATATGGTTCCGTAGGGAAGATCTAGTGCCACTAATTGAGGAGTCAAGGTCGAAGGCATCAAAAAGGATCGATAGGTCAATAGCTACTAGTTTATGTGTAAACTCCAATTCATAAAAGAACAATTAAAAGATTGGAATAAGTGTTACTTTGGGAACATATTCACTAAGAAAGCAAGGATTGAGAAGGAATTATTAGAGTTGAATGAAAGAGTAATCATGTTCATGATGTTTCAGGAAGATCTACAAAGGAGAAAGAATTGGTAATAGATCATATGGAGATTCTAGCAAGGGATGAGAAATTTTGGTGCTCAAAATAAAGAGAGGTTTGGCTAGAAGAAGGAGATTCAAACATAAAAACAATTTATAATTCAACCAAGTTCAGGAAATTATAGAACATAATGGTTAACATTGAAATTTCAGAAGGCGTGTCCATTTCTTCACCGCATGAGGTGCAACAAGAGTCAATCGCCTTCTTCAAAAATCTCTTGGCCCCTAACGATGACAAGGACTGTATTGATATTGATGTAGTGCTCCACTACATCCCTGGGATCATTTTGGATGAAAAAAATAAGTTACTTATAGCACCATTCATAGAAGAAGAATTGAAATGGGTGACTTTTAAAATGCACCCAAATAAATCCCTAGGACTTAACAACTTCCCAACCTTGTTTTATCATAAATGTGAACATTTTTTAGGTAAGGAAATATTGGGAATCACCGAGGACTTAAGAAAACATAGGAGATATGTAAAAGATATGAGCAATACAGTCATAGCCTTAATGCCAAGAAAAGACTTCAAGACGTTTGGCAACTTTAGGCCCATTTCACTATGTAACATGATTTATAAAATCCATTTCACTATGTAATTCACAAATTTTAAAATTTTGGCTAAGGCATTGGCTTTGAGGTTAATACAAACATTAAATTATGTCATCTCAAGAAATCAAGGAGTATTCACCCTTGGGTGTGAAATAGTTGATAGTATTATTGTAACAAATGAACTATTGCATTCAATCAATTATGGCCAACAAAGGATCACGCTGATCAAGCTAGATATGAGCAAGGCATACTATAGGGTGAGGTGAAGATTCCTACTAAAGGTCCTCAAGATATTTGGCTACAATAACCACCAGTTGGAGATGATATACTTTTGTATCTCAATAGTGTGATTTTCTATTATGATAAATGGTACTTATTGTGGCTTCTTCAAAAGTTTGAATGGGCTCAGAAAAGGAGATCCCCTCTCTCCATTCCTGTTTGTGATAATGGTTGAAGCTCTAGGTTGTATGATACAACACCAAAGATTAGAGGGAAATTGGAAGGGGCTAATAGTGGCAAGAAATGTTGATCCTATCACACATCTCCAATTCACTAGTGAAACAATAATTTTTGATGAATCAATAATACATGAAGCCAAGATTATAAATGAAACCATATATATGGAAGTCTCAAGGAAAATCATCAATAAAGAGAAGTCAAAACTCCAATTTTTTCTTCACGAAAAAGATAATTTAGAAGAAGATTTTGGCCCTCACATGAGTTTGAGTGGACTCAATCTCATGCAAATATTTAGTTGTCCCCATCTTCAAGGAGATAGAAAGATCAATCTTATTGGAAGATGTTGTTGAGAGTTGTAGGCGACAAGCTTCATATTGGAAGGGAAAGTGGCTCACTTTGGTAGGAAAAATCACAATGATAAAAGTTGTACTCGATGTAATTCCATGTAAATTTCCCTAGGAAGACTCCAAAAATAATCCCTCTCATACATTAGGACAAGGTGAGAATCGAGCAAGATAATGGTGGAGCAGACAAAAAATCCATGGCATACCAAAATTTGGCACTTGGTGCAAAACTGGTGTAGAAGATGTATTCATCACTAGACAAAATATGGTGTAAAAAATTGTAGAATAAATATTTGGATAATAATGACCCAAGAAGAATTTTGAATTTCGTTAGCTCTTCATCTTGCTCTCACATATGGAGATTTATGTGGGATTGCAAAATCTTAATAATCGGCTATTTATCTTGGCAAGTCAATAATGGTCACTCAGCGAATTTTTGGCCAAACTCTTGGAACAGAAATCAGCCCTTATTAGAAGATGTGCTTCTGCAAGTATGGATACATTATGAATTCTAAAGGGAAATAAAGTGGCAGGCTATATGGTCAAAGTTCCCAACGGTGAGTATGACTGGATTGACTTCAACCCACTTTTAATAAGTGAGGAGGAAAAAGAATGGCTAAAGGAAATAACCCCACTGAAAAAAATAAGTTTAAACCACAAAGATGATAGAATTATTTGTTGTGCATCAAAATCGAGGGAGTACCTGGTCTGATTAGGATACAAAATACAAATGTGGAGGAGAACTGAGAATTTGTGGAGTAAGTTGTGTAACTGGGGTCATGGCGTCCTGCCCAAGGCGAGAGCCTTCGCTTGGATGGCACTGCATAAACGATGCCTTACTAGTGACTACCTCTATTCAATCGAGTTCTAAGGCCCCTCAACGTGTGTGTTATGCGAACCAAATGCAGAGATAGTAGATCACCTTCTTCTTAATTTTCCTTTTACGTTAGCATGTTGGGATCGGCTACAAAGGAAATTAGAATGGTCGTGTCCAGGACCAAATGATTTAAAGGAATTATTTGACTCTTGGCCACTAATCAAGAAAGCTTCACAATGGAATGGCATTCAGGTGGTTAGTCCTTCAATGGTAATCTGGAAAGTATGGAAGGAGAGAAAATCTAGAATCTTTCAGGAAGTTATCCACTCCAGAGAGGAGATAATTTCCATGATCAAAATGGGCATTTGAAAATGTTTGTATGTGAATGTCAAGAAGAAGAACACTCCCTTCACTAGTTAGGATGATTCCCTTATGAAGCAGTTAGTAAGCATAAAAGTCCCTCTCCGTTCCACTCTGAGCCAACATGGACTGGATAGAAGGAAGGAGGCTAAGTGGTTATCTCCACCATGTGGAAGAATAAAGCTAACTTTGATGGTGCCTCCAAAGGGAATCCAAGAACCTCAAGAGCAGGATGTATAATCAGGAACAAAGAAGGGGATCTAATCTAGGAAGTATCAAAAAATCTCTCCATTGGATCCAATAATGAAGTTGAGTTTGAAGCTCTAATCGAGGGACCTCTCCAATGTCGGTTGTTGGGTCTCAATATAATAGACATAGAATGGGACTCAGTGATATGTATTGAAGTAGTCAGGAGGAATCGCATGCCTAATTTGAGGCTTCTATCTTATTTGAATGTTATAAAAATTATTTTGCAGGAAGTCACTGACTTCACAGTTTCACATGTTTATATGGAATTTGAACTCGGATACTTACTTCCTCACAAATTATGGAGTACTTTAGTCCCCTTGGTTGATCATGAGTGATAATATGGATCCATGGCCAAATGTAGTCTATGTTGCTAAATGGCATCTAATATGCGAACATCTAATCATCGAGAAATTGGTGGTTAGTTCATTCAAGTTGTGGAAGCTGAAGAGAACATGCAAAATGAAAAGGATTTTGCCTATTTCTTTGTAAGATATTACCAAGATATGCATCATTCTTCTAAGGAGTGGAAGGTAGTATAAATTGGATACAAAAAGGGTTAGTATAAAATGGTTTAGTCTTATTTGATTAAAATCTAGTTGTAGTTTAAATAATAGTTCCAAATTTATATTAATATTTTAAAATAAGAACAATGGTATAACATTTAGAGTAGTGTGTATATTGCAGTTGTGTTAGTGAGTATGTTTTAGTGCTTCTAACTTCTAATTTTGTACATGTTAGAGTTTAATTCAATTTGAGCTAGTTTGAGTTTATTATTTTTAGTCATGTTTGTGCTAGATAAATTTTAGAGTAATAGAAGAGGTATGCTATATTGTTGTGAGCTACATATTTTTTTATTTCTAAGAGGCATACAATTATGTCTAACCACATCATAATAGTAATCTTTATGATTAGTTTGTTTCTTCAAAGGCTGAATTGTTGGTAGGGTTTATTCTTCATGATTTCCTAACTCAATTATTGAAGGATATAAGGAAAGAGATATATATTTTGAAACATTCAAGCATGCTTCATTTGCAAGTGACCAAAATTTTTGTATATTTATAAGCACTTCCATTTTAAAATTTGTTAATGAAAAAAAGAGGTGTCAAGAACCACTGGATGACAAGAAAGTCATATAGATTAGAAAGTGATGAATTCACTATGTAAGTTATAAATGTGACATCATCTCATAAGAAATTGGTTTGCATCATGGATAAGGGTTGTTCTAGTAGATAAGAATAAATGCCCTATATAATTATAGTTCAAAAAATAAAATTATTTTAGTATCGTCTATCAATATATTGCATAGTCATGACAAGTATTATGTAAGCCTTTGAAAGGAATGAGACAGTAATTCAATCCATAAGAATTATAATAGGCTACATAATAGTTATGAGTTGGCAACATTAATAAATTGCACAAGTATGTACACATGTGGCACAACTCATATTTATTTTTAAAATCATTATTTATGTATTATATTGATTTTAGCAATTTTATAGGTTAGGGAGATCAATGGTGAAATCCATTCTAAAGCGCAACAACCTACAATGTAGCATATCCTCACACTACAACAAATAATTTATGTCATTTGGAAACTATCCTAAAGGATGTAACAACCAAAGTTTTAATAATATTATATTATGTATACATGACAAACCACTATGTAGCTAGTGTAAAAAATCCATGTAGGGTGTACATTATTTGATGAATTATGATTTTAATTTGTACAAATCAATGCATCACTATGGTAGATGGAGCATTGTCTTAATAAATATATAAATATTTCATACCTTTTAATATTTTGGTAGAATTTATAAATATTTATACTAGCAATGAAGGATGAGATATAATCCATAAGACCACTTGTAGACATTACAAAAAAATTAAGTTTTAGAAAAAAATTAATCCATAACATCATGATGATGAATCATAGAAGTAATTTCAAGCTAGAATAATGATAACTAGTAATGATTACATCCAAGTGGCATTGAGAAAATGTGTCTCAACCTTGCAATTATATACGGTTTATTGTTGATAGGATGTATATATATTTATATATATATTTCCTAGTTACACCGATGGGTGTATACAATGGCAACAAAGAGCAAAATTTGAGCGTGTTAACTTTTCTAGGAAACTTCTAAAATGGTTGGCATACATTAAATAATGATGTATTGTAAATCTGGGCTATTTTTATTAGGTTTTAGATCTAATGGTAGATATTTTGTTGGCCTATCTTTCCCTAGAATGTAACCCTATTTTATGAGGGCATTGTATTATGACTATGGTAGAGAGAGTGATGTATTATGAGAGTATGATAACAGTTGTGTTGTCTTTGGATCTCTGAGTGGTGATAATCCTGTGAGAAGCTTGCTTTGCAAGTATATTGTAATCTCTATGATTAATAATATATTGGGTGGCTTTTGGAGTGTGGGGTTTTTCTCCCGAAAGGGTTTTCCCCACGTAAATCACTGTGTCGTGGTATGCATGATATTTATGTTATTTTTGTTTAAGTTTCTGTAACTGTTAAACATCTATAAAGTTCTACATTTTTCTCCTCTCAAGATTAGTGTAGGAAGTTTTTCCGCTACCTTAGCTTCCTTACAAGTGGTATCGAAGCTTGATCACCTTTGGTTTCAGTTGTGGGTTGTTGGTTTTTTTGAACTAATCCAAATTTGAGTGGGAGATTGTGCAAAAGACACTTCGTGATCTTGTTGCAGGAATTTTCAAATGGCAAGTTCATCAGGGAGAATAAAGGTGGAGAAATTTTCTAGAAATAATTTGATTTGTGGAAGTTAAAGATGAATGATATGTTGATAGATCAAGATCTATGGGATGTTGTTGATGAGAATGTTTCAAGGCCTGCAGATCCTACTCAAGCTACTCAATATGATGTTATGGATCATAAAGCCAAGGGTCTAATTAGATTGTGCTTGGTAGACTTTATTTTAATTAATTTCCATGAAGAGACCTCTGCACAAAAACTATGTAAGAAGCTTGGTGAGATGTATCAAGCCAAATCTTTAGTTACAAACAATATTTTCTTGAGGAAGAATTTGTATTCCTTGAGAATGGAAGAGGGTGGACGAATTACAAACCGCCTAGAAGCATTCAATATGTGGGTGGTTCAATTTGCATCAATTGGTGTCAAAATGGATGAGGAGGATAAATGTTAGATCTTTCTTTGTTCTTTTCCTAATTTGTGGGATTCTCTTGTTATGGCTATTGGGAGTACTATTATATTGAAGAATGAAGATGTGGTGGGTTCTTTTCTTTTTGAAGAGATGACCTAAGGAACATATCCATCACTGCCAAGGAGGCCCTAAATTTTTTTGGAAGACCTAAGGAAAAAGGACATAAGAATGAGAAGCATGACAAATCCAAGTCTAGGGGGAGATCTAAAGATCTCCTAAAAAGGCCAAAGTTATTTGTTGGAACTGCAGTAAGCCTGGGCATGTTCATAAGGAATGCAAAGAAGAAAAGAAGCAGAAGAAGAAGAAATTTGATTATGATTCTAAGTACGAGAAGGAAGATGGTGACAAATTCGTTGTAGCTTTGGAAACTCATTCCTAAGTAATGATGCATGGTTAATTGACTCAGGTGCATCTTTCCATATGACCTTTAATAGAGATTGGTTTTTTGAATATGAGGAATTTGATGGAGGTAAGGTGTACTTGGGTGATGATTCTCGTTTAGACATTATTGGTAATGGTAAAGTTAAAATCAGGTTTCTTGATGGTAGAATAAAAAGGATTAATGGTGTGTTGCATATCCCTAGATTAGCACAAAATTTGTTATCTATGAGAAAACTAATAGATGTGAGTGTGCAGGTAGTATTTCTTGATGCAAGATGCAAGATGGTTAGAGGTGCTATGGTGATTGCTAGAGGTGCCCTAGATATGGCACATTATATAAGCTTGACGCATGTACGATTGAGTGCAATAGTACTTATGTGAAAATCAAGTCTGTTGAAGAAGTGATGGTTTCACCTTCAGTAGATGGTCATGGATTTTGGGTACCCAATGGTGCTCTTTCTTTTGAAATAAAGGTACCTACAAAGAAAACTATGTTATGGCACCAAAGACTTGGCCACATTGGAGAAAAGGGTCTAAGGACCTTGAAAAATAAAAACCTTGTTGAAGGTTTTTCTGATTGTAATTTTGAATTCAATTTTTGTGAGCATTGCATTTATGGAAAACAAAACAACGTTCATTTTTACTTGAGTTTTGATAAATCTTGTGGTGTACTAGATCTTATTCATTTTGATGTGTTTGGTCCTATAGATGTTCCTTCAATTTTTAAATCCACATATTATGTTTCATTTATTGATGATTATAGTAGAAAGACATGGAAATATTTTCTAAAGAGTAAATATGAAGTTTTCAGTCAATTTAAAGAATTTAAATCAATGGTTGAGTTGCGGATTGGAAAGAAAATAAAATGTTTGAGGACTGATAAAGGCAGTGAATTTTTCTAATGATTTTGATAGATTTTGTAAAGATTGTGGTATTCATAAACAAAAGACAACTCTGTATTCTCCACAATAGAATGGAGTTGTAGAAAGAATGAATAGGACACTGATGTAGAAGGCTAGGAGTAAGTTGAGTGGTGTTGGCCTAGAACAAAGGTTTTGGGCTGAAGTTGTTGCCACTACCTATTACCTAATTAACGCATCTCCTACATTAGCTCTTGTTGATAATATGCCTATAGAGGCATGGTCAGATTGCAAGACTGGAAAGGTGATGTTGATAGTAGAAAATCCACTAGTGCTTATGTGTTTACTTTATTTGGTGGTAAAATTAGTTGGATGAGTAAGCGATAGGTTGTGGCTGCTTTGTCCACTACTGAAGTAGTCTATGGCAGCTTCTCATGCTTGTAAAGAATCCATTTGGCTTAAGAGACCGTGTTCATATATTGGAATAAAACAAGGTGCAGTGAAAATTTATTGTGATAGTCAAAGTGCGATATGTCTAGCCAAGAACACGACATTTCATGCCAGGACCAAGCACATTGATGTACAATATCATTTTGTTAGAGATATGGTCAAAGATGGCAGGGTGAAGTTCGTTAAGGTAGATACTTTGATGAATGACGTTGATTCTTTAACTAAGCCTATGAGCACGGAGAAGTTCAGATGGTGTTCAAAGACTATGGGCCTTTCGGCCCCTAGCAATTAAAGAGTTGATGTTTACACCCTCACATTGCTCTTGCAAAGTGTTCAACAAGTGGGAGATTTGTTAGGAATTTATGAGGGTGTTGTATTACGACTACGACAAAGAGAGTGATGTATTCTAAGAGTCTGATAATAGTCGTGTTGTCTTTGGATCTTTGAGTGGTGATACTCCTGTGAGAAGTTTGCTTAGCAAGTATATTGTAATCTCTGTGATAGTTGAATAATATATTGGGTGGCTTTTGGAGTGGGGTTTTTCTCCCGAAAGGGTTTTCCCCACGTAAATCATTGTGTCATGGTATGCATGATATGTATATTATTTTTGTTTAAGTTTCTATAACTATTAAAGATCTCTAAAGTTTTTCATTTTTCTACTCTCAAGATTAGTGTAGGAAGTTATTTTGCTACCTTAGCTTCCTTACAAGTGGCATATTTCTAAAGGTATTGTACACACGTAAAAAGTCCTAATTAATACTATGCATCTGATTTTGATTAACTTACACTGTTTCTTCCTAAATCACTTCAAATTCATCAATTAATTGAATAATCAACATCATTTAATTAAATTCAGCAAATTCAACTATTCATCAAATAATTAAATTATTGATTAATTCACCCTTCTTCTAACTAATTTTTCATCTTATTTAATTAAATCCCCTTTTAATCCTCCCATTTGATTAAATCAATCAAATCAAATGTTGCATCTCATAATTCACTCCAATTAATTAATTTTGGATTAATTAATCCTAAATTAGCTTTCTAATCATCATTATCAAATCCTCCAGCTTTTAACTCCTCAAGAATTAAATCAACTATGGTCAACTAACCAGTTGCATATAAAATCAATTTCTTCTAATTATCTAATTCCTCAATTATCCTCACAAAGGCATATTCCAAGGAATATTCCTCCCAACAACCTCTCATTCAATTTCCCTCCAAAGGTTTCCAAAAAACCTATCACATCCTCTTAAATTTACAATAAATTATCTTACAACCTTTCAAATTCTCTTGTACATCCTCTCAAATCTCATTCAATTCCTCTTACACCATTTTCAAATTCTCAACCATTAAAATTTACTTCTCTTCCATCCTCCACTCACACATTTCCAAAAATGTGCTCCAACTTCCTCCAATAGAATTGTGACACTTCACACATTCTCATTGGCTCTCAATTTATCCCACATTCACCAATTTCCTCCATTTTTCAACCCTTGGCTTCTATAAATAGAGGCATCCTTTTCATAATATGGATCCACAACTTCATGCATTTCCATTATAGTCATTTGAGTCTATAGCTTTTCATCATTTTCAAGCATTGTAAGTAGATTATAGTCAATTTCACTTTTGGATCATCAACAAATCATCAAGTTTATCAAATGGATTGGGAAAGGGCTTCTTTTCACATCAAAGGAGCACCACTCCCCCTATGGGATGGAGGTTTAGCTAGTTCAATTTTAGTTACATGTTATCTTTCATTAGTTTCTTGTTATTTTCATGTTTTCTCTTGAATTTGGCTAAAGAATCTCATAGGGAACATTATATTTTCTTTTCTAACATGTTTGACTCTTGTTTGATGATCTCTTGTTATTTTGTGCAGGTTTGGTGTTCACAGGTATAGTGCAATGTATCTTCTAAGAAAGCTAGTTGGATATACCAATCTGGTGCCTCATAAAGAGAAAGATACATAGGCAAGAGAAATAATATTCAAACATACTATTCATTATATAAGCATCCAAAATCTAGGAATAACCAACATAATCATGATATAAAGGATCCAATACATGGAATAACAATAAAACTTATTACACAACTAAGGAAACATTATGCAAGTATGAGGAGAATGGTGTGGACACAGAAGAATGGTGAAACCATTAAAATTTAATGTAAACCAAAAATAAATCGTACACAACCTTCATAGAACCATGCACAACCATGGAATAGTTAAACACAATGATTAATTGAGCCTTCAACATAGGGGAAAATAGAGCGGTATATTGGAACACAATGGTCTACTGAGAGGGGGGTGAATCAGCAGATACTAAAAACTCTTGCCCTCAAAAACCTTTATAAAGATTACTTTCTTAGGTCAAGTACTTTTTGTAGATTTCTTCCTCTAACTCTTAAAGTATAGATTGAAAACTAAAGATGCAAACATACACATGCAAACAAACAATCAACAAAAATTCCCACAACACCAGATATACGTGGAAAACCCAAAATGGGAAAACCAATGGTGACAAAAGGCTCCTTGAGGCTACTGCTCAAATCTAGCATCACAAATAAAATATTTTGTTACAATGTTTAGGGCTACAACCCAAGGAAGCAACAACTCCTTAATTTAGAAGCAACAACTTCAAGGATGCCACAACACCCTATTTTAGGAGCTACAACTCCAAAGATGCAACAACACCCTAATCTGAGATACAACTCAATACAATGAGGCTACAACCTCTACAGGATTACAAACTCAAATTTGCATAAAAGCGGTTCTACAAAACCTGATAATGCAACATTACAATTAGTACTTTGTTGCACACATTACAACTTGCTTTCAGCTATTGAATGTGCACTCTTAGCAACACACACACACTCTACACCTCTCTACTCTTTTCTACACTACACTCTTCTATGCACATAGAACAATCATTGTTCTATCTTGCTGCACTATACACTCTCTTCGCCATGAATGCAAACGCCTAGATGATGTTTTGTATTATAGTCTAGGACTTCACAAATGCATTCACTGTTTGTTGCACTTCTCTTCTTTTCCTTTCTACAGTGTCTCATACATCTACCCTCACCTGAATGCAAACCTAGATAATAATAAATATATTGTGTCCAGGTGCACACATAAATACATTCCCTCTCTACACACGTAGCACTTTCTCTCAAGCACCCACTCTACATGCAAATCCAACCGTTTGACAATATCAAATTGTCTTCTTTCTCCACCGAATTTCAATCTCTAGGTCTCGAGATACTCTTCACCATCTAGATCATCTCGAACTTACTGTTAGGGTTTTCTTCACATACTAACTTCACCAGCAAGATTCCTCTACCTTGAGCCACACACCATTTTCCAACTCATCATTAAGACATCTGATAGGGTTTACCAGATATCACCATATCTTGCATCAAGCCACCCAACATTTAATTCTATTACAGAGAATTTTCCTTTATTCATTCTCTATCAAACCCTTGAATTAGATATGCATTTAATGCATTCTCCTATTAATTCGATCTAATTCAATCTTCAAATCTTTTGCAAAATATTTTTCCGCTTAACAAATAAAATCTTTATTTAAATTGGTCACAGGTGTAGTTTGACCAATTAATTCTTTCTCTTGTGTCATTTTTCAGGTGAAAATCCTTGTCACATTGTCGAGCCATTTCAAATTTCTATCTTTGAATTTTGGTCGTCGATTCTCTTCTTTCATGCCCTGAGCCTATGATCCTCTGTTCATCATCATGCCTTTAAATCTGGACCGATGGATAAGCGGTCATTCAAATCTCCATCTTTGATCTCCACTGACTTATAATCACTGTTAGAACATCGCATGCTACTATCGAAGGGACTGCCATCTCAATCTCATTGATGTTCACCTTTCTCTCTAATACTGCTTGTGAAAGACACAGACCCACACACATGCCATATGTCATCCATATCATTTCTATGCAACTCACAACATCAATGTGAGTTAGTCTACCAATCAAATCATCCTTCACCATTTATCGTCATGCATCACCAAACTTCATCATCAACCTATCGGGTCCCACCTTAAGCTTTGTCTAATGTCATCATGTGTTGCCTTTTTAGGTCCCACCATCTTCATCAATGATCACATCCATCCACCATGGATTAATCTCCATCGCTTCCCACTAACCCCACAAGACTTAACCGAGACCCACCAAAAACTCAGCGGGCTGGCAAGCACTGTTAGATCTTGCCGCCTTAACCATCACTGTCAATCTTGTTGAAAGTAAATATTTACATGATACTTAAGAAATATTAAACACACCAAATACATTCACATCATCACCTCATCACTCTTCAATCTATTTCTCACTTGTCATATGTGGAGTCCACCAGACATGTCATCACCACATGTCATCCTTTCATTCGCTCTCTGACTGTTTCATCAATGCATGTCATCCTTACTTTATAGGGTCCCATAGTCGGCATTCATTCTCTCATTGCCATATTGTAGAGACTAGCTTCATAGTCCTGGCGATATCACTTTGTCTGCCTGATGAAGGATTATCATCATTGCATCAAAGAAACATCCTTGCAACTCCCACCAATGATAGTATGTCACTATGATGAAAACAACAACCCCCAATACATCATTTCAATGTGGGGTCCACAAACTATGTCACATGTCCACGTCATCGCCATGTCACAGCTTCATAATCCACAACAAGGATGTGGATTACTGTTTACTCAATCATGTCATGCATTGTGTCTGCATCATCATCACTGTCATCCACGTCATTATGGCTAGGTACCACTCAGAGCGCTTCCTTCCTCCTTATTGCTCCATCACTAAGTCGCTAAAAACTCGAACCTCAAAACCTCTTATCAAAGGTTACAAAGTTCTAAAAACCCATGACTCGTCGATGCCCATTCGCTCTTGTCATGCTGATAAAGCTCTTCTTGCTCCATTTTCTAAGTCACTAATTCGGGAGGTTATGAAACTCTAGAACCCCATGAATTAAGTTAGAAAAACTAGGAATCCGGTGACTTAAGTTATTACTTAAGCTTCCTGCAACTGCCAAACACAAGTCATCGAAAAAATAGAAACTTGTCTAATCACTGTGACTGTAATAACCATAGGGTTTAAGAGATAAACTCTAAAACACTTGAAGGTGAATATCATTCATTTTTGGGCATATCCTTCACTTTCTGTACCTGCAAAGCACATCGCTGGAATGCTCTAAAAAAACCCATGTCGAATCTAGTACCTAGTTTTTCACCAAACATTTGGACACAACTGTTGCAAAGAGATGACAACATTTTTTCAACTATGCAACATATTGAGCAACTTACTCTTTTGCACCAACAACCAATCCACATACTTCCAAAATCATATTCACTACTCTCACATTCATCCTTTGAGTTTCATAGCATTTAGGCACACCACTGATCTATCATCGTTCCAACATCTCCCTTGCATGATTGATTCAACACTCTTTTGACATCAAAGACACTTTTGACATCAATGACAACATCGTAACATATGCATTCACCAACAACCTATACCCATGCTCCCATATTCACTACAAACTTTATCTCTCCTTGACATCAATGACACTTTCCATTAATTTCATCATCCTCACTTGCATGAGCAAGTCGATTTCATCTCTGATCCTCTTTCATCATGCCAGCAATTTGCCTTGCATGATTTTCCCTTTTGACATCAATGATAACTATATGCCAACATGGTCTCTTAGAACCATCCAATTAGAATGAAAATACAACAAACCATACGCATTTAAAAGGTTTTATGATATGTTAGTTTTAAAAAGATGTGTCATTGGTATGAATGAGGATGAAATGGAAGTGAGACCCATACTTGACACCGCCATTATATACCCTCTAATCCACTAGCTTAGATTTTCCACCAATGGTTGGTTCATTATTTGGTAAATGTTATAGAATTTTTTAAATAATGATGTACTTCTAGGAGCGTTGGAATTTTTCTAGACAAGTATTTTGATTAGATTAAAGTCAAGAAGGGATCATACTCATTACAAATAATTCATAGAGATAGAAGAGAGGAGACTCACAGAAAGTGAAACAATAGAAAATGAAAAGAGAGAATCTCCAGTATGAGCCTAGAAAGAACAAAAAATAATCCATTCTTTGGTTGGAGTATGGAGCTGATAACAGGTCAACTACAAAGAAATAGAGGCAACAACAACAAAGAAAACTAACTCAAAAAACACAACACTCCTAAGACACGAAAAGACCAATGAAATCCTACAACTTAATAAAACAAATAGTCACTATCGAAAGGGGTAGGACCAAGAACCCAACAAAAATCTTAAGCTCTAGATCAATAGAAGAAAAAGAAAAGATTCTGAAATAAGGGCAACAACCCCCTTACTACAACTCCAACTTTTCCTACATAAGAAACAAAAAAAGAAGCAAAACAAAGGCCAAAAACCAAAGAGAGGGTTCCACCACCAACACAAAAGTGGAGAACAACACCACTAGTAGCATGAGAAAACATGAACTAAAGCACCAACTTTAATAGAAAACATATCCAAAATCCACACAAAATTTATGGATTATACAGAGATAACCAAGGAGGCACAAAAACAACCAAACCTACCTTGCAAAAAAGCTCAACCTCTAAAAAAAACCAAACTCCACCTCAATAGGAGAAGGCCCCACCTCAAAAGGACAAGCAAGATAGGGAGCCACTTAAACACTCCCATCCAATTCCATAGAAGTAGCCTCCACCTCAATAGGAGTATCAAGTTGAAGAGCTACGATGAGGCCAAGAAAACCAACAAAGAGGGAAATATTTAAGGGACCAAGCCATGAGCACACCAGAAATTCCATCAAGAGATGCCCACCCAACAGTGCAACACTAAAAGATAGGGAAGCATAATCTTCCTTCATGAAACTTAACCTCGAGGCCACTAGGAAAGCCCAAATATGCTCAAAAAAAGCCTCCAATATGTAGATATTCAATAGAGTAACAACCTCCTTAAACCATAACCAACTGATAGTTTGCTCTGAGCAGTCAATAAACCATTGAAACCTTAAGGCATGAGGGGAAAAATCGCATCTATTGTACTTAGGGCTAAATCCTTAGCAAAAAAAAAGAAGAAAAATAGAGCCAAGAAGCTTCTTGGAAACAACAAAAAAATTGACCCAACAAAGCCCATGACAAAAAGGGTCATGTTGCATCACAACACCTTCCAACAGAATTGGAAGTAGGACAACAACTTCCAACACCTAGACCATAATATTCTACAATAGAAAATTAGTGTACCCCCACTTGACCTAAACCACTACAAACCAAAGGGTTTTAAGCATAAGGTTCTCCAACCGCCATTTACTGTTCCTGTAAAAATGGGACCCCTTTAAACCAAGCATGGGAGAGCACAAGTCCTCAACCCATCCAAAGCCTACACCCACAAGTGAAAAGGGATGAAAGCAAAGAAAGTGAGAAACCCCACTACGAACCAAGCAGGATAGAAAACCTCTAGACCACACAATAGCTCGAATGAAGAACAGGTGGGAAACAACAGAGGTCACTGAAACAATATCCACACCCTCTAAATTAGACACCCAACTAAGGCAGGCACAACTTTGAAACAAAGTCTCCTCTTCCAAGGCCAACACACTTCCAGAACGATAAGAAGAAAAACCCTTAACACATCTAATACAAGATCGATTCTGAAGAGGTTTGAGGAAACACCCAAAAGAACGACGCCAAACTGTAGGACCACCTGCAATAGCTTGCTTGAGACATTAATATACAAAGCCAACATACCACACCAACAAAATCCACTAAAATAATGCACAAACCCCTCCAAAACAGGCATGATCCCCTCCAACAACTGGACCACAAGCTGATGGAGGGGTTGCATCATCAATTTAAGATCATCTTCCACCTCATCGGAATCCACTTCTCCACCATCTACAACCTCTCCAGAATTCAAACAACCACCACTGCACTCATTCCCGCTTGTCATGACCTCTTTTTTTCTAGACAAGTGTTCATCATCTAGAATTTCAATGATATTGTTAGGATTTATTTCTTTCAAATCATTTACCTTTTCTTCATTTTATTTTTTTATTTTTACTCTTATTTGTCCTTCTACTATATATTGTAACTTGTTCAATTGAACAAAGCAATGATAATTTTATGAAATCCCTATATATAATTAGAAAATTGTATAAATTTTGAATTTATATATAATATTTGTGGTGAATTTGTGTCTACTTTGGAAAGGAAAATTTTATGGTGATTTTTTCAAATTTATTAATATTGTTGTTTTTTGCTAGTGAATTATAGATTTACTAGAAAAAATAAAATAATCAAGTATTCCAGTTAGTAACTGCAGCAACAGGAAGAGTATATAACCATTCTGCAACCACTCCTTATAAAGTTTCAACGAACAATCTCACAACAACATCTTCATGATCAACACCAAGAACACTACAAACAATGTAGAAGGCAGTGATGTTCTCATCAAGATGTTGTTTTCCATCACCATAAAACGTCAGAATATTCTTTCGTGAAACATGAGGAAGTTCATGTAAAGGTCCTACCAAACTAAGGGGACCAAAAGCATTTCCCCAAGGTCCTGCAAGTGGTGCAACCATGATATTTTGTACAACAGGTACTTGAGCTGGAACTCTATGAAAGATAGAAGATTCACTTGGAAGTGGAGATCTTAATCTTCATGGAGGATATCTTGCAGTCCGCTGTACAGCGGTGACCTTGCTTGCGAAGGAGAAGGAAGGATGTTATGTTGTAACAATTTGAAAAACGGATCCACCACTCCTTGCACCCTCAAACCTCATGTATAGCTTATGTCAGTCAGAATGTAGAATTGAAACAAGAGAGATATTAACAATAACAATGCACAAGAACACAATAAGATACTGGAGTGCTTATTTAGTTCAATAAAAAACATGAGGCTTTGATTGCGTGTTTCATTCCCCAGCAGAGTTGCCAAAAAGTTGTTGGGTGAAAATTATGTAATCCCTTTTAACTTATTACAAAACTTAATTTCAGTCATAGTTATGTGAGATAGAAACTCTCCTCTCGGAAAGGGGAGGCACCCTTCTTACTGCTAATTGAAACTAAGGAAAACTAATCAAATATTTACAACAATGTACAACACAATAACGATATGGGGGTGTGTCACATTCATGATTCTCTCTTTTTTTAGAGAATATGTTTTACAATGTTTCACAATTTTAACTTCTGGATGCAATACAACTTCAAATTAAAACTAAGCAGTAATTCCAATATTCCTATCTTGTCAAAGAAAAGTCTAGGAATACCAACATGATAAAGGCAAGTAACAAGTAAGAAAGTTCACAGAGGCACAATGTCGTTCCATAGTTCGCAATAGTGAATCCTTCAAAATAGTAACCAACATTGTAAAAGAAGCACAAAGTCTTCAATATACTTCACAATTAATCCCATGAGCAACATGAATAAATATAAGCACAAAGTCTTATAGAGAATTCACCAATAATATCACAATTTCAAGCAATGAGTGTAGATCAAAGTCTACATAGATTTACTCAAAATCCCTTCAATCTCAATTACTATACACTATCAATTTCAATCAAATCACAAGATAATTGTTCCCAACACAAATTTTGGTGTGCAACTTAGCTTCTTTATTGATCAAAAAATAGATTCACAAAAATGAACTCAAAGTTTCAATATTTGCTTCACAATTGGGAAACACTTTGTTGCATAAGAGAAAAGGTAAATAATACAAAGGAATCCTCTCATATTTATAGATGGGAGAGGAGAGCTAATCTAGGAAAAAAACTAACCAACTAGTTGACTTATTCAAAAATGTTGTCCATGAATGTAGGAAAACATCTATGTTTTTACATGTAATTAAAATTTTCAAAATGACATGTAAAATTTCAAAACCAATCTACACAAGGATAGAAAAAAGAATATGAACTATCTAACTCTGGAGATGTAAGAATATTTTCATGGTTCCTTTCTCTTGGCTAGGAAGTCTACATATTTCTTCTTAATCTCCTACACAACTGCCTCATCTGGACTAACTGTGTAGTCAATGATTGTGTGAACTTTTGTGATTGACTTCCTTGCAAATGAGCAAATATTTTTGCACCTATCTAGATGTGTTTTGAGGTTGTCCAAAGAAATTTTCACATCACACAAGGCATACATTGAAGTCTTTGAAAAGGATTCATCTTCCACCTGCTTTAGGATAGCTTCTTTGAAAATCTGGGCAATCTCACTTATCGAGAGGAAGGTATGATCATCATCAAGGAGTTTTCCTGACAACTCCTCAATCCCTTTCACCATAACAATACAATGTCCTTTGACATCCTCTTGCACTTGTTGTATGTCCTCGATGAGAGATTTGATTACCTGTATGTGGTTCTTAAGAGACTCTTTTTATTTCCACATTTTATCTTTGTCAAGAATTACCCCAACTTCCACTAGTTTGCTCAATTTTGTCTTCTTCATTTGTAACCAAAATGTGAGACTTTGTTCCATTGAAAGTGTGCCTTTTACTTTCTCCAATTCCAATTTCAACTTTGATACTTGAGCAGTCTTTTCATCAGCAATAGATATGATTCATGATCCCTGTTTTATTATCTCATCAACAAAATCATACAACACTTTGCCTTTGGAGTAATACTTTTCCACTTTCTGCACTACTAGTTCTTCAACATTAACCATAGCCATTGGCTGCACATTTTTTGAGGCACCTGTGATCTTTCTTAAAACTAATGCATCTCGTTCAACCTTCTCTTTATACATATCCCTAGCTTGTTCCATCTTATCAAGTTTATCTAACAATGCATTCAGTCACTTGTGCATCCTCCTTGGCACTTGCATTAGTTACCTTCCCAAGTTGAACCCTAGCCATGGTGTAATATTCCATATTTACATCACCTTTATCATGTGAAGGTACTCCAATATCCACGTACTTATGACCTAACTTGTCCACATGAAGTCTATAATGAATCTTTGCCTTCTTTTTCCCTTTGGCTTTTGGAAGGACTATCTCTTCAAGATCTAGCTCATCTGGGGAAATCATCTTTTTCTTGCGCTTCTAGATACTTGTGAGACTAACCAAGGGGGAAAAAATGAAGTATTACCTTCTTTAATTACTTCTAATTCCTATGTAACAACCGCCTCTATAGGAATGGGTGTTATGGTAACAATTAGCACAATGTCAGTCATGATTGCACCAATATTTTGAAAACTGAGAGGATCCTGCAATGATTCCTTCATAAACCAATCAAACTCAGCCTAGGAAGAAATATCATATGATGGAGAAGATAGACTTGGGATAGATGATGGGGAACCTGAGGAGACATCAATACTTTGCAAGATGGAACCCATAGAGGGAGTAGAAAGGATTGATTGTGCTAATGGAGGAATAGTTACCTTCATTGCATGTAGAGTCGTTGTAGGAGGGGGTGAATTAGGAAGAGGAGGTGGAGGAGTAGTAGGATTTGGAGGAGTGTGAGGAATATTGGTAGTAACACGCGATGATGTATGAGGGAGACTATCAACAATATTCTCATGGGGAGATAACCACATTTCTTCATCATTCCTTTCTTCTTCCTCATTACCTTCTTCCTCTCCTTGATCCTCTTCAAATTGTTCATCTTCTGTAGACTCTTTTGATTCCTCACTTTCATCTTCTTCTGATGATTGCTCCTCTAATGCAAGCTCTCGTTCTTCTGTAAATGGCTATTCTTCCTCAGTAGCCTGCTCCTCTTTAGTTATTTGTACTATATTTTTTCCACACATGAATTTTACCTTAGGGCCTTTATGTGAAGAAGAGGGGGCAGTAGTAGCTTTGTGTTTAGTTTAGAGTTCTTGCTAACGGTTGGTTTCACCTCTTGATGTCTCTCCCTTAGAATTTTTTCTAAAAGACTTCAATAAAAATCCATGCCTTTGTAACCATTCATTTGTGTTATGTAGAATGGGAGAAATTATTTCCCTAATGGAAACACTCTCTTTCTTGGACCACTGAACAAGAGGTAAAGGCTTACTAGCAATTTCTTCTTCTTTATATGCATAATTTATGATATCACCAAGATCTTCAAAATTCTCTAGAATATCAGCCAAGACAAGGTCTCTGATATGCTCCATAGTTAACCTTCAAAAATCCATTCTTCGGATGTCCTCTTCATCTCTACAGTCTGCCCATATTTCCTCAAACTAGTAGACATGGTGGTGATCCTTCTTGAGTTTTCTATTCACATTTTTGTAATAAAAATCAAATTTGTATTTGTATGACCTTATTGTCATAATCTGCATCTCTATAGCTACTAATTTTTCCTTTTGCACACTTTGAATAGTATACCTTCCAATAGTAATTGGAAACTTAATGCCTTCCTTCTGAAATTTTTGATGTTCTTTATGGACTGTTATCAATTGTCTACATAGTTCTATTAATATCCACCTACCAGAGGGATATATGGGCAACATGTATGGGAATCCAATGTAGCACCCTACTCTCAAATATGTAAAAGTGGGAAACTACAAAAAGATACAACCAAACTTACTAGCAACTTTGAAGGCTTCATTCGATACCCTTTTCTTCTCCAAAGTTGGATCAAATAGGAAGAGAAAAGGTACAAATAAGGCATCATTGACTCTCCTGAAATGCTTGATAATATTTCTCAAAGTGATATGGGAGTAGAACTCATATACTGGCATAAAACTTATATGTTACCCTTTGTTGTCAACCTTGAAAATTATCTCATATGTTCAGCAACAACATACACTAGGTAGGAAGTCATGTAAAAATTTAAGGTTGTTTGTGCATTGATGAGTTGCTCATGAATCTCATCACTAATTTGTGTTCCCCAGTCTATGTGTACTTTCCTCCTCCTGATGATTCAGATATACTCGTACATCCAATATTGGAAATGGAATGAAACGGGTAAAAATTTCACCCTACTCAGAAGAGTGATCATATCTTAAACATCATCCTTGAAATCACTTCATGGAAGACCCTTGGGCCATCTAGAGATAGTGGGCCTCAGAGTCTTCAACCATTGAGAGTTGATCAATTGTTTAGCTTTGTTCAGATCTTTATCATAAGTCTCATGTCCTTGTTGAATAGAAATAGTTGTATACTTCTCCATGTGTGGAACTCGGAAAACTATATCAAAAAACTATGGATCCAATCTCATCATAATTTTCCCATAAGAATTTTGCACACTCCTATCATCCCTAATATATGTGGGATTTGAGAAAGAAAAATCCACAGAACCCAGTGAACACCTGCATGCAAGAACTTATCACAGAGAAAGAGAGAGAACAAAATACAAGGGTTTGGCTCTGACAATATGCAAGAATGTATTATCAGACTGAAAATGAACATCAAGAGAAAATAGAATACAAGAGATCAATCCTTATAAAAGGAGATCTAAATCCAAGGGAAAAACCTAACCCTAAAGGTGAGTGCATTTAATAATTAATATTAATTATTAAATGACTAATATATGTGCATAAAGTGAATTCTTAAGAGGAGAGTAAAGTTAATTAATTATTTTACTCTAACACCCCCCCTTAAGAAGAGCTACAATGCAACTACAAACAATGCAGACGAAAGCAAAGGAACTACAAAGCAACTATGGGTCCCGACAACATGGCCTGATCAGGTACTCGAAATACATCTCTATAAAGTGGAGTAAAGGAGAAAACCCAGTGGGAAAAAAACTCCTCTCCAAAAAGAGATAAACAAGATTGAAAGAAGGAGAGAGATAGAAGGAGGACTCAACATGACCCCCCAAGAACTGCTTCTATCACATAAGTACAAAATATGTTCCCCCCATAGGAGAGAGAAGAGACTCCAAAGCCCCCCCAGAATGAGAGAACCCCTGTGCCAATGATCAAAACAATGTGTCCCCTCGGAGGAAGAAACAGATCCAACGGTCAAGGAAGAGGAAATCCCTGGATGTGAGGTGAAAATGGAAGTCTTGGATGATGCTCACTGAAGAACGGAACTACAGTATGAGTGTCTGAATAACAGGATGGTGAATCAAACAACTCAAGATGATCCTGAAATGGAATCTCCAATGAAGATGGGATAACAGGTGTGCTGAAACTGTCATATGTGAGGAAAGGAATTTCCTCTAATATGGCCTCAACAACTACACTTGATGGCTCGATGAGTGGAGCAACAATGTCAGTCATAGCTGAAGAGGAATCCTGCTGAACAGATGTGATCTCAACAAGAGGTAGAGGTGTAGAAGTCGCAACACTAGTCTCATGAACAGATGGAAGAACACATAAGTTCAAGTGACCAAACTTCACCTCAGATACTGCATGCTCTCTTGTGGAAAGAGAGGAAAACGCAGATAGTGGAGATGGTGGACCAAAGTGTGTGAATGCATACAACTAGGAAGAATGATCAACTGTCCCTATTGCAACAATGTTGCCAGTCTGAATGTCTTTGATGTGAACTGAATCAGGTGTGAACTCAACTGTCTTCCCTGTCCCACTGTGAGCAATCTGATAGATGGAGAGAAGGTTAGTAGACAAAGATGGAACACATAGTACATCATTGAATGTACCGTCATCAATTTTGATAGAACCTTTCCCACATACACTCATATAAGTGTTATTACCCATCAATATGTGTGGTGAGGATGCAGCCTCGAAAGATGAGAACATGTCCTGAGAAGATGCCATATGGTGTGAAGCACCTAAATCTAGTAGCCATCTGGATGAATGTGAACTGGAGGTTGCACATAATGCATGACCCTTATGTGGGGCTTGTCCATCTATCTGGAATGATGGTGAAGAGGAAGAAGACCCACCTGATGTAGATGAAGAAGAGTGATGAATATTATTCCTCTCAAGAAGAGCTGTCAAATCTAAAACCTGTTTGGCATATCCATCTATCTTCTTCTCATAACACTTGGACTCATCATGTCCTGGCTTATTACAATAAGCACACTTGGGTCTATCTTTCTTCAATGATTCCCCCTTAGGAGAAGGTGAATTAGAGGTGTGTTGTGAACTGGAATCCTTCCAATGCTCTGTGGTCTTTGGTTTCTATTTCTGCTTTTGCTTCCCCTGTGATGACTGGGCTACCAACGCTTGGTTCTATGAACCTGAAAGTGAATCCATCTGCTTGAGCTTGGATTGCTCATGAGTCAGATCATCACAAAACACCTCAAAGGTAGGCATGACATGGCAAGTACCCAAGGCATCCATGGTGGAATAGAAGGTCGAAGAAAAGATCTGAAATGGACCCCGAAGCTTGGAGAGGATTAGGAAGATGCACTCTGTATCAGTCTTAGTCTTGCCAC
Source organism: Sequoia sempervirens (assembly GCA_007258455.2). Taxonomy (NCBI): domain Eukaryota; kingdom Viridiplantae; phylum Streptophyta; class Pinopsida; order Cupressales; family Cupressaceae; genus Sequoia; species Sequoia sempervirens. The sequence goes on along the minus strand of VDFB02353493.1, from coordinate 186,685,257 downwards.
AACCCTGCAAGATAGATCTTTGTTGTTTGAACTTCATCAGAAAGTCCTCAATGGAGGGAAATGAATCAGGTACCAAGGAAGTCAACTCGGCCTCAAGCTGCAATGCTCTAAACTCGTTGACAGTGCCAAAAATTCCATCAAACTTGGTCCAAATGGCTTGAGGAGTGAGACACCCATCAAGATGAAATAGGAGACTGTCTGAAATGTGTAAATCCATCAATCCCATAGCCTAATCCATATGGTTCCTGTGCTGCATAACCTCAAAGGGGTGAGTCAACTAAGGTTGAACCTCATCCAAATAGGACCATAACCCTCGAGACTGAAGAAGAGTCATCATGCGACCCTTCCAAGTGTGATAATTATGTGGTGTGAGAGATTCAATAGATCTATTGGCCATCCTATGAGTTGTGCCTCAACTACTTTGAATTTTTATTATTATTATTTAGTGGTCTTTCAGAACTAGATAGAAGATGTAGAAGGGGTTTTTGTTTTGTTTTGGTGTTTATAGATTCTGGTTTTCTGATGTAAATGACAGAAAGCAAGAAAAAAACACCCCCCCACAATGCAAAAATCCAATCCCTAGTACAAACTGAAAGCCAAAAAATAATAGAAAGAAGTATATGTTTGAGACAAATCTCTGTGTACCTAAAGAATTTTCTGATGAAATAGACTACAGATTTGGAAAGAGTACAAAACCACCTTTCCGACACCTATTCGCTTTCGAAAAATGAAGCAAAAATGAGCAAGTTATGCCCCTTAGAGTGCAAAAAAGTCATCAGACTTTGACTGCGAAAAAATGCAACCAAACTGGAAAATTTTGAAAAAATTCCTACACCATCAGGATGGGCTTGGAGCCATCTTTCCAATGCCTATTCGTTTTTGAAAAACAGAGATCAGACGCCTGATTTATACCCGATTTACCGAAAGAGAAAAAAAAAAGAAAGAGGGGCCCTAGTGGCGCCCTGGTGTCTCCTCTCAGACCGGCGGCACGCGGGCGATGCGCCGGCTGGCGGTGAGCTGGTGGCTGGCCGACGGTGAGCTGGTGGCTGGCCACTGGTGGCGGGCCGGTAGTGAACCGGCGGAGGAGGGGTTGGCTGTCGCCAAGCTGGTGGCCACTTGGCCGAGCGGCGGCGGCGCCCTTCTTTACAACTGCAAGCACAATTTTTTTAATCAAAAATTTGTTTTTTTAAATTTTTTTTTATTTTTTTTGCAATTTTTGACATCGAACGGCGTGCCCTAGGGCCGTACGACCTTGGTTCAAAAAAAAATTGCCTTCTGGTGCAACTGTGTCCGAATCGAACATGTTTTATATGAAAATAGGGGTTTTTGGATGCTGCGAGCTCAACGGTGAGGTCTGTTTGAGCTCAAAGTGCTCCAAAAAAAATAAGCCCCCTATTCCAAATAAAAAATTGAAAACAAACACAAATCTGATGCAACCAAAACCTAGATCTCTAATTCTTTCAAAAACTAAACAAGCTGCAGCAAATCTAGCTCTGATACCATGTGGGATTTGAGAAAGACAAATCCACAGAACCCAATGAACACCTGCATGCAAGAACTTATCACAGAGAAAGAGAGAGAACAAAATACAAGGGTTTGGCTCTGACAATATGCAAGAATGTATTATCAGACTGAAAATGAACATCAAGAGAAAATAGAATACAAGAGATCAATCCTTATAAAAGGAGATCTAAATCCAAGGGAAAAACCTAACCCTAAAGGTGAGTGCATTTAATAATTAATATTAATCATTAAATGACTAATATATGTGCATAAAGTGAATTCTTAAGAGGAGAGTAAAGTTCATTAATTATTTTACTCTGACAATATAGTGTGAGGCAACTTGAAGAAAAAATTTTGTGCAATGAGCAACAATTGGAAATGAAGCCACTAGATGTAGTTTGCTATGGACGATTGCTCACAAATCTTCTTCCAATGGTTGCTTTTTTTTTCTTTTCACAAAATCATCCATATCAAGGTGACCAATTTATGTGTCTTTAATCTCATCAATCTTAGATGTCACAACAATAGTCGAATAGATTCCTTGATACTTGTACTTCATTTTTTCTTTCTTGGAAGATGATGAAGATTCTTTTGTTGTCATTAAGATCACAAAAGACCATTGAAAACTGCCTCTGGAGAATACCAAATGAGAATTGAGAGAAACTGCAAGGAAACATGAACTTATCAAATATTAAGAGCCTATGTGTTATGATAGCAAATGGAATGCATGAAGTTGGGCAAGCATTTTGGAACGAGCTAATGTGAGCTATGAAGCTCGAAAAGCAGAGCAATAGTGGAGGAACAAAGCTCAGAAAGCAATTTGGGATGATTTTTGAGCATTTAGTGAAAATCTATTTTTGTGCAAGGGCGCTAAAAATCAACTCCCTTACATATTGGAAGTTCTACTTTTGGTGCACAAGCGCTAAAATTAAGTGCTCCAACATGTCTTGGAGGAGTTTGAACAATCTGATGCACAAGCGCTAAAAATCAGTGCTTTGCCATGTCTTGGAAAGATCAACTCATTGCAATATCGGTGAAAAAAAGCACTTGTACATCTTTGACAGGATTATGAAGAATTGGCATGCAATGGCGGTGAAAATCACCATCGTTGCATGCAAGGAAAAGTCTTAAGTTTGCGGGAGTGGTGATTTTCACCGCTCCTACATCTAGGAGTTGGTTCAACTTTCGTGTTAAGATATATGTTGAAGCAGGGAAAAATAACGCTTCAACATATAGGAAGTACCTTACATGAAGAAGCGACAAAAAATGCCATCGTGGTATTCACTAGTCTGGAAGAAACTAAGGCAGAAGATAGCCAACTCAATACCATAGAAAGACACAAAAACACAGAAGTAATAGCGTTGAAAATTAGCACAAAGACACTAGAAAGGAACCGAAGACATAGTAGACAAAAAGAAATGGCAAACATGAAAACCTAAAGAAATTAGGGTAAACAATGGTAAAGGAGGAAATAAGAACAAAGAAAAATGCAAAAGGAAATAAAATGAGAAGTATAAACTGAACCTATCAAAACCAACATCCCTAAAGAAAATAGGTCGCATGCCCTAAACTGATAAAGACAATGAAAATGCATGAAATCCATCGTAGATCCAAGCTTTGATGCTAACCAAGAAGTTACAAGGGACTCACAGGTTGAAGGAAGTTGAAAAATAAAAAGAGATGAGAAGAAATGATGATTAGAAGACTTAAAAAGTGATTTAAAAGTCATTAATAGGTAACCATTAATGAATGCGAAGTTCATTAATTCATGCATGGGAACTTGGCGGGAACATGGAAGAGCAATGAAAATCACTGGTCTTGCAAGTTCAAAAACTGGAAAAAGTGCAAAAGCGGTGAAAAATGCCGCTCTTGCATGACAAAGAGTTGACTCAACATCAGATGTAATAGCACTAAAAATCAACATTTTGATAAATGAAAGGTGAGAGAGAAGTGTAGGAGCGTTGAAAATCAACGCTCCAACGCTTAGAGAAATTTCATAACCTAGCTCATGTAGGAGCGTTGAAAAACAATGCTCTTACATGAGCAAAAAAATTTCTAACTCCCAGAAGGTAAAAATGGACAAAACATTCGTTTTGAAGATTTTCAAGAGACGACAAACCTTGGACGAGCGCTTGAATGCACAATTCAAGGCTCAGGACTACGCGTTAAGGCCAATTGAAATTTACCTCATTTTGCATGCTTGAAGTACACGAGTCTACAAAACAGACAAGTTTCGTAGGGGGTTATCCCATGAATTGAGCGCAGCTGGATTTGAGGATAATAAAATATAGGTAATCATAAAGCATATTACACTTTGTGTACATATGTATATACATTAATTTATGCTAAAGACACAATTACATGAAAAGTATATTAATGCATTCTATATGCATGTGAAGTATTGTGGATAAAAGGAGAGGGAAAAAATATTGTAATATCCAAGTGCTTGATATGTTTCTTTTGCACAAACATTTATGTAAGTTTCCTCCACAATGAATAAATGATTTTTTTGTAAGATTTTTTTATCTTAAAGAGTTTTATGTATATAAAAATTGTCTAATTTTCTTTGCATTTCATAATTTTTATTTTATTTATTTTATATTTTATATTTAATAATTAGTTGCTCGTAGATCTTATTTTCTAAAACTATCCTTAGACATGTCCAAAGATAATAAAAATTGACAATGCATATGTTTCAGCTTGTAAATATCAAGTCTAATCTCCAATCCAATGGAAAGTAATTTAATGACATTTTTTAAATAAATCTTAACTCTAAAGTCTAATTTTTAAGACGTTAAAAACCAATACAAAGTAATTATGTTTTTGTTTCTATAATTATTCATTTCTTATTCCAATAAAAAAATACAAAGTAATTATGTACTTCATTTCAAACACAAAAATGTTAAGAGCATTATATGTCGTTGATTCACATATTTTAGCTTGGAAATTTATATCTCTAAACTTTCTTTATAAATCTCAATCCAACATACACTATTCAATTACTTTGTTTTGAATGCAAAAAATGTTAAGAAGGCATTAAATGCATATACTTTGGCTTGTAAATATGTAACTCTTAACTCTATTTCTTTAGAAGTCTCAATCATGCACAACTATAAATTACATATAAATTATATGTTGTTGATGCATAAACTCGTTATATTTCTACACGCTTCTAAACTCGTACTATTTTGTTGATGCATAAACTAATTGTATTTCTCCATGCCTCTAAACTCAATATATGTTGTTGATACATATACATACAAGTGCAAATCTTTAACTCCATATTTTTAATAAATCTCAACCCAACACAAACTATTTGGCTTGCAAAGCTACAAATATTAACTTCATCTCTTAAAAAGCGTAAATTCTATAAGTCTAAACTCATTATATGTTGTTGATGCTATAGTTTCGTAAATTGTCACCTTGACAATTTCACAAATATTTTTTGCTCCTCTTTAAGTTATTAGACCTAATTAAGCACTTAATTTCCTAAATTATGCATTCCACAACTTATTTTAAATATTTTTTGACAATTTGCAAGCATAAAACAAATACTCTAATTGAATACTTTGTCCCCAACACTTAATTTTTTTGAAAATAAGGCTAGGACACTGGCGCCTAGGACACCTATGTCTCCCTATTTTGGCACCAAATTCAAATATGTTGGTGTCAACATTTCATTATTTGAAATTCAAATATCTAAATTTGGATGTCGAGATTTATTTTTTGGGAAATTATATCATTTCAAATAATCTAAAAATCATTAAGGAGAATTTATGATCAAGCAATTATCAAGAGCATTGTTCAACAAGTCAAGAGTAGCCATTAGATATTTATTACAGTAATTCAATATCCAACATCATGTTGAATCTTATGTGAGTTCATGTTATCATTGTTTTGTGAAGGCTAACCTTTGTTGTAGGTCTCCATTTGAGCATTCAAGCAATCAAGGAAACAAGATCCAAGACCTTGAGGTGATGTCACGCATGACTTTAGTCCTTCAAGGAATTCATTGAAAGGTGGTGAGTTGCAACACTTTGTAATTTCATCATTTCTTCCTTTCATTTATCTATTTATCATTAACATTGCTATTATGAAAGTGGAAACACTAACACGAGGTTTGACCAAGGCAAGCCCCTAAATGACATAACATTTCATCTCTTTGTGAATGTGTAGATCTCGGGTTTGAAGAGGATTAAAGGGAGTTTGAAAGTAATTTATTCATTGTTGCATATGAAACTGTAGGCCTTGACAACTTACAAAAACTTAATTACAAAAATATCTGATAGTGATTCAACAAGTTTGCAAACAAAAAAAGAAGTGAAAATTCGACATTAAAGGATTGCAAAAACATATTTGAAAAATACTTACTAGGAAATTGGCATCCTCAAAGGAAAAGTCCTTGAAAAATAAGCTGAAATTTATATATCACAGGTGCACAGTGTCCTCCCTTTTATGTTTTTGTTGTCTGATTTCCTCTGTGACTTCTCAGATTTTCTGCATTTGCATTAGAATAATAATTTGTTGGAAGTTTGGAGATGTTGGGAGCTTGAGTGTTTTATGAGTTTCTTGGGTGTTGTCATTGATGTCAACCCCTTGTATAAAGATAATGTTGGAATGGTTGGTATTGATGTCAACACATGTTGGTGTTGGCATTGATTCCCTACTTCAGTATAGTTGCAAAGGTTGTTGGTGTGACTTGTGTTTGGAGAGATTGTTGTAGTTGGAAAGTGTTGCATGTTATAGATGTTGTATATGTGTCACAAAGATGTTAGAAATGTTGTTGATGAAGTTGGTTCACTTGGTTTCCAAGTGCTTTTGAGAAAATTTGAATAAAACAGAGTTGAGTGTGACAAAGTGGTGTTCAGTGTTTTGCTCTGCATTTCTTCATCATTGAAGATATGCTCATGTGGTTTGGACATGATCAAATATTTTTAGTGGTGTCATATCCAGATTTTTAGGTTTTGGATTGTGTTGCAGTGGAAGATGTGTTTGATAATATGTCTATTTGGTGAAACAAGGCGTTTGGGAGAAATGAGATTGCTTTGCATTTCTCTATAGTGAAGCAATTGGTGTTGTGAATCTAGGAGCGTACTTATATCATTTGTATCTACCTTCCCTTGAAGTTTTAGGTATTGAGCTATTTTGCAAAGTTGTTTGGTGTGTTGGATGTTTGTGCCGGTATGTTTGGTTGCATAAGATGAAGGTGTTCTTGAGTTTCAGATGGTTGCAGTAGCTGTGGTGAATATTTTGATGATGTGTCCATAATATTCTGAGATGTTGTATGTATATTGTGGAATTTTGTTGTGTGGTCCACGAGATGTTTTCAGACCTTGAGAGGTGTGTTTGGAGTCACTTTTTAGTGTTAGTGTAGGTCTGGCCAACTTGGTGTGCTAATACTAATTGCAAAGGATAATTGTTGTTTGAGGAAGTTTTGAGAAGCATATTGGTGTAGATTTGGGTCCCACTTAAGTATTGGTGTGGTTTGGCTTCACTTATTTATATTGTGGAAGTATTTGGTGCCGACCTATTTTGTTGCATGGTTGAGGTGTATACGTTTCTTTAAGGCCGACCTAATTGAGATTGTTTTAGGTCCAAAGGATATAAATGCAAGGAGAAATGTTGTGTGGATTGATAGCAGAGTGTGTGATGTGAAAGATGTGAATGTGATCAAGTGTGATAGATTGAGTGAGAGCCTTAATTCCTATGACTTTTTGATCCAATGAGCAGAAGTGTCTACATTTCAATTTGTTTGATGAGTTGTTTGTACTCGATATATGAGAGATGCATTATTACTAGTTCAAATTGGCAGTGATCCATCCTTTCTACTATTCTTCATTCTTTTGGATAGTGAGTCCTTTGGTAGTGAGCCACCGACAATGAGTCTTTCTTTATCTTTTTGGGTAGTGATCCCTTGGAAATGAGGCTTATTGTATTCACTGTTGCAATTCACATATTAGTGAGCTAATCCTCACCATTATTTTTCCCTTCTTGGGTTTTCCATGTAAATCTGGTGTTCTTGTGTGTTTGGATGTGTTTGCATTACTGCTTTACATGTTTACATTCTATTAATGCATGATAAGGGTTTAAGTTATTTAAATGTTGATGAGGGTTTTAGATGTTTAAACTATACGGTTGATTCACCCCCCTCTCAGTTGTCTTGTGCATCTAACAATTGGTATTAGAGTTGTGGTTCCCAAGAAGAATTATAACCACTTGAGGTAGATGCAAATGGTGTACATGAAAGGTGTCAAAGATCCTATGTTCGATGGAACAAATTTTACCTACTAGAAAGCTAGGATGGATTCCTTTATGGTTTTTCTTGGATTTGGAGTTTGGAATTGATTTGAAAAAGGTTATACTATGCCTACAAATGGTCCAAGAAGTGATGATGAGATCAAGCATTATGAAAACAATGGAAAAGAAAGGAGTGCAATCCTGAGTGGTCTTTTTGATTTTGAACTTGGAAAGGAAATAAGTTTGAAGTCTACTAAAGAGATCTATACAAAGCTAGAAGGCATCTATGAAGGAGATAACAAGGTCAAACAAGAAAAGATGTAGAATTATAAAGCCAAATTTGAAACCCTAAGGATGTTTGAAGATGAATATATTACTGCCTACATGCTTAGAGTTGATGAAGTTTTCAAAACCATCAATGGTCTTGGTGGAAAGCTAGATGAAAGTGAAGTTGTGAAAAAGGTATTAATAACTCTACCTAAAGCTTATAGTTCTAAAGTTTTTGCTATTGAGGAAGCTCAGGATTTGAATAGTCATTCTAGAGATCAGATGTTTGGTGTTTTAACTTATTTTGAAATGGGAGAGTTTGGTCAAGATACTACAAACAAAGAAACTACTTTTAAAGTCTACAAAGTGGAAAAGGATGATGGATCAAACTCAGATGATCTTGATGAGGTGGAAGAAAAATTTGTGAGGAGATTGAAAAAAGGTACTAAAAAATACGGAGGTAAGCTACATTTCAAATGTTTCAATTGTAGAAAGATAGGTCATTATGCATCTAAATTTCCAATCAAAGTTACTAATGACAAACAAAAGGATCATAAGGGTAAATTTTTCAAGAAGAGTTATTATGTTGAAAATGGAAATGGTGTATTTAATGATGAAGAATCAAATTATATGGATGATGGAAGTGATAAATGCTTGTTCATGGATTTAAATGTTGGAACTAATTCTACTAATCTTGAAATATGTGTGAAGAAAAATGCTTCGAGAATAGGTCATAACATTGAAGGAAACATGTTGATTGATTTTCATGCTATAGAGGAGATGAATTATTGGATCATTGACAATGGATGCTCAAATCATATGACAAGTGATAAGAGTAAGATTTTTAAGCTTGAAAAGTATGATGGTGATCCTGTTAAGTTTAGTGATGATACATCTTCTAAGATCTGTGAAAAAAAATTAATTAGTTTTGATGGCAAGCATAATACAAATGATGTTCTTTATGTCAAGGGTCCCCAGCATAATATTTTAAGTGCGGGACAAATGTGTAGCAAAAGATATAATCTTGTATTTCAGAATGGTGGTTGTGAAATCGGAAAAGGAAGCTCTGGGGTAAAAGCACAAAGTTGTGTCACACTTTTAAAAGAAACGACCAACACTGATCCAAGTTTTAAACTTGAATCACTAAAAAGTGACATATATGTTTTGAATTTTGAAATGATGTAAACTAATGAAATATTTATTTTTTAGTATATTTTATGCTTGTATTTAAAAAAAATAAAAATAAATTATTTGAATATAGTTTTTTATAAATTGACAGTATAATTTAGTTGCTAAAGAAATGTTGAAAAATGAAGTCACATGAGACGTCAACCTTTATATAGTAATTTTTATTTTTTATCCTTCAATTTTTTTGTGTGTATTTATAACTTGAAACTTTAGTGCATGGATTTTTTTTCCCCAATTTTGATAAATAAATATTAGAATTTGTGCATATTAAACCATAGTTGTTTCCACTAGACATCAACTTTCATATTATCTATTTATCTAAAATGGAAAAAAAATATGCCCTATTGATATGGATTCTTTTATCTAGTGCATTATATTTTTTCAAAAAAATTTAATAAGTTTTACTATTTTTCCTTGTCATGGTAATCAACCTAATATTTTGTGTTGATAACCTACTTTTAATAAAGAATAAAAGAAAAATAATAATAATAATTTAATTATTAAAATATCTATTTTTTGAAAACTAGATTTATAGATCTACAAAAGGGTATTTTTATATTTTTAAAAAATTATTATTTACATGAGTAGAAATTGTTAAAACATCAATTTTTTCAAATAAATTTATTTTTTTGGTAAATTGGCCTCAAAGTGGTGCTACATGTGCATTTAGCCAACAATTTCAGTTGGAAAAGTTGTGGATATATCTAGCTTAGGTAGAATGAATCTTACAAGATCATATGTTTGACCCAAATATATTTTTAGTTAGAAATACTTAAATTCACTTGTGCTGATATGTTGGTTGAAAGTGTGACACAACTTTGTACTTTTACCCTCTGGTACTCTAATTGTTGTTGGAACAAGGACAAGAGGTAATGCCTATTAACTCAAAGGTAGTGGTGCAAAATGTTTTATGTCTCAAACTAATGAAAGTTGGCTATGGAATAGAAGAATTGGGTCACATTAATTTTGATAGCTTAGTGAGGATAAGTTCTACTGATGTTGTGAGAGATTTTCCAAAGATTACAAAGCCTATCAATGTAATCTACAAAGAATGTATAGTTGGAAAGCAAACAAAGAAAAGATTCAAGACAAAAGAATACTCTACCACAAGTCCCTTAGAGTTAGTGCATACAGATCTATGTGGACCTACCAGAATTAGAAGCTCATGTGATGACAAGTATTTCATGCTATTAATTGATGATTATTCTAGAATGGCTTGGGTTACATTTCTAAAAGAAAAATCAGAAGCTCTAGAAAAGTTTAAAGCATTTAAGGCTATGGTTGAGAATAAAATGAATTTGAAAATCAAATGTTTGAGATCTGATAGAGGTGGTGAGTTTACTTCAATGAGTAAATAAAAGATTTTGTGAAGATCATGGAATAAGAAGGTTATTATCAGCCCCTAGAACTCCTTAACATAATGGAGTTGTGGAAAGGAAAAACAGAATAGTTTAGGAAGCAACTAGGAAAATGATGAAGGAAGCTAATCTTTTGGATGTCTATTGGATACTCTACAAGAAGCAAACTTGGGAATTGGTCCCAAGATCGACAAATAATAATGTGATTGGTACTAAGTAGGTATTTCAGAAAAATTTGAATGAAGATGGAAAATTTTTCAGGAACAAGGCTAGACCTATATGTAAGGGTTACTCACAGGTTGAAGGGTTTTGAGGAAACTTTTGCTCTGGTTACAAGAATGGAAGCTATCAGGATGTTTTTAGCTTTTGAAGGACATAAATATTTCAAAGTATATCAGATGGATGTGAAGTCTGCATTCTTGAATGGTGAATTGGAAGAAGAGGTTTACATTGAACAACTAAAAGGTTTTCAATTTTCAAAATATCCAAATATGGTTTGTAGATTGAAAAAAACATTATATGGATTGAAGCAAGCTCCTAGAGCTTGGTATGCAAGGTTAGATAAGTACTTGTTGTAGCAAGGATTCAGGAAAGGTACTACAAATAGCAATATGTATTTCAAGGTTGAAGGAGAAAAAATCCTAATTATGGTGGTATATGTTGATGACATAATCTTTGGAAGAAATGAAGGTTTGCAGAATAAATGTAGAAAGAATTTGAGATGTCAATGTGTGGGGAGATAAATTTTGTCTTTTTTTTGTAGATCAATCAATCAAAGAAATGTATATTCATATCACAATCTAAATATGTTAAAGAAATGTTGAAGAAGTTTGGAATGGATGACTCTAAACCAGTATGTACTCCTATGGTTACTGGTTGTAAGTTGAGAAAGAATGATGAATCTCCTAAGACATATTAGAACAAGTATAGATCAATGATTGGTGGACTATTATACCTTACTGCTATTAGATCAGATGTCATGCATTCAATTTGTCTTGTGGCTATATTTTAAGAAGATCCCAGAGAATTTCATGTTGCAATAGTGAAGAGGACATTCAAATATTTGAAGGGCACTCTGGGTTATGGTTTGTGGTATCCTAAGGTTACTGACTTCTCTTTGAGTGCATATACAGATGTAAATTGGGTTGGATGTGTAGATGATAGGAAAACTACAAGTGGCGGTGCTTTCTTTCTTATAAGTGGGTTGGTTTTATGGCTAAGTAAGAAGTATGATTTAGTATCATTATCTACTGCAAAAGAAAAATATATTGCAACAACATCATGTTGTACACAAGTTTTGTAGTTGAAGCAAACATTGAAGAATATCCAAGTTTCATATGATGAACTTATTTTTATCATGTGTGACAATACATGTGCAATCAATATTTCAAAGAATCTAATAATGCATTCAAGAACTAAACATATTTCAATCTGGTATCACTTCTTGAGAGAGAAAGTCACAAAGAATGAGGTATAGATGGAGTATGTGCCTACTAAGGATCAGGTTGTTGATATTTTCACAAAGACTTCCAAAATATACTTTTGAGTATCTCTAGGAGAAGTTAGGGTTTATTTCCCCTTCTTTCAACTAGATGTATAAGTGTGTATATCTGCTCAAGAAACATTTCAGAATACATTCTTAGTCCTAGACTGATGTTGAAGGCTATCTCTCAAGGGGAATAGGTAGTAGTGGTTGTTGGATGGTTTAGTCTAATGGAGCATATTATGTACCCCTAAGGAGGAGCGTGGAGGAAAGTGTGTATAGAGGAAAGCAAAAGAGTTCAATATAGAAAAGAGAGTGCAGAAGAGTGAGTGCAGTTGCTTGTTGGTGTTGCAAGTGGTGTATGTAGGTGTTTCCCTTTGAATGTTGTTAAAGGGGGAGAACAAGAGAGTTGTATGAGTCTATATCCCTTTGCCATTGATGTCAAAGGGGGGAAGATTTAAAGTGGTTGAAAAACCATAAAGGAAGAAAGAAAAACATGGAGAGAATTGGTTGAAAAACCATAGTGAAAAAGCGAATAGGGGGAGAGAGAATTTGAAAAACATTATAGAATGCACATGTTGCAAGAGAAGTCTATGAAGAGAGAGGATGAAGAGTTAAGAATTGTCCCAGTCAACGGGAGTACTATTTATTGTAGTATTGTTGTTGGTTGCTTTTTTGATGGTTTTTCAAAAAGCACCTATTGCCACCAATGACAAAGGGGGAGATGGTTGGAAGTTTGAAGATTTTGGGATCTTGAGTTGTTTGTGAGTTTTTTAGGTGTTGTAATTGATGTCAACCCCTTGTATAAATAGAATTTTGGAATGGTTGGTATTTATGTCAACACATGTCAATGTTGTCATTGATGTCCTACTTCAGTATAGTTGCAAAGGTTGTTGGTCTAACTTATGTTTGGAAAGATTGTTGTATTTGGAACATGTTGTAGATGTTGTAGATGTGTTGCAGAGATGTTAGTAATGTTGTTGATGAGGTTGGTTCACTTGGTTTTCAAGTTCTTTTGAATTTTTTTGAATAAAATAGAGTTCTGTGTGACAGAGTGGTGTTCAGTGTTTTGTTCCGCATTTCTTCATCGTTGAAGATATAATCATGTGGTTTGGAAGTGATGATCAAAGGTTTTCAAAGGTTTCATATCTAAATTTTTAGGTTTTGGATCGTATTGTAGTGGAAGATGTCTTTGATAGTATGTTTATTTGGTGAAACAAGGTGTTTGGGAGAAATAAGATTGCTTCACATTTCTCTATAGTGAAGGTTCTGATGTTGCAAATCTAGGAACGTACTTATATCATTTCTATCGACCTTCCCTTGAATTTTTAGGTTTTGAGTTGTTTTGTAAAGTTGTCTAGTGTGTTGGATTTTTGTGCTAGTATGTCTGGTTGCATAGGATGAAAGTGTTCTTGAGTTTCAGATGGTTGTAGTAGTTGTGGGGAATATTATGATGATGTGGAATATTTTGAGATGTTTTATGGATATTGTGGAATGTTTTTGTATGTTTTGCAAGATGTTTTTGAACCTTGAGAGGTGTGTTTGGAGTCGCTTGTTAGTGTTAGTGCAAGTTTGGTCGACCTGGCATGCTAGCACTAATTGTGGAGGATAATTGTTGTTTGAGAAAGTGTTGAGAAGCATATTGGTATATATTTGGGTCACACAAGTAGTTGTGTGGTTTGGCATCACTTCTTTATATTGTGGAAGTGTTTGGTGTTGACCTATTTAATGTTGCACGGTTGAGACCTGTATACATTTCCTTAAGGTCGACCTGATTGAGATTGTTTTAGGTTGCAAAGGCTATAAATGCAAGGAGAATTGTTGTGTCGATTGAGAGAAGAGTGTGTGATGTGAAAGATGTGAATGTGATCAAGTGTGATGATTTGAGTGAGAGCCTTAATGCCTACGACTTTCTGATGTAGTGAACAAAAGGTTTCTACATTTCAATTTGTTTGATGAGTTGTTTGTGCTTCAATGGAATTGTACCTTCAACATATGAGAGATGTGTTGTTAGCAGTTCAAATTGGCAATGAGACTCCCCTTCTATTCTTCTTTCTTCTAGACAGTGAGTCCTTTGGCGATGATCCTTTCTTTATCTTTTAAGGCAATGAGTCCTTGATAGTAAGCCTTATCATATTTAGTGTTGCAATTCATATATTAGTGAGCTAATCCTCACCGTCATTTTTCCCTTAGGTTTTCCACATAAATTTGGTATTCTTATGTGTTTGGATGTGTTTTCATTACTGTTTACATGTTTATAGTCTATTAATGCATGATAAGGGTTTAATGATTGTTAAGGGTTTAAAAGTTTAAGCAAATTTGAATGTTTATGAGGGTTTATGATGTTTAAAGTATACAGTTGATTCACCCTCCTCCCCCCCTCCACCTCCACCTCCACCTCCACCTCCACCCCTCTCTCAAGTGTCATGTGCATCTAACATAATTTCCATTATTAGGACAATTAGATCATTGCATTTCATCCTTAGGACATTTCCAAATTTGGTTAAGGGCTAGTTAACTCACCTATCAAGTTGTAAGTCAATCTCATACCTTGTCCAAATCCATCAAACCCTCATTCCATCTTTACATTTCCAATCTATTCCATCAACTCCCTCACAAAAACAATATATGAAATTTAGGAAAGGTGTCAAACCCTAAGGTGAAAACTCAAAGGTTCCATTTTCCTACATTTTAGATGCATATGTACTTATACTTGTAAAATATAAACTCTAAAGTCCATTTCTTTCTTAATCTCAGTCCATCATAAATTATATTTTAATGATTTTTTAGGTAAGAAAATTTTAAAAACATTATATGCAAGTACTTTCACTTGCAAATCTGCTAACTCTAAACTCTATTTCTTTAGAAGTCTCAATCCTCCAAACTATGAACTCCAATTTTTTATAAGTTTTGATCCAAAGTATAATCTATTCTCATAAACACTCAAAGAGGATGAAAATTTATTATCTAATTACTCCAAACTCTAAACTCCATTTTTTATAAGTTTCGATCCAATGTATAATCTATTCTCAAAAACACTCAAATTTGATGAAAACTTACTGAATTTTGTATTTTTCTAAATCCAATCTAAATCTATTCTTAGACATATTCAAAGATGATGAAAACTGATTTGCATTTTGTTTTTTCCTA